>NW_021011639.1:541957-581552 GCF_003987935.1 Bombyx mandarina
CATGCATCAGCCCGCTGAGTTTTTCGCTGGATCTTCTCAGCGGGTCGCGATTCCGATCCGGTAGTAGATTCATTCGCGAAACAATTGCTCTTGAGTTGTTAGGTCTCCTTCGGAGGCGCTCGGGCAGTTGTTAGCAAATCCCACCCCTCTTGGCTGAGCCTTTGCTCGCCCACCTGTCCTGGTGAAACTGGAAAGGCCTTCGGGCCACCAGTAAACTTTCAATCATAAAAAAAAAAAAAGAACTATGTTATATGGCTCCCTCGCGCGGCAACTGTGCATACCGTGCACGGAATTGACGAGTAAGCCTTGCTCAAGAAGGTCGACTTTGAAGAGCTCGGCATTGAACTCTTTGAGGATGCCGCGTATCACGGCACGAAGTTCACGCTCCTCCTGGAGCGTATACGTACGAAAACTTAAGCGTTCCTTACGGAGATAAAAGAAGCCGTATCGGTTGTCGGGTGTTTGTACCTTAATTTGGATCAGGTTCACTAGTTTACGGGCTCAGGTTAAGTTAATTTTTCGCCCTTAACTTCCAGGGAGACTCGATCCCAGGCGACCTCTTGAAGGATTACTGGGAACGGGATCTGGTTTTTCGACTGTGTCACCGGACACAGTCACGCAAAATTATAATTTGCGTAATCACTGGTGGTAGGACGCCTTGTGAGTCCGGACGGGTAGGTACCACCACCTTGCCTATTTTTGCCGTGAAGCAGTAATGCGTTTCGGTAGGCTGGGGCCCTTGGGCACACAAGAATTTGAGGCCGTTTTGGAAAGTAAACAAAGCTAATAATAATAACAATGTTTTACTGAGTATGACCATTTAATAAAGGTAATCAAATACAGTATGATATAATATGTCGATATTAGAATGTCGATATTAGAATGCTGCTGGTTTTTTAAGTGGCGCATGAGGGTAAAATTTTTACAAATGTAACGTCACGCAGGTATGCAACGGAAGTATCGAATAAGAGAGAGAGAGAGCGATCGAGACCGACTGAGAGAGAGTAAGACAGGGCGAACGTAGCATGAAGCAACTAGCCATGGAATGAGAGTAGGGAGCAAGCAAGTGAGAAAGATCGAGAGACAAAAGTGAGACAGAGCGAATGTCGTATCACGCACCGTGCCATGGAGCGAGAGGTGGGAGAGAGCTATAGTGAGAAAGATTGAACGAGAGAGAGAATAAGGGATATCGAGAAATAATACACGCTATATTGGTTTGTGTATTCGTTTACTAGATAATTATTTTGAATACAGCGCCATCTATGAGATTTTTTAATACTAACGTGTGTATGAAACCTCTTGTAGGGAATTTTAATTTAGGATTATACGTGATGTTAAAATATCAATTCATATTTCGATGAACAGTACGCTAACTCCAAATTCGTAGGTTTACAGGAGGAGCGTTTAAACGAAATAGTTGATAAAATCTTTATTATTGCATATTTATGGTTTTTCTTGTGTAACTAGCTGATTTACTCTTGCTTCGAACCCCATCAATAATGATTTGTAAATCTTTTTGGTTTTAATTTTAGCCCCACTTAGTGGAATGTAACAGGAAAAACTCTAATTCAAATTTAGGATACACTCCGCTAACTCACTTTTTTTTTTTTTTTTTTTTCCTATCTATGCTGATAGCCTTGAGAGGCTATTTCAGCTTCACCCTAACGTGTGTAGGTGAGCTCACGGGGCTCAAACCGGAGAGTTGCTAACACTGACCCTAGCAAGAGCAGTGCTTCGCAGAATCTACCACCGGATCGGAAACGCGACCCACTGAGAAGATCCGGCGAGAAACTCAGTGGGCTTAAGAAACTCAGTGGGCTAACTAACTCACAGTTTGCGGAATATATGAGGGAATATTAGAAAATACAGCACAATAAATTAAATCCTTATTAGAACAAAACCACAATATTAGTTAAGTCAAAAATCAAATTTGTAACTAATTTACATTATTATAACCATTATTTTCTGATAATACGACCTATTTTTGTCAATTTATAAAAGTTGGCGTTTTATAGTTGGGATAACAAGAAAATCTTCTGCCATATTACAAACCGCTAACTAAAAATAGCGTAATATAACTCAAAATGTGTATGGACTTAGCGTTTTGATTTAGTAGATTTCAAAGAAAATCTTAGGATTGCACCCAACTATTTTAGCTATGAAATAGCAAAGGTGTATCTAATAGTTTTAATATTGCTTAACAACATTGTTAATTTTTTATTTTATGTAGTAGGGAGGTATAAACGGAAACAAAGTTTAGATTTAAATACATAATTATTTATTTTAATTATAAATCTTTTTAAATAAATTATTAATCTAAAATCTTCCGTGTGGTGACGGATTAAGAATACACATGTCACCACCCCATTTTCTCCTATGGGTGCTGTAAGAGTCGGCTAAGGGATAATCTAAGCAGATAATATCTATGAGAGACGGAAAACTCTAAACTAAACCCTACACGAAAAATTGATGGCAACGGGTTCAGCAAACTTAATACGCGGGGACTAGATAGAAATGAATCGACCTAGGTACGAGGCATTATTGCCGCTGCCTACACTTTTAAAGAGATGTTAAGGTCAGGCAACATGCCACTGACAATTTAAATTATTTATATATAAAATCACTTATATTATTAAGCACACTGCAACTAAATTACTGCGCTTTCCAATTCGCAGTCTCCACTCAAGAACACGTTTATCCCAATGGTTATCGGTTGTCCGGCTAATATGGTCAGCCCATTTCCACTTCAGCTTACTAATTTGCTATAACTGTAGTATAGTCTATAACTTTGGTTCTCTGTCGGATCACCTCGTTCGGGATTCGATCTTTCAGAGAAACTCCAAGCATAGCCCTCTCTATAGCTCGCGATTTTAAGCTTGTGGACCAGCCCAGCCGTGAGTGTCCACGTTTCCGCTCCGTATGTCATGACAGGCAGGACGGCAGGACGCACTGATTGATGACTTTCGTCTTTAGACCCTGTGGAATAGACGACGAAATTACTCGACGTAATTTTCCAAACGCCGCCCAGCCCAGCTGTATTCTTCTGCTGGTCTCCTTCTCGAAGTTGTTTTTACATATCTGTAATGCGTGCCTGAAGTAAACATATTTTTGAACAAGTTCGAGAAAACTACCATTGGTGGTAGGACCTCTTGTGAGTCCGCACGGGTAGGTACCACCACCCCACCTATTTCTGCCGTGAAGCAGTAATGCGTTTCGGTTTGAAGGGTGGGGCAGCTGTTGTAACTATATTGAGACCTTAGAACTTATATCTCAAGGTGTGTGGCGCATTTACGTTGTAGATGTCTATGGGTTCCAGTAACCACTTAACACCAGGTGGGCTGTGAGCTCGTTCACATATCTAGGCAAAAAAAAAAAATTTTTTTACCGGGCATGTTGGTTAAAGATTATCTTAGTTTTATTTAAGCTCATCCAGAGACCGATGCGCGTGAAAGGGTCAGCTAGGCTGTTCAGCATCTATTGCAAATCCTGCAAAGTTTCGGCCATGATCACGACGTCATCTGCAAGTGTGAAATGTATTTGTCGTTTATGTTTAAGCCACGTCCGTTCCAGTCCAGCATCTTAAGCATATGATATATATCCTCCAATACATTTGTGAACAATTTGGGGGATATAATCTTCCCTAGTCTCATTCCTCGATGCAGGGGGACGTGTTCAGACTGGCGGTTCTGGATTTGGACGGTCATAGTCTCGGCGCCGTAAAGACATTTGAACAACATGGATACATCGTCAGTCTAATTCGTAACGCTACAAGGATTCTAGAACTGACCAGATTTCGATAGAGTTGAAAGCCTTCTCAAAGTCCACGAAAGCTAAGCACAGGGGCTGATTATACTCATGGGTCTTCTGTATAATCTGCCTTATTGTGTGTATTTGGTCTATGGTACTGTATCCTACTCGAGATCCGCCCTCATCCGAAAGTTTAGCCTTTACGCCGGTACGCCGCATTTCACAAAATCTTGAAAATTCTTCCCTGAGGATCCTAACCACATTTTCGAAGGTCTGGTCAACGTTATTAATGGTTTCCATGGCAGCGAATTGGTTCTCCAAGTTTGACTGAAATATTTCAGATCCCATTATTGTCAGCAGTAGGTTAGGTCGGAGCCTGGACTTCGTCAAACGGATACTTTCAAGCTTGAAGTCGATATTCAGAGAACCTCGTACGAGCCTGTGATCGCTCGGTATTAAGCCTATTAATCACAGAGACGTCCCTGAATATATGTTTTTTTGTCCACTACGATGAAGTCGATTTCATTTTTTGTTTTGGTGTGAGGGCTTTGCTATATCCATTTCCCTTGGGCCTGCTTCTTAAAGAATGAAATCATTAAAAACAACCCCTCTTTCTGCATTTGTTCATTTGAACATTTGTCCCCTATGACTCCTAATGCCAAAACCGTGGGATCCTACTACCGTTTCACTGCAATTTTGTACTCCCACTTTTGCTCCCACTCCAAGTCGGTTGCTCAACCACTTTATTATGGTAAAATTTAATGTCACAATCTTTATACAACAATTTATGCTAAAATAAATGTTTTTTTATAAAAACATTGACCCCGGATTGACTGACTAAAGTCATGCATTTAAATCCACGACTTTAACCAGCCGTGTGCCAATGACACGTATTTAAACACCCTAATGAAACGAAAACATTACTCTTAAATAATAAAATATCAAATACTGAACAACTTTAAAATAAATCTGTAGTAGGTAAATAATATCTATATACAATGTAATTCAAAATTCGGTTAGTATTAAAACAAAAATTTCCATGAAATTTATGTTTATACACTCCGCTATTCCTTTATGTATTAAACCGCAACCGAAATACAAACCGCCAACTTGAAATGGAGCAATGACGTTCGGATTTTGGCAAAAATACTTTCTCAGAAATTATACTACGGAAATTACATAATTCAGATTTGCACCACATTTTCTAATTAGCACATTAAAAGAGCACCCTAACGTGCGAGACACCGCTAACTCTAATTTAGAGCAAACTTAAACAAAAGATGCGGCGGACATTCCCGAGCGTCTCTCCGCCAATGATAGTTGGCTGCATGTCCCTCGCGGGCCGCCTCCGCGCGCGCAGCATACACTCCGCCATATTCAGACAGCGGGATGTCTACTTTTTTTTATGATTGAAAGATTACTAGTGGCTCGAAGGCCTTTCCAGTTTCACTAGGACAGATGGGCGAGCAAAGGCTCAGCCAGGAGGGGTGGGATTTGCTATCAACTGCCCAAGCGCCTCCGAAGGAGATTAACAACTCAAGAGCAATTGCTTTGCGAATTAATCTACTACCGGATCGGAATCGCGACCCGCTGAGAAGATTCGGCGAGAAACTCAGCGGGCTGATGCATGGGTTAGGTTGCACGTCGACCTCTTTGTCGAGTTCGACGAGTACGGTTACCGGGGTCCCTAAGCCTGCTCCTAGTGTTAGAGCTGAAGGCGTCTAATGCAAAGGTTATTGGATCTGGTAGATCCGTAAGGACGTGTCTAGGGCGTCGACGGTGACTGGCTCCTGCATGATTCGAGGCCCAGGTCGTCGTGTAGGTCAACGTTCCTCACGAACCACGAAGCCCCGACGGCTAACCTGCAAAAGCGGGATTGTAGGGATTGGAGGGTGTCTATGTATGTGCGGGCCGCGTGAGTGAACACCACACTCGCGTAAGTCATGACGGGCCTTATGCAAGTTTTGTAAAGGGTCACCTTGTTCCGAAGGAACATTTTACTCCGCTTACAGATCATGGGATAGAGTCTGCCGAGAATAAATGCGGCACGGTCGCGGACTGTTTTTATATGCGGGCGGAATGTCACATATGCATCCAGGGTGACTCCCAGGTACTTGACCTTCCTGGCCCAGGGTATATATTGGCCGAAGAGGGTGATCGGGGGTGTGATATTTCTCCTCCTAATACGAGAGGAAATAAGCGGTGAGTTTCCCCTTTGAAATAACACTGCGGTGTTTTTCGCTGGATTGATATCTATGCGCTATTTTGGAACCACTGTCCTAGGGCTAGGGCTGTGCTCTGAAGCTTCTTCGCAATAAGGGACTTATTTCTACTCGAATAGTAAACAGTCGTGTAGTCGGCGAATAAAGCTAAATGGGTCGGCGGCGACCGGGGAATATCGTTGACGAATAAGCTAAATAGGAGGAGCGGGTGGACAGAGAGGTCGCGGGGAGGAGCGGGTTCCCTCGACTCGATATCGAAAAGAGTGGTTGGACAAGAAGTCCCGTATCATGAGCACGAGACTGTCTGGCACGCCCATGCTGAATAGTTTGAAAATCAAACCGTTGTGCCAGACTTTATCGAACGCTTTTGCGACGTCGAAGAAGAGGGCTCCCGTGTAGATCGGTTTTGGTCGGTTAACTCCTACGAGAATGTGCTCTGTCAGGCGGTGCATCTGTTGTGCGCATGAGTGATTTGCACGGAATCCGAATTGTTCGTCGATGAGAATGCCCTTGGATGAGATGAAGTCTCTGACGACTCTGAAGACGTTTGTAGAGCAGACGCTCATACAGTTTGGCTAGAGATATGAGGAGGCTAATCGGGCGGTAACTCGTCGGATTATTTTATGGTTTACCGGGTTTGTGTATGCCGATAACGTCCGCTTCTTCCCACGCCGTCGGAAAGATACAGTTCGCCATAGCGGCCCTGAAAATAGTTGCCAAAATCACGATGAGTTGGACGGGTAAAAGTTTAATAACGCGGTTGGATATACCGTCGGAACCGGGAGCCTTGCGAGGACGTAGGTCTTTGATCAAGTCTTTAACTTCCATCGGGGTGACGGGTGGAAACGCATCCGAGGGTGGCAAGGAGGCTCTGCGTTCTACCTCACTGTCTACTAATTTTACATGAACTGGGTCCGCGGATTGAATGCTGGGCATGCACTGGGTTTGCAATGCATCGGTCAGCAGCTCCGCTTTTACGTCATCATCGATTGCCGCGAGTCGGCCTAAGGGGTCTACGAGGGGGGGCATAGTTACTATCGTATCCGATTTGAGAGTACGAGCTAAGCGGTAGTAAGACCTTTGGGAGGGCGCGAGTCCTTCTAAGAAATCAGACCATCTGGCATCTCGGACTTCGGCGATGCGAGACTTTACGTCGCGTTGTAGGGCACGCATTCGAGTACGATTTTCCACGGTAGGATGCCTATCGTTGGCGCGGATCGAGGCGTTCTTAGCTCTAAGGAGTTCCCTAATATCGTCGGGCAAATTGAAGCGGTGAAGGAAGTCCTCCGCTACAACTTGTTTCGATGACCTATCTAATATCGAGGTGATGTGTGACGTTACGATGTCTATGGCTTCAGCGGTATCCTGAGGAGACGGAGTAGAGTCCGGGCTAAACGGTAGCGATGGTGGATCAGATTCAGCCAGGCTGATGCCCAGCGTGTGCCAATCCACCACAGTCTTCGTGACAGGAACGGAATCGGGATCGCGACCGAGCTTCATAATGACGGGACGATGGCCTGAGTCTAACTCTGAAACTACTTCGATCGAGTGTAAGCGCAGAGTTACGTTTTTTAATAACGCTATGTCAAGTATATCCGGTGGATGCGCGATATTTAGCGAGTAGTGAGTCGGGTTTAGCGGAGCGATGATATCGAAGGCGAGATCATCGACTAACGCGTCGAGCCGCCTGCCATTAGGGGTTGTGGTGTGTGAGTTCTACCGGATGTGTTTACAATTTAGGTCGCCCGCCAGAATGACAGAGCTCCCCATGCCGAGCAGCGCCTCGAGATGCTTAGAACGATTTTATCCGGTGGAAGATAAACGGACGCGATAACGATCGGCGCGTGTCCCGTCAATGAGATTCGGCATACTGATGCTTCGATTTTAGAAAGCGCGGGGGGGTCGAGTGGGACGCAATACAGGGCTCTTCTGTAGTAAATGACGGTACCACCACTACGAGCAGTGAGCCTGTCGTTCCTAACCATGTTATAGTTTGCGATTTTAGAGTCGCGGCGTACGAGCTTAAGCAGGGTCTCCTGCACCAAAAAAATGTCAATTTGATGGTCACGCAAAAAATCACAAGCCTGGTCACCTTGATTTGCGAGACCGTAAGCGTTAAAAAATCTTATCGTTACGGATAAGGGCTTTATTCTACTTGTGTACGCCAATGATTACTGGAGAAGTTAGGGGAGGACGTACGTGTTTAACGCGCTCAAAGTTGATCGAATGTGAAAAAGTCGATCGCTAGAGCGAGATTATCAGACGCAGTCGGAGAGCAAGTCGCGGGAGAGGGACGAGTCGCGGGTGCTGAGGCTTTGATGTCTGNTAAAAAATCTTATCGTTACGGATAAGGGCTTTATTCTACTTGTGTACGCCAATGATTACTGGAGAAGTTAGGGGAGGACGTACGTGTTTAACGCGCTCAAAGTTGATCGAATGTGAAAAAGTCGATCGCTAGAGCGAGATTATCAGACGCAGTCGGAGAGCAAGTCGCGGGAGAGGGACGAGTCGCGGGTGCTGAGGCTTTGATGTCTGGGCGGGAAGCTCGGGGGCGGTTTTGGCGGGCGACGCGGCGATTTATTTTTGGTGGTCGGGGGCATCTACGGTAGTTTGCGAGGTGACCCTGTGTTCGGCACAGGACGCAGCTAGGCGGTTCGGTGGCGGTTTTCTGGTCGCGACTACAAAGGGCCGTGGCGCGATCGCCCAAACACTTAACACATCGGGGGCGCGCGTGACAGTTACGGGAAGAGTGCCCGTACAGTTGGCAGTTATGGCACTGACTAGGAGTGCCTTTTTTATGAGGGACTTCGACGGCGATCCCGGAGAGCCTACAGACGGTCCGTATGTTAAAAATTTGCTTACCCTCGGGGGTAGGCTGGAGGGTGACTAGAACCATATTATATGGGTCCCTACCGCGGCCGGTGTGCATGCGGTGTACTGAATTTACTGGAAGGCTTTGTTCTAGCAGGTCAGTCTTGACGAGCTCGGCATCTAGCTCCTTTGGGATTCCGCGTATAACAACGCGAAGTTGGCGCTCCTCCTGTAGCGTATAAGTGTGAAAACTTATACGCTCCTTGCGGAGGGAACTTGAGTGAACCCTATGGTCGTCGGGTGTCGTTACTTTTATTTGAATCCCGTTGGCGAGATTACGGGCGCTGACAAAATTGATATTGTTGGCCTCAAGGGCCAGGGAAACTCGGTCCCAAGCTGCTTTCTCTTGAAGGATTATCGGGGGAGGGGTCTGAGTTTTATTATGTGCCACCGGATGCGGAGTGACACGGGCTGGGGGCGCAACGGGAGTCTGAGGACGGGGGCGCGACGCGTTCGCGGTTTTGCTAATTTTAGCGGCCGCGGGAGCTCGAGACTCCGCGGCACGCTTCTTACTCTTTTGTACCAGAGTGAATCCATCCGTCGATGAGGCGGGGGTGAGGTCGACCTCCATGTCTGAGTCAGAGTCGGAGGACGAGGAGGCGGGCGCAGGCGACCTACGAGCAAGTGTTTTAGAGGGCGCGACGGAGGCCGCAGATGATCGCGGATCTGAAATGGTGGCCACGGACGACGCAGCAGTTTTACTCGCCAGTATAGGTGACACGGGAGCGGCAGGCATGACGGAGGCTGCGGTGCTCGATTTTCGTGAAAAACGAAAATTTTAAAACTTTTGAGTTAGAGTAGTGTTCATTGGAGGCATCGATTTTACATATATGTACTTAGACAATTAGGATAATTGTATTTTAATTTTTGAAGGTTTCACTTCTACTACGTGTGGATTGCACACATGTCTTTTTTTTGTTACGATTACGATAACGGTTTCCAAACTAATTTCGTCAAATCAGTACTAAGTTACCAAAAACAATATAAATTAAATGAGGTTGATAAAAAAATGTGTGGCTAATAAAATTGGACGAAAGTGTAGTTTGCTACAGTGATGCGCGTGTACAACACAGCACAACTGACGACATGCGACACGACGCGGGAAGATCCAGTCACGTAATCAACATGGCCGGCGTCATTCTCCCCCTTCCTTCGTTCCCCCAGAATCAACACAGACCCTTCGTTCCCACAGACCCAAAAATGTAATTCTGCGCATGTCAAATTCAGAGAGTCTCAAGACTCGTGCCGACTACTGCAATACTGAAATACTGAAATTACGTTCATTCAAAAAATTGCAAATTCACGCGGGCAAAGTCGCGGCGCACGTCTCGTGAATGATACATGTACTTGACCTCAAGGGTATCTGTTTTGTTTTTTCTAAGCATCTTATAAGGTTCATAAATACAGATCGCACAAACACAGAAGTGTCAGTCGTGCTCTGTTGCTCGAAACGGTAAGTCACTGTTCTTATTCTTACTGTATTTAGATGTTCGTCAATGTTTGAGATGGATAGAAATAATAAGTGAAAACGGAGCCCATGACCACAGCGGGAAAGCTGCCTTGAGACATGAGGTTGAAGTCTTAACTACCAACGGCATTAAAGTAGAGCGTTTTAAATGAATTTTGAATATTAACGTTCGGTCCCCGCGTGATGTCTGACTGACGTGACGCTCACCTTCCCCTCTATAGTACTAAATATCTTTTTATTCTGATTATAGATTCCAAGATGAGGGTGCTGTTATTTTGCCTGGCCGGCTTACTGGTTTGCCTGCAGACGGCTGATTCTCACTCATTGCCGCAAAAGGATTACGACACTGACTCCAGCAAACATGACATAACTAATCCACTGAATGACATCAGCGGAAATAATAGCAGCTCGGATCCTGACAACTCCAGGGGAATGTTCAATTTTGGCTCCACAACGTTCCTCGTGCGTTACGTAACCAGAGATGACAATAAAGTGGACAAAAGTATATACGCCCACAAGAACGGCAAAGCGAAGAAAGTTTTAGAAGACGGCATAGCCGTCTTTGATGACTTTCCGAAGTCGCGCGCCTATTTGGGCAACAAGGACGGTATCTACGTTTACGACACAGAAACAGAGAAGCTTGAGAAGTACGGCAATCTGAGTGACAACGTCATCGGGATCGTAAAAGAGAACCGCAGTGACGACCTGTACATTCTGACGGAAGACCACGTCGTCTACAAGGTCATCGAGGAAGGTACCAAGAAAGTCAAAGTCAACGAGGCTGAGCATGCTGAGAGAATAGCGCTGGACTGGGATGACAACTTGTACTACATCGGAGCGAACGATCAACCGTATGTTGTCGCTTCGGACGGTGCGAAGAAGATCGAAGGTCTTCCAGCTAACCCAACTTCAGTGTTTATCTCTAGGCCTCCGATCAAGATAAAACATGGAGCGTGGTTTATGTCCGGAAAGCAGCCCTACATTATTTATCCCAACGCGAGCAGCGAACCGTACGTGTTCAACGACCAAGAGAAGTTGGAATACGAGAAAAGAATTCGTGATCTCGAAGTTATTTTCTCTCAGTTCAACAACCAAATAGAGGAATAACGTATTATCTTTCGATTTCGCGTATTGTATAGATTTGAATTTGAGAATTTAATATTGATAATAACAAACCCGAGGTTCAACTGTAAAAGCAATTTTAATTATAGAAATAACGTATTTTTTTATTGAAATGAATGAATCTTGTCGAATGTTGTTGTTTTATTTCCTGTCTACCTAGACCATTTTATAACGCCTATTATTATAAGCATAAAGTAGAGCATCCGATGTATGTGGTTGCTGTTGCTCGTGGATCCCAACAACGTCGAAGACACAACCTGGGTGCTGCCTACCGTGAGGGTTCGCTATGAGTCCGCTTTAGATCTCGGATCTCATTAGAAAAAATAAATTCCACAGCTATGAAGAAACACCGAGAGAGCGCATTTGCTCAGCTTGATAGAACGTGACAGAATCACTTCTGGAAGAGATCCCCGTGGTGCGCCTCTTTTCAAATGATGAATCTTTTCTCTGAGGCGGAAGATAAAGTGCTAGGATGGAAAGGACATACTTCTCCGCTACAAATGTTAAAAGAGTCTCCACGGAACACACGGGACATCATGTAGAACGAACAATTCTTAAATCACTGTTGACATTTGTGCTATTGATTCCTTTTCTTTTGTT
Organism: Bombyx mandarina; assembly: GCF_003987935.1. The sequence continues at coordinate 553,988 of NW_021011639.1, forward strand.
CATTTCGGTATATGGTATATTAAAATTGCGGATCCACGGTATATATTATTAACAGAATCCATATATTATTAAGACGTATTATTACGTATGGTTAACATTTTTTTATGGTTGAAGGATGACTGGTGGCCCGGAGGCATTTCTTGTTTCCCCACGACCGGTGGGCGAGCACGGAGTCAGCCAGGATTTGCTTACAGCTACCCAGGCGTCTCCAAAGGGAACCTAACAACTCAAGAACAGCTGTTTCGCGGATGAATCTACTACTGGATCGGAATCGCTACCCAGTGACCGTCGACGCCCTAGGTACGTCGTTACGAATCCATCAGATCTGATAACTGTTGCATTAGACGCCTTCACCTCTATCAATAGGAGCAGGCGTAGGGATCCCGGTAACTATACTCGTCGAACTCGGCAAAGAAGTTGACGTGCAACCGAAGTAAATTTTTTTTACGGGCAACATTGATTTAATGAATTACTGTACTTTGTGTAACTCAGTGTCAGAGGAACTCCGGGGTGCGCGCCGCGGATAATTCGATGTCTTGTTTCTTCGATATTTGTAGAAGGATATGTCAGGGCACTGGGCTACACCGGACTCTATCTACAGCTTTGGGAACTACACTAGTGTCTTGTACCGGGCTGTAGGGCCCTAGGCAGCGGCTTCACTTTTGTGGTGGCGAAGAACTTTGTTGGAAACTGGTTAGAGAGACATAAGCGTCTCAACAATGCTCGACTTTATTCCAAGCTTATGACTCAGTGGCTGGGGCTCTGAGTTGAAGAATCGGTCAGTGAGTTAGTGCGGACGAGTAAATAGTACATAATAATATATACATATTGTTACGCGCTGGGGTTCACGATAAATAAATGTTCCACTAAAGTACAACTTAAAACTGTATTTATCACTTAGAACGCTTCACAAACACTTTAAAATTCTCAATTCGCTTCTTCCGTTTCGCTTCAGGTGATCCGTTTTCTGTTTCGCTTCGAGTAGTTCCGATTATTAACTGAATGCGTGTCATCTCTGCAACGCCTTTATAGTCGATACGACATCATCGTTGAGAGCATTCCTCATAAGTTGAGCACTTTCGGTGCGTACTTCCGCTATCTGACAATAGATGGCATTGTACTTCTTGCACGCCTCTGTTCGACGGGTTTTCCGCTGCCCGTCGCACAGCCCCCTTCATCATGGCATGCTTTTCCCCCCCCCCAGAATACGCGGAGCAGCGTACTCCCACCGAGGTGGAAGCATGGAGGGATTCTCCACCTAAGGTGGTACTCTCCTGGGGTAATTTTTCTTTTAAGTGTGCCATCATTATTATTGTTCCTTTGTTATTTAACCAGGGGTTAAATAACAAAGGAACAATAATAACCCCTGGGACGGTCCTCACGACTGGACTCCCTCCAGCCACTCATCTCATTGCCGGGCACGTCACAAGCTTAAGATTAAGGCATTTTTTATAGAGGTTCGCATCCTCGCGACCCCTGCTACGCAGCGGCCTCCGCCTCCTACTCGGTAGGGATTACGGTATGCTTTTACGAAGCCACGCCCGTAAACCGGTACCCCCCTCTTGAGGGCCTTCCCCTCAAGCTGCCAAGAGGCAGCTGGGGATATGGCCTAGCATCCAAGAGGGCTCCAGAAGGGAGCCCTCTCCCTCTTCGCGCACCCTTTGTCTAGCAAAGGTAGGAAACGGGAAAACGGTGTGCAGTCCTCTTAGTTCGCGGCACCCCTGTGCAGACAACGCTGCTCCACGGTATCGGGGTGCACGCTTAAGCCCCACCGCCGCGACAAGGCGAGACCTCTTGTGAGTCCGCACGGGTAGGTACCACTACCCCGCCTATTTCTGCCGTGAAGCAGTAATGCGTTTCGGTTTGAAGGGTGGGGCAGCCGTTATGACTATAATGAGACCTTAGAACTATATCTCAAGGTCTGTGGGTGTGCATTTACGTTGTGGATGTCTATGAGCTCCAGTAACCACTTAACAACGGGGGGGCTGTGAGCTCGTCCACACATCTAAGCAATAAAAGAAAAACAAAGTACAACTTGAAACACTCCACAAACAATTTAAAATTCTCAATTCGCTCCTTCCACTTCGCTTCAGGTGATCCGTTCGCTGCTTCGCTTCGAGTAGTTTCGATTACTGAGTGACTGCGTTCCATCTCTGCAACGCCTTTATAGTCGATACGAAATCCTCTATCGAACATTCCTCACAAATCGAGCACTTTCGATGCGTGCTTCCGGTATCTTACAACTAATGGTGTTGCACTTTTCAAGAGTTCTAGATGATACTAGATCCCTTGGTATTCGTTTCGGCTATTCGGCGATAGATGGCGTTAGTGGCGTAACAATGTGTAGGTACAGATGAGGTGCGAGACCACCCTCCAGCAGCTGGACACACACCGGCACCGGACCCCTGAGATGATTGACATATTTTGCCATGCTCTCAATAATCTCCGTGGGAAACTTTTTTTTGTTATGTTCACATAGCATGGTATTGGCTCGAATTGTAAGAGTAGTACACACGAATATACGCAAATATAAATCAAGTAAAAACCGTTCATTTAATGAACATGATAAACGGGATCACTCGGCCAGTAATACTGGGCCTATTATCTTTTTTTTTTATTTATTACCTAGATGTGTGGACGAGCTCACAGCCCACCCGGTGTTAAGTGGTTACTGGAACCCATAGACATCTACAACGTAAATGCGCCACACACCTTGAGATATAAGTTCTAAGGACTCAGTAAAGTTACAACGGCTGCTCCACCCTTCAAACCGAAACGCATTATTGCTTCACGGCAGAAATAGGCGGGGCGGTGGTACCTACCCGTGCGGACTCACAAGAGGCCCTACCACCTTGTATGTGTATGGTAGGGCCTCTTGTGTGGCGCATTTACGTTGTAGATGTCTATGGGTTCCAGTAACCACTTAACACCAGGTGGGCTGTGAACTCGTCCACACACCTAGGCAATAAAAAAATTAAAAAAATAATAGTTCGTCATCATGTCTGGAAAATGACGCCATTTTGACGTAAACGTGGAGGGTCGCGCGGCGCCACTGCTCCAGCAGCAGTAGCGTCGCGCGACCACGGTCGCTTGCTAGCCACGCCCACAGGTCGCGCGACCGGGTCGCTTGCGTTGTTTAGGGTTTCATATATTTTTATACTAAGCAGTGAGTCGCGAGACGCGGGCGCTGGCCTGTCGCGATCGCGACGAAAAAAATAGTACAGATCGGACAAATACAGAAGTGTCAGTCGTGCTCTGTTGCTCGAAGCGGTAAGTCATTGTTCTTATTCTTACCAACTGTATTTAGATGTTCGTCAATGCTTGAAATGGACAGAAATAATAAGCGAAAACTGAGCCCATGACCACAGCGGGAAAGCTGCCTTGAGACATGAGGTGGAAGTCTTAACTACTAACGGCATTAAAGTAGTTCCGGTAGATGTTCTGGTCCCCGCGTGATGCCTGACTGACGTGACGCTCATCTTATCCTCTATAGTAATGTTACGCTGGTAAGAGTAACGCCATCTATCGCCGAATAGTCGAATGAATATGTAAGGATCTAGTAGCATCTAGAACGCTTGAGAAGTATAAGGCCATCTATTATCAGATAGCGGAAACACAATACTAGAAATGTGTGGAATATTCTCGATGATTCTAGGGATGTGGTATAGGCTATCAAAGCATTGCAGAGATGGCACGCAGTCAGTTAGTAATCAGGACTACTCGAAGCGAAACAGCCAACGAATCATCTGCAGGCCGAAATAGGTTTTAAATAGTTTAAGAAAAATAAGATACAATATAAAAAAATTTAGTTAATAAGTGATTACGTAAAACATGTATAATCTTCAATTAATTTATAAGCCATTTAAGCCATTAAAGTTAGTGTATCAGATGAGAGATTCTTAATAGACCTATTGGTCTGAGTACGAACGATTGAGTAGCGCTCTCGTTACGGTAACATATAGATCGCGGGACTCGTTAACGAGGCTTCTTGAAATTGCACGCGGCAGCGATTTTTTGTGATGGCCGCGCGTGTTCTTGATTTTTTTGTTGCCCTTGTAAGCAGCCGAGAATACGGCCCACCTGATGGTGAGTGGTTACCGTCGCCCATGGACTTTAGCAATGCCAGAGGCAGAGCTAAGCCGCTGCCTACCGCTTAACACTCGCCACAAGCCTCATTTGAAGAAGGACATGTCATAGCGCTCGGGAAAGACCGTGGAGGGGAGCTCATTCCATAGCCGGATGGTACGTGGCAAAAAAATTCTCTGGAAACGCACTGTGGATGACCGCAGTGGCTCCAGGTAGTATGGATGAACTCTACTCCGATGGCGGGCGGTGCAATGCTAAAAAAGAGATGCCGGTATCATCTCGAACAATTCCTCAGAGCACTTCCCATGGAACATACGGTACAAAATACAGAGGGAACCGAAGTCCCTCCGCAGACCCAGAGGTTCCAAACGATCCGTGAGAATGGGATTATAGACAATTCGAACGGCCCTTCTCTGTAGGGAATCAAATGGAAGAAGCTGGTACTTGGGAGCCCCGGCCCAGAGATGGGAGCAGTACTCCACGCGAGGCCAGACTTGTGCTTTATAAAGCAAAAGCCTTTGTCCAGACGTGAAGTACCGCTTCGCTCTGTTGAGGACTCCTAGCATTTTGGACGCCAACTTGGCTTTGCCTTCCAAGTGACTCCGAAACTGGACGTCGCTCGAAATGTCAACCCCAAGTATCCCGATACTCTCGGAAGGTTGCAGGGATACTCCAGGGAGGGGGGATTGGAATTGCGGCGCCATGATAAAGGGGTCCTTCTTCGCAGTGAACGCACAAACTTGTGTCTTTATCGGGTTGAATTGAACTTGGTTCCACCCCACCGGAGACTCGCCCCAGAGAGTTCTCCACTTCAGACACAAGTTTTGATCGTCTCCCCCGTGCTGTCATCCGCATAGCAATGCATGCCATCAATAGACAGCATGTCATTGATATACAGGATGAAAAGCGTAGGGGAGAGCACCGAAATTCGTGGAACGCCAGCGTTAATGGTAATGGCATCAGAACAGTCACCGTCTACAACGACCGTGATGCTCCGCCCATCCAAAAAGCTAGCGATCCACTTGCAGAGACCCTCAGGAATTTTGTAAGATAGTAGCTTCGACAGAAGTGCCCTATGCCAGACCCTGTCGAAGGCCTTCGCGATATCAAGGCTCACAGCAAGAGCCTCGCCCTTGTTCTCCAAGGCTTCAGCCCACCTGTGAGTAAGGTATACAAAAAGATCGCCAGCTGAGCGACCGTGACGGAAACCGTACTGTCGGTCACTGATCACCTGCGATCTTCAAGATACTTCAGGAGTTGTGTATTTATTATTCGCTCCGTCACCTTGGAAAGCAAGGAAGTTATCGCGATAGGCCTGTAGCTCGATGGGTCCGACCGGTCACCCTTCTTGGGGATAGGGTGGACGTGGGCGGTCTTCCACGAAAACGGAACCCTGTTAGTGCAATAAGAGAGGCGATACAAACGCGTTAGCGCAGGCGTCAGCTCAGGGGCGCACGTTTTCAGAACCACTGCAGAGATACCGTCTGGTCCACTCGACGTCGACTTATGGACGTCCAGGAGTCGGAGCTCCCGCCTGACTGCACACTGTGTAAAGCAGATCTCCGGCAGGGAACTATCACACCTTGGGATGTTCGGTGGTGTGGCACCCACGTCGTCCACAGTCGAGTTCGAGGCGAAGAGTTTGACCAGAAGGTCAGCCTTCTCTTTCGCACTATGGGCCAGACTGTCATCGGTGGTGTAGTGGTGGGAGACTAGACCTGCAAAAGTTTCCTTCTGCAGCTTTGGCGAGCGACCAAAAAGCACGGCTCCCAGAGGGATAGTAGCTCTTCAGTCGCTCGCCCATTCTAGCAACGTGCTCCAACTTCGCCCTGGCAATAACCTTCTTGTAGGACCTGGAAGCGGCGTTATATTTCCGCCTTTTCTCTGAGATGTTAGGATCCCGACGTCTCCTGGCATCATCCCATGCCACGTATGCGGACCGCCTGAGGTGTGCAGCGTCCTTGTTGGCCTTGTTATACCAGGGTCTGCTGCTACCCCCAACGGGCACCTTAGAGGAGGGAATAAACAATTCCATTCCATGGAGCACCACGTCTTTAAGACGGTCTGCACCGACGTCAGGATCAGCAGAGGAAAAGCAGAATAGCCTCCATGGGTAGGACGCGTAAAATTCACGTAATCCATCCCAATCTGCTGACATATACTGCCAAACTCTTCGATACCTGGTCATCGTTCGACAACTAGGACGAGAGAGTGGTGTGGTAGCACGCATAAGGCAGTGATCAGACGATCCAAGCGGAGCGTCGACCACCACACCGTATCCGGCTGGATCGGTGGTTAGCAGAAGATCCAACAGAGAAGGTTCGTGCCCCTCAATATCTGGGACACGGGCGGGCTGTGTCACCAGCTGGGAGAAGCCGTAGGCCAGGGCGAAATCGTAGGCAGCCCGACCCGGGAGGTCACTGGTTCTGGACCCCAACTCCTCCTGGTGGTGAGCGTTAAAGTCTCCAAGAACCACTACCTCCGCAGATGGGTACTGCTCAAGCACGCGGTTAGTCCCCTCTTGCACATGCTCGTCTCAAGATGGTGGTGTACGGCGTCGAAGTTGCTATGTAGACCCTTTACATTGCTGAAATTCACATTAAATGTGGAATGGGGAAACGCCGACAAAACCCTTTTTCTTTTTCGAGCTGTCATAATTTTATTTGGAAAGTGGGATTAGGTGGGGTAGGAAGTTCGAGGCGAAATCATGACAACACCTGAATAAAGCGCGGAACACAGTACGTGCTCGACCACGGGTTGCGTGAGAGACTGACGCAGGGCATGGAAGGGCCCCCTGTCCGCCCTGCGTACGATCGCCGGGATCCACTGCATTCTCCGACTCCGGCACGACGATCGCATGACAGGATTTTACACCGGTTGGCGGGGCAGCTTTCCGGGGCGGAGCTTAGTAGTGACACCCGGGTTCAAGTCCCCAACTGACCGGAGGGCGGCGGCGAACTCCGTTTCACTAGGTCTCCCTATACCCCCGTCAAACAATCACGTCCCGCGAGCTCGCACGCACATCTGTTTCGCATGTTCCAGGTATCATCAAGATTCACCCCGAACAAGGAAGAGGAAAGGGAAGGAATAAAACTGGCTTTCCAACCCATACGCCGGAGCATAGCTAGACTGTTTGGCGGCAGACTCTAATTGGAGAGTGGTCGCCAGCCAGTCGGACAAATCCTACCACCGATTATGTATTCGTCTCCCGTTTAGCACCACCCAGGGGTCACTTGTAGGGAATCGCCGGTTAAACCTACGGAAGCGGGAGCAATCAATCCCCAAAAGTTCTTGTTTAACGGAGGATTCTTGAAAATGGACGCGCCAACAAAATGGTGTGTACTGGGCGCGTGCGATCATACGGCTAGTCGGGGCGGAATGAAATGGAGGGGCGCGCGCGTCCCGCGGCGTCGTAGAGGGGGGCACCGCTTCTTTCGTTAACACTTGGATTAACATACATTTACATTAACGATTAGGGTACTTTGCATCGCGGCCTATACTGGGCCTATCTACTATTATAATAAATACGATTACGATTATGATTATTGTTCGTGCTTTTTAAATTATCAATCAATTTGTTCGACTGTCACTTTATACACAAGAGAATGCGACAATCTCTGCGGAAATTGCATTCATTCGGAAGAATTGAAAATCAACGCGGGCAAAGTCGCGGCGTATTTCTCGTGAATGATATTATATTATATACTTGACCTCAAGGGTATCTATTGTTTTTTCTAAANCTATCAATACAGTCATTAAATATTGTAGCAAGGTAAGGTGCGATTATATCAATAATGGATTTTATAACCTTAATTGATATTCCCCATAAATCACCAGTTTTTTTAATATTAATGAGCTTGAAATTATCAATTATGTCCTTTATAGCAATATTTGTGAACTTAAAGTTAACACTGCATTTATCAACATGATCTTGCAGTAATGAATCTGACTGACGTGACGCTCACCTTCCCCTCTGTAGTACTAAAGGCTCCTTTTATTGACATTATAGATTCCAAGATGAGGGTGCTGTTAGTTTGCCTGGCAGGCTTACTGGTCTGCCTGCAGACGGCTGATTCTCACTCATTGCCGCAAAAGGATTATGACACTGACTCCAGCAACCATGACATTACCAATCCACTGAATGACACCAGCGGAAATAATAGCAGCTCGGTCCCCGACAACTCCAGCGGAATCTTTGATTCTAACGCCACAACGTTCATTGCGCGTACCATAACTAGGCGTGGCAATAAAGTGGACAAAAGTATATACGCCTACAAAAACGGCAAAGTGAAGAAAATTTTAGAAGACGGCAATGCCATCTCAGATTGGTCTCCGAAGTCGCGCACCTTTTTGGGTAATAAGGACGGTATCTACATTTACGACACAGAAACAGAGAAGCTTGAGAAGTACGGCAATCTGAGTGACAACGTCATCGGGATCACAATAGAGAACCACAGTGACGACCTGTACATTCTGACAGAAGACCACGTCGTCTACAAGATCACGGAGGAAGGCACCAAGAAAGTCAAAATCAACGAAGCTGAGCATGCCGAGAAAATAGCGCTGGACTGGGATGACAACTTATACTACATCGGAGCGAACGATCACCCGTATGTTGTCACTTCAGCCGGTGCGAAGAAGATCGAAGGTCTTCCAGTTAACTCAACCATACCGTTAATCTCTAGGCCTCCGATCAAAATAAAGCACGGAGCGTGGCTTATGTCCCTAAAACAGCCTTACATCATCTATCCCAACGCGACCAGTGAACCGTACGTGTTCAGTGACCAAGAGAAGTTGGAATATATGAAAACAGAGCGCGCTTTTGAAACTATTCTCTCACAGTTGGAGAACCAACTAGCGGAATAACGTAATATCTTCGGATTTCGCGAGTTGTAGTGATAATTAAAATTACTTTTACAGACGACGACAAACACGACATTAAACTGTAAAAGCAGTCCTAATTATATTATAGGAATAACGTGTTTTTGTTTGAAATGAAATCCGAATGAATCTTGTGGAATGTTGTTGTTGTTGTTTTATTTCTTGTTTACCTGAACCATTCATAACTTCTATAGCATATGAGCGTAAAGTAGAGCATCCGATGTGTGATCCGATATGTCGCGAAACTCGATGGGCAATTCCAAAACATAATCCCTTAACGAGAGAAACGGCTGCATCTATGTGTTCGAATTGTATTAGCGGTGCTTATTTAATAGATGGCGCTGATAAACATAAAAAATAAAAAGTATTTTATTTTCACGTTAGTAATTTCATATTTCTCATTGCTATAGGTTGCTAGTTCTCATTCAATCGTCTCTTTCAAGTTGAGTCTACTTATCACGATAATAATAATTAATAAATTATTCTTTAAACAGAGTTCTCAACGAAATATTTAAATGGTCAAAAAGTGTAAACTTATGCAGCAAATCTCTGGAGGAACTGGAGATCATGAGAGTTTTTTGTTTAGGTTCATGCTATTTTTTATTTATTGACTTTGTAGGCAGACGAGCATACGGCCCACCTGATGGTGAGTGGTTACCGTCACCCATAGACTTCAGCAATGTCAGGGCCAAGCCGCTGCCTACCGCTTTATACTCTCCACAAGCCTCGTTTGAAGAAGGACATGTCATGTGTAGCGCTCGGGAAACACCGTGGAAGGTAGCTCATTCCATTGCCGGATGGTACGTGGCAAAAAATACCTCTGAAAACGCACTGTGGATGACCGCAGTGGCTCCAGATAGTATGGATGACCTCTACTCCGGTGGCGGGCAGTGTGATGGTAAAAAAGAGATGCCGGTATCATCTCGAACAACTGATGAGATTAAAGAAAGAAGTTGAGAGAAAGCGGCCCGAATTACTCAACAGAAGGGGTGTGGTTTTTCAGCATGATAACGCTAGACCTCACACATCTTTAGCCACTCAGTAAAAATTAAGAGAGCTTGGCTGGGAGGTGTTAATGAATCTGCCGTATAGTCCTGACTTTGCACCTTCAGATTTCCATCTGTTTCGGTCTCTTCAGAATTCTTTAGGCAGTGTCAGGTTAACATCACGAGAGGACTGCCGAAACCAATTGCGTGGCAATTGGTATTTTGATCAGAAGCCCCAAAATTTCTATAGCAATGGGATCATGTCCCTACCTATATGGCAAAAAGTTATCGAACAAAATGGTACCTATAAAAACTATATTAAAAAATGTTGTGAATTTTCTTAAAAAATGCGAAGAAACTTTTTCCCCAACCTATTATTATATAGAAATAGTAAACAATGCTTACAATAAGTGAGTTGTTTAGGCTTACTTATACTATTTGACACTGGACGGTAATGAGTTTATTGTAAAAAAATATTCTAAGACAACTTTTTGAACAATAATTATATACGTATTTCCATTTTATATAAAAATTATGATTTATATATAAAAATTATCAGTAATTTCTTATAAAATGCTAGGAAAATGCCTTTGATTATATACACGTATATATAATCAAAGGAAAATGCTGTGAAATGCCGAAAGAACGAAAGTAAAGAAAACCTCAATTTATGTCAGTTTACGTATGTATAATATTTTAAAACTCTGCATGGTAGTTTTTTTTTTAATGTTTCTAAATAATTTCTGATGCAATGTAATTAAGGTAAAATTGGTCAAATTTTTTAACTATCATTGCTTTATCCGCAGAAACTTGTTACAACTTGATTGCGTACGGTGTGCGGGCTATCTATCCTACGAAATCTATGTTAAGTATTTTAAGTTTTTATAACATCATACAGGGTAGAAATATAAACTAATTATTCGTTATTGTGTAGTACGTGAGTTTTAATTTTAGTGATATTTAAAATACTATATAAAGTAAATGAAATTACCCCCATTTTTTTCTGGGCCTCTAAACGCCCCCCTCTAGGTTTCAAACGCCGCAGGAGGCGTTATCGCCCACTTTGAGAAATACTGGCCTAGAGACATGAGGAGGCTAATCGGGCGGTAGCTCGTCAGATGATTTTTTGGTTTACCGGGTTTATGTATGCCGATAACGTCCGCTTCTTTCCACACCGTCGGAAAGACGCAGTTCGTCATAGCGGCATTGAAAATAGATGCCAACATCACGATCAGTTGGGCGGGTAGAAGCTTAATAACGCGGTTAAAAATACCGTCTGAACCGGGAGCCTTGCGAGGACGTAAGCCTTTGATCAAGTCTTTAACTTCCATCGGGGTGACGGATGAGCAGAGTCTAAGAATTGAGTGATGGGAGTGCACTGGGCCTGCAATGAATCAGTCAGCAGCTCTGATTTTTCGTCATCATCAAACGCCGCGAGTCGATCTGAGGGGCCTACGAGGGGTGAGATAGTTACTATTGTAGCCGATTTGAGAGTACGAGCTACGAGCTAAGCGGTAGTAAGAGCAGTGGTAGGGCGCGACTTTTTCTAAGAAATTAGACCTTCTGGCATCTCAGACTTCGGCGATGCGAGATTTTATGTCGCGTTGCAGGGCACGCATTCGAATACGATTTTGCGCGGTAGGACATCTATCGTAGGCGCGTATCGAGGCGTTCTTAGCTCCCTAACATCGTCGGGTAATTTAAAGCGGTAAAGGAAGTCCTCCGCTGCAACTTGCTTCGGTGACCTATCTAATGTCGAGGTGATATGTGGCGTTAAGATGTCTATTTTTTTTTTTTTCTGGTATCCTGAGGTTATGGGGTAGAGTCTGGGCTGAACGGGAGCGATATTGGATCAGATTCAGCCAGGTTGATGCCCAGTGTGTGCCAATCCACCAAAGTTTTCGTGACGGGAACCGAATCGGGAGTACGACCGAGTTTCATAACGACGAGACGGTGGTCTGAGTCTAACTCTGAAACTACTTCGATCGAACGTAACCGCAGAATTGCGTTTTTTATAATGCTATGTTGAGTATATCCAGGCGCTGCGTGATATTTAGCGGGTAGTGAGTCAGTGTCGAACGTGTGAACGACGATATAGAAAGTTATATCATCGACTAACGCGTCGACGCGTCTGCCGTTGGGGGCTGTGGTATGCGAGTTTCTAATGATGTGTTTACAGATTATGTCGCCCACCAGAACGACAAAGCTTCCCATGCCGAGGAGCGCCTCGTTATCACTGCTTAAAACGATCTTATCAGGTGGAAAATAAACGGACGCGACGAGTGTCCCGACAGTGAGATTTGGCACCCTGATGCTTCGATGCTAGCGAGCGCGGGAGGATCGAGTGGGATGCAATGCAGGGCTCTTCAGTTAAATGATGGTACCACCACCACATGCATGTGATGCACGGAGTTGACAGGTAGTCTTTGATATAGAGAGTCGACCTTGACGAGCTCAGCCTCCAACTCTTCAGGAATGCCACTTATGACCGCATGGAATTCGCTCTCCTCCTCGAGCGTATACGTATGGAAATTTATACGCCCCTTGCGGAGGTAAGAGGAGAGTGCCCTATGGTCGTCGGATGTCGTTACCTTTATTTGATTCCCGTTCACGAGGTTATGGGCGCTCACGAAATATATATTTTTGACCTTAATGGCCAGGGAAACTCGGTTCCACGCTGCCTTCTCTTCAAGGATTACTCGCGGAGTCGCGATGCATTCGCGGCTTTGCTTGCTTCGGCGGCCGCGAGAGCTCAGGCTTCCGCAGTGCGCTTTTTACCTTTTTGAACCACTGTGAATCCATTAATCGAGGGGGCAAGGGAAGGGCCGACCTCCATGTCCGACTCCGAGTCGAATGAAGAGGAGGGTGCAGGCGACCTGCAGGCGGGTATTTTAGAGGGCGCGGGAGCGGCGGTCACTACGGAAGCCCCGGACATATGCTTGGGATCAGTGGACGACGCGGGGCGGGGCGGATGCCGCGGAAGAACGCTGTACTGGAACTGAGACCACACTGGCTGACTAGGGAGCTTTGCTAGCGTGTATCGGTGACACGGGAGCGGTGGGAGCGACAGAAGCTGCGGCGTACAGCGCAGGAGGTTTCACGGCGCCTTTAGCTTTGTAAGCAAAAAATTTTGATTCGAGGGCTGGGTATTTTTCCCGTAAAAATTCCGCGAGCAGAGTGTTAGCTGGAGAGAACTCCATTTCTTCTGACTGCCCAGTTGGAGCTGCCCCGGAACTTAAATACGAGCTCACTTTACGGCGAGATCCCTGCGTCGGTGACACTTAATTGGCGGAAACGATTATAGGAATTTTATTAATGGTTCTACATTGATCCAGGGCCGCAATACCTTGCAATTAGGCGCAGGTGGAAATTCCTAGAAGTACACATCAGTGGCACATCTGGGCCACAGATATACCACGAATAATGACCTATTATCACACGTAGTCACTTCCGATAAAGGACGTGGACACCAGATGTACCACGAATCGAGGTCGTGCGATCGAACGGTCTACGAGCACATCCGCACGTGACGGGTGCCTGAATCGGAATGGCAGGTGAGGTATGAGAGGTCGAGGCCGGCTGCCCTCCACCTGGACACGCACCCGCAACTTGAACCCTGATATTATTTTGCCATGTTCTCAATAAATTAATGAGATAGTTTTTTTTGTTGTCGTTGTGTTCATACAGTGTAGTATTGGTTTGAACTGTAAGAGTAGTGCACACAATAATACGAAAATATCAATTAATTAAAAACGTCTGAACGGAATTAAAAAACGGGTAAACTTAACACAAATATTCTTAATGTTTTGGGTTAACACATACAATATTAACACTTAGGTTAGTTTGTATTATGATGAATGGAATCATTCGGCCCATACTGGCCTATTATCTAAGTACTTTGTTAAAAAGAACGCGGGAGTCGCGGTACACCTCTCATGAACGATATAGTATGTACTTCAGATACGATTTGACCTCAAGGGTATCTGCTGTTTTTTCTAAACATCTTTTATGTTTCATAAATACAGATCGGACAAATACAGAAGTGTCAGTCGTGCTCTGTTGCTCGAAACGCTAAGTAAGCCACTGTTCTTATTGTATTTAGACTTAACATTAACGTCCATGAACAACTGGATAGGACTCCAAATCGTGTCAAGTTCATAGATTCAGTCATGACATTGTTGATTAGTTGAAACTTAGTGGCGCATACTCGAGATCTTTTCAAGAGTTTTTTTCTTATCTATACTAATATTATAAAGAGGTAAGATTTGTTTGTTTGTTTGTTTCGAATAGGCTCCGAAACTACTGGACCGATTTGAAAAATTCTTTTTCCATTAGAAGCCGACATTGTCCCTGATGAACATAGGCTACTTTTTTTATTTATTTTTTTGGTTTCATGTGTGTTTTATTTAATGTTTCCGAAGCGAAGCGAGGGCGGGTCGCTAGTGTGTAAATGCTCTACCCACCTTGAGATACAAGTTCTAGGTCTCAGTATAGTTATAACGGCTACCCACCCTTCAAACCGAAACGCATTACTGCTTCACGGCAGAAATAGGCTGGGTGGTGGTACCTATCCATGCAGAATCATAAGAGGTCCTACCACCACTAAAGTTACTAGTGTCACCCGGGTAACGAGCGCACGCGGGGGCCGGGGGGACGCTCCGGTTCCCACGTGATGTCTGACTGACGTGACGCTCACCTTCCCCTCTATAGTACGAAAGACTGTTTTTATTGACATTATAGATTCCAAGATGAGGGTGCTGTTAGTTTGCCTGGCAGGTTTACTGGTCTGCTTGAAGACGGCTGATTCTCACTCATTGCCGCAAAAGGATTACGGCACCAGCGGAAATAATAGCAGCTCGGATCCCGACAGCTCCACCGGAAACCTCGATTCTAACACCACAACGTTTATTGTGCGTTTCGTAACTAGGAATGACAAGAAAGAGTCCATGGGCATCTATGCCCACAAGAACGGCAAAGTAAAAAAAATTTTAGAAGACGGCCTTGCCATCTCAGATTGGCCTCTGAACCCGCGAACCTATTTGGGCAATAAGGACGGTATCTACGCTTACGACAAAGAAACAGAGAAGCTTGAGAAGTACGGCAATCTGAGTGACAACGTCATCGGGATCGTAAAAGAGAACCGCACCGACGACCTGTACATTCTGACGGAAGACCACGTCGTCTACAAGGTCATCGAGGAAGGCACCAAGAAGATCAAGGTCAACGAGGCTGAGCATGCTGAGCAAATAGCGTTGGACTGGGATGACAACTTGTACTACATCGGAGCGAACAATCAACCGTATGTTGTCACTTCGAACGGTGTGAAGAAGATAGAAGGTCTTCCAGCTAACCCAACCTCTGCGTTAATCTCCAGGCCTCCGATCACGATAGAGCACGGAGCGTGGTTTATTTCCGGGCAACAGCCCTACATCATCTATCCCAACGCGACCAGCAAACCATACGTATTCAATGACCAAGAGAAGTTGGAATATGAGAAAAGAAATCGTGCTGTCGAAGCTATATTCTTACAAGTGAGGGAGCAAGCAGGGGAATAACGTATTATCTTCGGGTTTCACGTGTTGTAGAGATAATTAAAATTACTTTTACAGAATGATCGTGCCGGACGCAGTCGGCCATGACCACGAAAACTGTAAATAATTCGAAAAATTGGGAATTCAATAGTGACAATAACAAACCCGAGGTTAAGCTGTAAAAGTAATTTTAATTCTATAATTATATTTCTATAAATTTTGACCGAAAAGAAATGATTGTTGTGGAACGTTGTTGTCTTATTTCTTATTTACCTGGAGCATATAAAGCACATTATTACGAGCTCAAAGTAGAGCATCCGATTTATGTGGTTGCCGTCGCTCGTGGACACCAACAAGGCCACAGTCTGGACGCTGCCTACGATGAGAGTTCGCTAAAAGTTTTTACGATTTAGATGTCTATGGGCTCCAGTAACCACTTAACACCAGGCGGGCTGTGAGCTCGTCCAACCATCAAAGCAATAAAAAATAAAAAAAAGTCCACTTTAGACCTTGGATCTCATTGGAAAAAGTAAATACCATAGCTTTGAAGAAGTACCCAGAGAGCACATTTGTTTAGTTTGATAGAACGTGACAGAATCACTTCTACTACCACCACCACCACTACTACTACTACTACTACTACTATCACCTATTAGTACTACTACTGCTACTGCAACTACCTACCTATGCCCGTGCACAAGACGCTCTACCAGCATTATACGAAAATTACAAGTTAGTATTGGGAGTTTGGCTTTTACACGATGCTATTCATCGCGGAAGTCGTTCGTGAAGATGTGTCGAGCATGTATTTCATTAGAAAAGTTGGTTTTGAGTACCGGCACAGTCGCAACGGTCGATATCAATACAGCGGATGTTTGTCCTTTGGGTCGCGACGATTTCAGAGATTCTCCGGTTGACGGAAGTACTCACTATACCTGATTGCTAGTTATATACTTGCTTATAGTCGCCCGAAGGAAGCTGCTGCTCTTACTGCAGTCCATGGATAGTGGCGTGTTAATGTCGCCGCTAACCTTGACAAATCAAACTGCCGTTATTATGTATAATGTACTTGTCTTCAATTTAGTTTCTACACTCCTGTTTGCTTTGTTGAAATGATTAGTTTATCAATTGAACTTTGACCTGCACTTTAGATATCGTACCAACAATAATTCTCGATACGGAGCCGGAGTTGCGGCTAATGTTTACCTAATTATGTTTTCGTAGTATCCAGATTGCGCAATTATTTTTTTTTATTTTAGTGATGTAGTGTGCACCTCACACTTGGGATGATATAACGAATTTTGTTTCAAATACAATTCGGTCAATGTTCATTCCTGTCTAACGCAGACGAACTGGCAGCCGACCTCGCGGGAGTATCCGCTGTGGCCCACGAACTCAGTAAAGGTCAGAGGCTTATTCAAGAGGTTTCCAACTGTAGACATACTTACCTGTACCTGCTTATCCTGCGATTAAGCTCATCATTTTTACGAGCACAAATAAACAGACAAACTTACAGTCCCCCCGCCGCACAGCGGTGACGGGAGCCCATACAAATCACACCGTGAAGGGGAGGTGATTATAATAAAGTCAATGTTCTATGTGTAACTGAATATTGGCTTAAAAAATATGAATTTTAAAAATCACCAGGTTGTGAGTTCCTTCTGCAGAGAGAATGCTATACAAGATGGCTCACTGATTATTGTTAATAAAGATTATAAATGTAAGGAACGTAGAGACATTGTGAGCCTCTCTGTGGAACGGATTATTGAAATGGCATGTGTAGAGCTTGAGCGAGTCATTGTTGTAAGTGTGTACAGACCTCCTGATGCGTTATACGATTCATTTGAAAATATTTTGGAAAATGTATTGCTAAAGCTTTCTGTCTCTAATAAACAAATTTTTGTGTGTGGTGATTTTAATATTAATCTTTTAGAAAACACAAATACCACTATTAGATTCAGAACATTGTTAGAGTCATATAACCTCCCAAACTTATTTTAGAGCCTACTAGGACAACGACCACATCGGCAACATGTTTAGATAACATATTTACAAATGTAACACCGATTAACAAAAAAAATAATAATCAGTTAACATCAGACCATGGTGGACAATTTGTGTCTTTTGAATCTAATATGAATTCTAAAGATAAAAATACTCTTGTGATTGTTCCTATTAATAAAAAACGAATTGAGAAGCTTAGAAATAATATTAAGCAAAAACATTCAGAAATTATTTTAAACAAAAACCCAAATTTGTCATACCAGAATATGTTTGAGAGAATTAATTTGGTCTTTACTGATGTATTTATTCCTAAAACTGTAACATTAAAAAACAAAACGGTGTTCAGCGAGTGGGCCACCACTGGAGTGTAAAAAAGTAGAAAAAAGTTGTATGATCTGTACTCTGAAAAAGTTTATAATAATGATGAAACATTTCATCAATATGTCAGGAACTATTCAAAACTATTTAGAAAAGTTTGTTTAGCGGCAAAATCTTTACATTTAAGTGACTTAATAAAAAATGCCCCTGACAAGATAAAAATGACTTGGAACATCATTGGTAGAGAAAGTGGAAAAGTCGGAAATAGCCATCAAGAANTTATTAATTTTTTTTTTTTAATATTAAATAATTAATAATAAATATTTAACGTTAATAATTTAATAATATTTAGTATGATTTATATTAAATAATAATTTTGTCATTTATATTACTAAATAATAAGTCAATCAAAAATTCTAGTCGTACGTGCATGTGTTATAAATACATTAAAAAAAATAACCTACTTTCTGAATAGCTTAATTGAAGCGACCAGTAGAAATTATAGTTCACGCTTTACACAGGATTACAGTAGAGAGTTTTAAACGTCAGTGAATAACTGAGTAGGACTCCGGATCGTGTCAAGTTCAGACATTCAGTCAAACAACATTGTTGATTAGTTAACACCGAGTGGCGCACACTCGAGATCTTCTCCAAAGTGTCACCCGGGGGTAACGAGCGCACGCGGGGGCCGGGGGGACGCTCCGGTCCCCGCGTGATGTCTGACTGACGTGACGCTCACCTTCCCCTCTATAGTACTAAAGGCTCCTTTTATTGACATTATAGATTCCAAGATGAGGGGGCTGTTAGTTTGCCTGGCAGGCTTACTGGTTTGCCTGCAGACGGCTGATTCTCACTCATTGCCGCAAAAGGATTACGACACTGACTCCAGCAACCATGACATTACCAATCCACTGAATGACACCAGCGGAAATAATAGCAGCTCGGTCCCCGACAACTCCAGCGGAATCTTTGATTCTAACGCCACAACGTTCATTGCGCGTACCATAACTAGGCGTGGCAATAAAGTGGACAAAAGTATATACGCCTACAAAAATGGCAAAGTGAAGAAAATTTTAGAAGACGGCAATGCCATCTCAGATTGGTCTCCGAAGTCGCGCACCTTTTTGGGTAATAAGGACGGTATCTACGTTTACGACACAGAAACAGAGAAGCTTGAGAAGTACGGCAATCTGAGTGACAACGTCATCGGGATCACAAAAGAGAAACGCAGTGACGACCTGTACATTCTGACAGAAGACCACGTCGTCTACAAGGTCACGGAGGAAGGCACCAAGAAAGTCAAAATCAACGAAGTTGAGCATGCCGAGAAAATAGCGCTGGACTGGGATGACAACTTATACTACATCGGAGCGAACGATCACCCGTATGTTGTCACTTCAGCCGGTGCGAAGAAGATCGAAGGTCTTCCAGTTAACTTAACCATACCGTTAATCTCTAGGCCTCCGATCAAAATAGAGCACGGAGCGTGGCTTATGTCCCTAAAACAGCCTTACATCATCTATCCCAACGCGACCAGTGAACCGTACGTGTTCAGTGACCAAGAGAAGTTGGAATATATGAAAACAGAGCGCGCTTTTGAAACTATTCTCTCACAGTTGGAGAACCAACTAGCGGAATAACGTAATATCTTCGGATTTCGCGAGTTGTAGTGATAATTAAAATGACTTTTACAGACGACGACAAACACGACATTAAACTGTAAAAGCAGTCCTAATTATATTATAGGAATAACATGTTTTTGATTGAAATGAAATCCGAATGAATCTTGTGGAATGTTGTTGTTGTTGTTTTATTTCTTGTTTACCTGAACCATCTATACTTCTATAGCATATGAGCGTAAAGTAGAGCATCCGATGTGTGATCCGATATGTCACGAAACTCGATGGGCAATTCCAAAACATAATCCTTTAACGAGAGAAACGGCTGCATCTATGTGTTAGAATTGTATTAGCGGTGCTTATTTAATAGATGGCGTTGGTAAACATAAAAAATAAAAAGTATTTTATTTTCACGTTAGTAATTTCATATTTCTCATTGCTATAGGTTGCTAGTTCTCATTCAATCGTCTCTTTCAAGTTGAGTCTACTTATCACGATAATAGTAATTAATAAATTATTCTTTAAACAGAGTTCTCAACGAAATATTGAAGTGGTCAAAAAGTGTAAACTTATGCAGCAAAACTATGCAGCAAATCTCTGGAGGAACTGGAGTTCATGAGAGTTTTTTGTTTAGGTTCATGCTATTTTTTATTTATTGACTTTGTAGGCAGACGAGCATACGGCCCACCTGATGGTGAGTGGTTACCGTCACCCATAGACTTCAGCAATGTCAGGGCCAAGCCGCTGCCTACCGCTTTATACTCTCCACAAGCCTCGTTTGAAGAAGGACATGTCATGAGTAGCGCTCGGGAAACACCGTGGAAGGTAGCTCATTCCATTGCCGGATGGTACGTGGCAAAAAATACCTCTGAAAACGCACTGTGGATGACCGCAGTGGCTCCAGATAGTATGGATGACCTCTACTCCGGTGGCGGGCTGTGTGATGGTAAAAAAGAGATGCCGGTATCATCTCGGACAATTCCTCAGAGCACTCCCCATGGAACATACGGTACAAAATACAGAGGGAACCGAAGTCCCCCCGCAGATCCAGAGGTTCCAAACGATCCGTGAGAATGGGATTATCGACAATCCGAACGGCCCTCCTCTGTATGGAGTCAAATGGAAGAAGCTGGTACTTGGGAGCCCCGGCCCAGAGATGGGTGCAGTACTCCACGCGAGGCCAGACTTGTGCTTTATAAAGCAAATGCCTTTGTTCAGACGCGAAGTACCGCTTCGCTCTGTTGAGGACTCCCCACATTTTGGACGCCAACTTGGCTTTGCCTACCAAATGACTCCGAAACTGGACATCGCTTGAAATGTCGACCACAAGTATCCCAATACTCTCGGAAGGTTGCAGGGATACTCCTTGGAATTGCGGCGCCATGACAAAGGGGTCCTTCTTCGCAGTGAACGCGCAAACTTGTGTCTTTAACGGGTTGAATCGAACCAAGTTCAATTCACCCCATTTGGAGATTCACCCCAGAGAGTTCTCCACTTCAGACACAAGTTCTGATCGTCTCTCTTCCACCACGCTCCGAGAAAGACTCTGATGGCCGATATATCACCCATCCCCCGTGCTGTCATCCGCATAGCAATGCATGCCGTCAATAGACAGCATGTCATTGATAAACAGGATGAAAAGCATGGGGGAGAGCGCCGAACCTTGTGGAACGCCAGCGTTAAGGGTCACGGTATCAGAACAGTCACCGTCTACAACGACCGTGATGCTCCGTCCATCCAAAAAGCTAGCGATCCACTTGCAGAGACCCTCAGGAATTTTGTAAGATAGTAGCTTCGACAGAAGTGCCCTATGCCAGACCCTGTCGAAGGCCTTCGCGATATCAAGGCTCACAGCAAGAGCCTCGCCCTTTCTTTCGAAGGCTTGAGCCTACCTGTGAGTAAGGTATACAAAAAGATCGCCAGTTGAGCGACCGTGACGGAAACCGTACTGTCGGTCACTGATCAGCTGGGGATCTTCAAGATACTTCAGGAGTTGTATATTTATTATTCGCTCCATCACCTTGGAAAGCAAGGAAGTTATCGCGATAGGCCTATAGCTCGATGGGTCTGACCGGTCACCCTTCTTGGGCATAGGGTGGACGTGGGCGGTCGTCCATGAAGACGGAACCCTGTTAGTGCAATAAGAGAGGCGTTACAAACGCGTTAGCGCAGACGTCAGCTCAGGGGCACACGTTTTCAGAACCACTGCAGGGATGTCGTCTGGTCCAGTCGACTTATGGGCGTCCAGGAGTCGGAATTCCCGCCTGACTGCACACTGTGTAAAGCAGATCTCCGGCAGGGAACTATCACACCGGGGGATGATCGGTGGTGTGACACCCCTGTCGTCCACAGTTGAGTTCGAGGCGAAAAGTTTGACCAGAAGGTCAGCCTTCTCTGTCAGACTGTCATCGGACTTGCGTAGTGGTGGGAGACTAGACCTGCAAAAGTTTCCTTCTGCAGCTTTGGCGAGCGCCAAAAAAGCACGGCTCCCGGAGGGATAGCTCTTCAGTCGCTCGCCAATTCTAGCAACGTGCTCCAACTTCGCCCTGGCAATAACCTTCTTGTAGGACCTGGAAGCGGCGTTATATCTCCGCCTTTTCTCTGAGATGTTAGGATCCCGACGTCTCCTGGCATCATCCCATGCCACGTATGCGGACCGCCTGAGGTGTCCAGCGTCCCTGTTGGCCTTGTTATACCAGGGTCTGCTGCTACCCCCAACGGGCGCTTCAGAGGAGGGAATAAACAATTCCATTCCATGGAGCACCACGTCTTTAAGACGGTCTGCACCGACATCAGGATAAGCAGAGGAAAAGCAGAACAGTCTCCATGGGTAGGATGCGTAAAATTCACGCAATCCATCCCAATCTGCTGACATATACTGCCAAACTCTTCGATACCTGGTCATCGTTCGATGACTAGGACGAGACAGTGGTGTGGCAGTACGGATAAGGCAGTGATCAGACGATCCAAGCGGAGCGACGACCATCACACTGTATCCGGCTGGATCGGTGGTCAGTAGAAGGTCCAACAGAGAAGGCTCATGCCCCTCAATATCTGGGACACGGGTGGGCTGTGACACCAGCTGGGAGAGCCAGGGAAAAATCGTAGGCAGCCCGACCAGGGAGGTCAGTGGTTCCGGACCCCAACCACTCTTGGTGGTGAGCGTTAAAGTCTCCAAGAACCACTACCTCCGCAGATGGGTACTGCTCAAGCACGCGGTTAGTCCCCTCTTGCACATGCTCTATCAGAGCTGAACCTGCATCAGTGCTGTGGGACCTGTACAGGTACGCGTAGACTCGGGTACAACCGCCGTGATTCATGCGCAGCCAGAAGAGGGATAGGTTCCGCTGTTCGAGGCCCCGAAGACGGCGACAACAGACATCAGCCCGGACGAATACGCACACCCCGGCTTTACGCAGGAAGTTGTGCTCCAATAGGTAGCCGGGGTATTCAAGGTATGAAGTAACGTCCGGTGCAACGGTGTTCGAATTCCGCAGGCAGGTACCAATTTTTCTAATTAAATACGTACTTAACAATTGTTCACGATTGACTTCCACTGTGAATGAATAACATCGTGTAATAAAAATCAGCCCCGCAAAATTATAATTTGCGTAATTAGTGGTGGTAGGACCTCTTGTGAGTCCACATGGGTAGGTACCACCGCCCCGCCTATTTCTGCCGTGAAGCAGTAATGCGTTTCGGTTTGAAGGGTGGGGCAGCCGTTGTAATTATACTGAGAATCTTAGAACTATTATACTTAGAACTTATCAAGACTATCTCAAGGTGTGTGACGCATTTACGTTGTAGATGTCTATGGATTCCAGTAACCACTTAACACCAGGTGGGCTGTGAGCTCGTCCACCCATCTAAGCAATAAAAAATAAAAAAAACACCAGCTCCTCTCTCTCTCTCATATCGTCATTCACACACTCCATCCATTTCTTCATCGGTCGAACTCTTCCCCCTCTACCTTGCACTACCATTTCCATACATCTTACATCTTCTAGTCACATGCATCTCCTCTCTACACATCACATGTCCATACCATGCTAACCGTCTGCTCTTTAATTTGTTGATTACCGGGGCTACTTTCACACTTCCTCTGATATACTCGTTCTTTATCTTCTCCATTCTTGTCACTCCACACATTCATCTCAATATTCGCATCTCTGTCGCATACATTCCTCTTTCATGCTTTACTTTCGTGGCCCAGCATTCATATCCATACAGCACGACAGGTCAATGATCGATTTGTAAATTTTGCCCTTGAGCTGAAGGGGCATTCTACGATCGCATGCTTTTACAGAGACCTGTCGCAATTTCACCCAACCAGCGCTTATTCGGTTTGCTACGTCCGGGTCTGTGTCGCCGTCGTTCTGGAGTATAGAACCAAGGTACTTGAAGTTGGAGTAGACTGGCAGGGATACACCATCTAAGGCAATTGGCGTGAAGTCTGAAGAACCACCAAAATCACAAAACATGTGGTCGGTTTTTGTTCGACTGATTTTCAAGCCCACGTTTTCCAACCTTTCTTTCTATTTTGCCAGTCTCCTCTATGCCTCAGGCCCATCCTCTCCAACGAGAACAATGTCGTTAGCAAACAGCATACACCAAGGCGCCTCCTCCTGTATGTGAGTTGTTAGGGCATACATTATTAGGATGAACAAGTAAGGGCTTAAAAATGATCCCTGGGGTAAGCCTACCACCACACAGAACTCGTTGGTATCGCCAGCTGCGGAGCATACGTACGTACTGGTTCTCCGTGTGTAGCTCGAATTAGCCGCTGGTATTTCCCTGGCACCCCTCTCACTTTCATGTTTCATCTGTTGTACTGTGCCCCGGCATGAACCCGAACTGATTCTGTGATACCTCAATCTCTTCTCTCATTCTTCTTGCTATTACTTTCTCCCAAGCTTTCGTACTATGTGACATGAGCTTTATTCCCCTATAACTGACGCATGCTTGTATGTCACCTTTGTTCTTAAATACAGGTACAAGTGAACTTTTGCAACACTCTTCAGGCATGATCTCTTCTTGGAACAATTTATTGAAAAACAAAGTCAGCCACGTCCATCCATTCGCTTTCAGAAACTTCCACACTTCTATTGGGATACCATCTGGTCCAGTAGATTTTCCATTCTTCATATCTTGTACAGCCTTTTGTACTTCTTGCATACTTATTTCCCTTGTTTTCTACAGCCTTGTTTTCTTAGCCTATTGCTTGTTTTCTAAATTTAAAGAATAAAGTGGTATATACTCCCGACCAACGTCAAATATGACGTCATTATGAACTCTATAGTAACTGGCGAAAAATATTGTGATAAAGAACTTGAACAATCCGACATCTACGACAACAAACAAGTTGTACAACCTAATAATTGGCGGCGAGATAAAAATGGAGAGATAATTCACTGGGCGGATGCAATGGGGGTTAAAACGACACATTTGCAGAAAAATAAACTGTTTTTTTAAATAAAATTTTGAAGACGCATATCCCGAACTTGATACTAATCCACAATCTACTTTAAATATTAGACAGCAAGTGTGTAAACGCACACAAGTTACACCTTTAGTTCCAGGTAATAATATTGAGCTGCAACAAGCCTACCACCAGCCCATTCTAATTACCAAAGCTTTACACATATATCTAATGAGTGTATGCAAAAGTGGCGTTATCCCGCGATTCAATAATTCATTTTATGATTCGTTATCATTTACTGATAATGTGGACAAAAATGTCAAGGATAATTGTTGATTTCAATGTACGTTTCTATTGCTTTTTATTTAGAATTTCGCACTGGTTTTGTTTAATCAACTATTCATCTCATTCAATATTCAATAAGCGTTTCTTACATTCCATTTGTATAGTTGACTAGCTGTACTCGTCTGCTTCGCTGGGCATTTAAAATTAACATTATTTCTCATCCCCACAAAGATTCTCATCATTACCGCCCCCGTAACTGGTGTAGCACTCATATAAATATTAGCCTATCCATTAAATACATGTATTTTCTACATGGATACCTAGTTTCAAGTCAATCGGATGCATGGTTCAGTAGTTATAATTGAACATCCGTAAAACCACTGTAGATTTATATATTAGTATAGATTATGGCTATAATTTGTGTAAATTGTATTTAAATTGTATTAATTTAAATTAAACTAGCAAACCCGGCGAACTCCGTTTCGCCACCAGATGGCTTCGTTTTATGTAACATTTCGTTTGGTGATTAAAAGATGAAGAATTTTTTTTTGTTTGTTTTATATTTGAAAAGGAAAAAAAAATTCATTTCATTCATTTCAGTAATGAATTCATTTCGATTACAAAAATGAAGTGTTATTTAGTTGAACTTCTCTAAGTAAATGAAAGTGAATCCAAAGTAAATACTGAATCGAAGCTTTATACGTGTCCGCAAATTATCCGTTTCATTGAAGTGCTCTTTGGTAAACCACATTTTTTGTTTTTTGTTCTGACGTTAACACAAACAAAGCGGATGGTTTCCCAACTGGTGAACACGCAACGTATAACTGCCCATGTGAAAAACAATGATTTTCTAAATTTATCCCGCAAACACTAAGCGATTGGCCTTGCGACTTATTAATTGTCATTGCGAACGCAAGGCGAACTGGAAATTGCNCTCATCACAGGGCGTTGCGTCTTACCTCCGACGTTATGTCGGAGTCTGTTTTTACATTTCTCCTTTCATATCAATTCACCCTGTTTTCTTTTCACACTCACTATCATCCTCATTCATTCATTCATCGTCTTTCATTCTATCTCCATATCAGGAGTTGGGAAAGGTTTTCTTTTATTTACATCTCTAATACTTATTTCTATATTCACAATACTTATTTTCCTATTATTTATCTATTTTAAAACTAAGTTACTAACATATATGTTCACCATATATATCTTAACTTACCTTATTTATCTATTTCTATTTATCACCTTATTTGCTACATTTTTACAAAATTCTAAAAACTTATCTCTAATGTACTTATTTTCTACTATTTTACAAATATTTTCTACTTTAATCTCATAATCTATGAGATTTTCTGTATCATACCTTTCTCTACCAAAGACAGGACATTCTATCATTATGTGCTCTACAGTAATAGTATGGTGTTGGCTTGAACTGTAAGAGTAGTGCACACCATAATACGCAAATAGCAATCAAGTAAAAACGTCTGAGCCGATTTAAAGAACGGGTAAATTTAACACAAATATTCTTAATGTCTTGGGTTAACACATATAATATTAACACCTAGGTTAGTTTGTATCATGATAAATGGAATCACTTGACCCATACTGTACCGGTCATATAGGTACTTTATTAAAGTGAACGCGGGCGAAGTCGCGGCGCACCTCTCGTGAACGATATAGTATGTACTTCAAATACGATTTGACCTCAAGGGTATCTGCTGTTTTTTCTAAACATCTTTTATGTTTCTTAAATACAGATCGGACAAATACAGAAGTCTCAGTCGTGCTCTGTTGCTCGAAACGGTAAGTCACTGTTCTTATTCTATTCAGATGTTTTTTTTATTGCCTTTTTAGGCAGACGAGCGTACGGCCCACCTGATGGTAAGTGGTTACCGTCGCTCATGAACTTCAGCAATAATGCCCGGAGCAAAGTCAAGCCGCTGCCTACTGCTTAATACTCTCCACAAGCCTCGTTTGAAGATGTATTTAGACGGTCAATGCTTAAGATGGATGCAAAGAATACTGAGCCCATTAAAGTAAGGGATTTTAAATAAAATATTAAGGTTAATGTCCGTGAAAAACTTAGTAGGATTCCAGTTCGTGTCAAGTTCAGACATTCAGTCAAACAACATTGTTGATTAGTTGACACTGAGTGGCGCACACTCGAGATCTTCTTCAAAGTGTCACCCGAGGGTAACGAGCGCACGCGGGGGCCGGGGGGGACGCTCAGGTCCTCACGTGATGTCTGACTGACGTGACGCCCACCTTCCCCTCTATAGTACTAAGGACTTCTTATATTGACATTGCAGATTCCAAGATGAGGGTGCTGTTAATTTGCCTGGCGGGCTTACTGGTTTGCCTGAAGACGGCTGATTCTCACTCATTGCCGCAAAAGGACTACGACACCAGCGGAAATAATAGCAGCTCGGATCCCGA
>NW_021011640.1:0-322127 GCF_003987935.1 Bombyx mandarina
CGCTCTGTTGAGGACTCCCAGCATTTTGGACGCCAACTTGGCTTTGCCTTCCAAATGACTCCGAAACTGGACATCGCTCGAAATGTCGACCCCAAGTATCCCAATACTCTCGGAAAGTTGCAGGGATACTCCTTGGAATTGCGGCGCCATGACAAAGGGGTCCTTCTTCGCAGTGAACGCGCAAACTTGTGTCTTTAACTGGTCTAAGCATGTATGTTTTAATGGTGTGGGTGCCAACTCAAACTGTATATTAATCACCTTGCAAATTATTGACGCTGGAATATTCTTTAAACATTTTTAATTCTATAAATGATTAATTAGGCTTAAATTTGGAATTGCTATTGGACAAAAAAAAATCCGTAAAAAACACTAAAAATGAATTTATAATATTTGTCATCGTAACCTTTGCAGAACAACTAATGTTTGAGTTCAACTTGCATACAAAGCTTACGCTTACAATATTACGTGTAGCTTCCATGTAAATGTATGTGAAACATAGCTTCTTTATGTATTTAATTTAAACACCAATGGACGCACGCGTAATGGCGGCAGCATGTCGCCGTGGTTTGGCGAATATACCGTTTTCCGGAACTAGTAATAAAATGGAAAAGACAATTGAATTAAATTTATACAAAATCAATTGCATAATTTAAGTTATTATTCTCAAAGACAGATTAGTTCCTGGTTTACTTGACAGTGACTGGTTACTGTCGCTTAAGGTCATCAGCAATACTAGGACTAGGACGAAACCGCTTAGATCCTTAATCGCATATCAAATATGTAATTTTACAACAGTATTTCTTTGATGTTATCAATTAATTTAATTTTTACTATACCCTCTCCGATTTAGTGCAATGATGGCCTAAGTAATTTAGGTATTTTATAAGAGTAAACCAAAATGTGTAGCAGTGAAATTCATTGAAAGCGCATTTGATAGATCAATTCAACAATAGGATACCCTCAGATCTTGATAGAGATGGAATAGAAAGTCCAAAAAATTTATGCTCTGAGGAACTGTTCGAAATGGTCCCTTCATCTCCTTTTTACCACCATACCACTCGCCATCAGAGTAGAGTTCATATCTCATTATATCATTATCCTGCCCTTCTCCCAGTCACCTGGGGTCGGCGCTACATGTTTTCTCATTCCATACTCTTCTATCATATACCATTTCTTCGCTCACTCCCCTCTTACCGATATCGTCTTTCACGCAATCCATCCAATCCATCCAGTTTCTTCTTAGATCTACCTCTTCCTCTATATCCTTCCATATTCATAGTTAACATTCTGTTACCAACCTCATTTTCATTTCGTCTCATCACACTCATGTCCATACCATCCCAAATGCGCACTTC
Organism: Bombyx mandarina; assembly: GCF_003987935.1. The sequence continues at coordinate 1,356 of NW_021011640.1, forward strand.
TCAGCTTCTCTATTACAGGTGCCACTTTCAGACTTCCTCTAACATATTCATTCCGTATTCTATCCATTCTCGTTTCTCCACAAATCCATCGCAACATCTCTGCTGCATGCAATCATGCATGCATGAGTAGAGTTCATCTCTATTATCTGAAAGCTCGGCGTTCATCCACAGTGCGTTTCCAAAGATTATTGTTTCCGCGTACCACTTAGTTCCAGAATGTAATCCCCTCCACTGTGTTTCTTGAGTGCTATAGCACGTTAAACTCACAGTCATCTAATACTTCTATGCCTCTGACACTACCAGCATCCAAATAAACTCTAAATATCAGGCGATTCGTATGCTCCCCATTTTCCTCTTAGTTCCTTTATAGCTTTATAACAATAGCAATACATAGCAAAAGCGATTTCTAAGGTATTTTCTAGTAAACATTTGATATATGTTACATCCGTGGCATATCGTATACTGCAGTGGGCAATATCCCGACTGGACATGTTATGTGTCTATGGACTGGATAACAATTAAGTATTAAAATAAAACACAACAGTTACCCTGTTAGCTGTTTATTTAATTTAAATCGAATTGTTGCTAAATGAATGTAGTGCAGAAGTAATTGCCATAATGATTTGCTAGCGTCTTATTCATTTCTAATGGAAACTTATCATGCATTCCTATTTTAGGTTATAGAATATTAGCTATCTTTATATATAAAAATGAATTGCTCTTCGTTAGTCTCGCTAAAACTCGAGAAAGGCTGGACCGATTTGGCTAATTTGGTCTTAAATTATTTGTGGAAGTCCAGAGAAGGTTTAAAAGGTAGATAAATATGAAAATGCTCGGAATTAAATAAAAATAACAATTATGTTTTTACTTTGATGTTTCCTCCGTCGGAGGGATTCTTTTGTTTGTTTTAAGTTTATTTTATACAAAAGTTTAGGTCTTTTATTTATCGATTGAAGCACTACGAAGTCTGCCGGGTTAGCTAGTGTAAGAGTTATTTTATAGAATAACATAATAAGAATTAGTATACGCAGTTATCGGGAGATTTATTAGACTCATTATAAGGCTATTTATTGGTCATGAATAAACATTTACCAATAAGCTTAGATTCTGTATATAGCTAAAGGCAAATTAATTTACGTGCTTTAATATTTCAATGGAACGACTATTTTTGTCTGAGTTCTTACAGTTCTCAATTCTGTCACGATTTTTTTCTATTGCTTAGATGCGTGGACGAGCTCACGCCCCACCTGGTGTTAAATGGTTACCGGAGCCCATATACGTCTACAACGTAAATGCCCACCTCGAGGCAAAAGTTCTAAGGTCTCAAAAGTTGTCATATTAACATTCCGATTCGAAGACAAATCGAGGTATTATTCTAACACAAGTGGATCCTTGTTTTGTTAACTGTAATTGGCCAACTCATCACCTGGTGGTTATCCGTATTCGGTTACCGGCGCCCGCAGCATCAATGCATGAATGTCATCACGCACCTTGAACCTTGAAAAGGGGTCGAAAGCTACCTGATTGTAAAACAGCATCGCTTCAAACTGTAAATCTTGAATGATTTGCGATAGAAACGGGGAGGGTCTAATATATATTTAATTCGACACACAGTATGCTACTGAACCAGCAATTACCCAAAAAACCACATTTTGGTGTTTTTTCATGATCCTTTTACTCTATAGTAAGTCATTCCGAAACACGTCTCCGGGAAATTGTTAGCAGCCAGGGTAACGAAATATGTTCTTACCTATTATAGAGATTGTAAAACCTCGACTTTATATCTTGCAATACACCAACGTAGTCTCTACCTTTATGAACTATGCTGACTACCCATCTCTACTCCTACTTTTATTTAAGAATAATTAATCAGTCTCCAGCCATCGTCCTTGCATTCTCCGTCTCTAGCCAAAGGGCTAACATAAACAAGTTGATTGACAACTTACATCGGATCAATCAAATTAATTAGTTTGCATCTCTGAACTTGAATTGGCTTCTTTACTAAATAATGGATTTATTCATTAATAGCGACCCATAAAGCAGTACAAAAAAAAATCACTGATTTCATGCTCTTGTTTTTTTTTAAAACAGAAACTGCACAAACTTTCTTAAATTTTCGGACTGGTGTTTGCAGACAGTAAATGGCTGTGGTTTGACTTTCCACCTAATGGCTGTGGTTTGACTTTCCACCCAAATATTAGTAAGCCTTGCTCCTCCTCGCGTCGTTTTCCTAATTACTGAGGGTCGTGACTCCCCCACTGCATCAGTTTCTCCCGTACGATTTCCCTCCATTTGCTGCGATCCTTAGCTTCATAAGTAAGTAAACCTTAGTAAACTTTAAAACGGCCCAATTACGCAGAATAGATGTTCTAACCGCTCACAGTTCTTATGACTAGCTCAGTAGCACACTAGCTAGCGGCTCTGGCTATTGCGTCGAGGGTCATGCGTTCGATTCTCACATCGGGAAAACCTAAACAATGCATCAGCCCGCTGATTTTCTCGCCGGATCTTCTCAACGAGTCGCGATTCCGATCCGGCAGTAGATTCATTCGCGAACCAGCTGCTCTTGAGTTGTTAGATCTCCATCGGAGGCGCTCACGCAGCTGTTAACAAATCCCACCAGGCTGAGCTTTTTCTCCCCCGGGCCATCAGTAACCCTTCAATTATAAAAAAAAAAAAACACCAGGAAAACATTGTGTGATGAACAGGTTTGTTTACGCTTTGTCTGGGTGTCTATTAACTATATATGTATTTATTGCAACATAAATAAGTATGTTTATCATTCTCTGGTACCCATACCACACCCTAAATTAGGGCGGGATGACCGTGCGTGATTTGTTCCCAGCTGTTGTTATTATTATTATTACAAACATTTGAGATCCAGACCAGATTCGTTGCAAATATGCAGTACTACGAATTTCAGTAATCACAGTAACTAATCTAATCATCTATATATTAATACGTGAAGCAAAAACTTTCTATCCCTTTTTACGAATATTGCGCGGACGGAGGAGTATGACATTTTCCACACTAATAGAGAATATAGAGAAGAAGTGCACAATGCTAATTTTTTTTTAAATATTGCATAAAAGATGCATTAAATCAATAAAGAAAACATTACACACACTGCATACCATGTATTTGACGCACACACGCATGCATACTATTTAAGTGAAATTTTTATTCTTGACATCTTTTGTCAAATTGAGAATAGATTAAATATTGTTTGTCTTTGTTAATATTTTTATAGTGTAGTCTTGGCGAAATTTGTGATTATAGAAGTATAAAATACAATGATAATAGTGTACAAACTTACAATTCCAATTAATTATAGTCGAATTTCGACTACTGCGGGACCACTAGTTCTCATAAATAGCTCACGTATAAATGTAGCTTACTTGGTCGTTACGGTATAATTGTACTGTGTTTTCTTTATCGCGACTATGGTCAACAGTTAAAATTTTTGTCATTTTTTTAATTATGGTTTTGTGTGTGTGTGTGTGTGATATTTTAATGAATTATGTAGATAAAGGTTATTAATTAAAAAAAAAATGCGTTTCACACAGAAAAAAATACTCGTAAACGTAGTAAACATATTTTGACGCGTATTACTAACAATTACTGACAACGAACGCTGAGGATGAACAAAATCAATCGCCGGTCTATCCGGATAAAATTTTATAAAATCACTCTGGAGCCCGAGTAAATGACGCGAACAAACGTAACCACAGCACGTATCGTCATAAAGACTATTTTTATTGCGTTCAGTTAACATAAAGTTCATCCGGACTTCATCCCCTTACGTCTTGGAATGCAATCCCAACGCAGTTAAACATAAAATTATATCAGTATTTACTTTCAACGATGCACTCTTGGTGTGTGTTCGAATGAGCTCTTCGATGTGTTTAAATGTGAAATTATTTTTATTTATATTGTGCACCGAGATTCTTGCTGAGGAAACATTATTACATTGCTTATGTCAGCGTTATAGTGGTTTGAAAATAAGGGTTATTGAATTGTGAAAATGTAATGTTTTTTTTTGTTTATTGCTTAGATGGGTGGACGAGCTCACAGCTCACCTGGTGTTAAGTGGTTACTGGAGCCCATAGACATCTACAACGTAAATGCGCCACCCACCATGAGATATAAGCTCTAAGGTCTCAAGTATCGTTACAGCGGCTACCCCACCCTTCAAACCGAAACGCATTACTGCTTCACGACAGAAATAGGCAGGGCGGTGGTACCTACCCGCGCGAACTCACAAGAGTTCCTACCATCAGTAAAATGATTATCTGTTTTTATCAGCATATCGAACTTAAATCTCGCCAGAGGAAATGCCACAGGAATCAAGTCAAGTAGGGTTAATCATATTGTATTTTGGGTAATGCGTTTTGTAGCATCCAAAACACGCCTGCTTAATCACAGACCACGGTAGTACCAAATCATAATACTCAACACATCCTTTGTTAAATTTCTAACATGTTATCAGATTTTTTTACGACATCCTTAACTTTTCAATACAATATTATAATAGTCCAATAAAAACGTTAAGTAGCAATGAAACATTCGTGGCTACGAATTTTAATCTTAACAAAAAAAGGACTGTGGTTTGCTTTTTAACATATTAAGTAATAAGTAAAACTGCTGCTTAATAAGATTTTAAAACAAAATTTCCATACAAAAGCCCTCATTACCGGCACGGCACCGAGTAGATTGAGTATAAAAAGATTGAAGGAAGCTGCCGACTTAAAATTATTCCCTTCAAATGGATACTTTATATGCGGAACCCGTAGCTTTGACCGTACACTCGTTTCGCTTATTCCGATATTGGCCCCCACTAATTTTGTTTACTTATTCATTAAAATGGAGAGCAATGGCGAACGAACGAAAATGTTTCTCTTATTAGACTTTTTACTGGAAATTTCGGTGGACTAATAAAATAATTTCGGGAATTTACTTTCTCTTTTAAAAGCCGGAAATGGATAAAATATTTTAGTTACCGTAAATTAATTATCAGCATAATTTTTCATGAATAAATCATCTGAGATGAGAAAATCGAATCTCAACCCTTACATAATTTCATGTTTTTTTATTGCTTAAATAGGTGGACGAGCTCACAGCCCACCTGGTGTTATGTGGTTACTGGAGCCCATAGACATCTACAACATAAATGCACCACCCACCTTGAGATATAAGTTCTAAGGTCTCAGTATAGTTACAACGGCTGGCCCACCCTTCAAACCGAAACGCATTACTGCTTCACGGCAGAAATAGGCAGGGTGGTGGTACCTACCCGTGCGGAATCACCAGTAACAAGTTCTCATGTTCAGTGAAACTTATATCACACTCAAGACTGTCCGTTAATATTCAACTAGAGTAAGCATTCCGGCCATCGAAACCACATTCGGAAATCGATTCGGAATCTCATACATAAACGTTATAACGTAACACCGGAAACTACTGCGAGCGAATTCAAAACAAGTAAGACGAAGAATATTGGTCATGAACAGAGCATACGATATTTCTGAGATATTACACCAGATTTACGTACGAAATGCAACGAGTCCGGGGCCGTTGACGGACTGCCGATTCGCGTTCTGAATTATTCATTCGCGCCCCAAAAACTTTACGAAACCGAAGCGCCGCCGTCTAATATTGCATTGTTTTATAGTTTATGAAATTTGTTCCCCCCTTTTATTCGAGTTTGAGTGGACTTTTGATTTGCATTGCGCATTTCGTTCTTCGGTTCATGAGAATTATTTTCGTTTTTATTTTTATTATTTTCGTAGATCGTTGGTATACATTAAGCGAGAAAATTTCAAGAAATTAAATTTAATAATAATAATAACTAGTGGTCGCCCGGTAGTCGAAATTCGACTATAATTATTAATTTAAATTATAAATTGAACATGATTATGGTTCTATTGTCAAAGACTATATTATACTTATATAATCACAGATTTCGCTTAGGCCCCACTATAGACAAATTATATTAAAGAAATCAATATTAATCTAACCTGACCACAGACTTTAACAATAAACAAAATAGTATGAATGCGTGTGTGTGTCAAATACACGTTAGTGTGTGTAATGTTTAATTTATTGATTTAATGTATCTTTTATGCATTATTTTAACAAAATATTAGCATTGTGCACTCCTTCTCTATATTCTCTATAAGTGTGGGAAATTTCATACTACTCCGTTCGCGCAATTTTCGTAAAAAGAGGTACAAAGTTTTTGCTTCACGTATTAATAGATAATTTATTTATATTTTCTCTCTTAAAGGTATAGTACAAATATAAATGGAAATTAACCTTATAATTTATTTTATAAGCCTTTGAAAGAGCTGAAGTCTGTACTAGGTTCAAAGACCTGTATTTTTGATCTCCAGGCTCCCTCCTTCTTAAGATAGATTAGGTTAGGTTAAGTCGTGAACAGATGCTCCGGACTAGTGTTGAGAGATCATTAGGTGTTATCATTTAAGGACATTATGCGTGTGTGGGTGTGTGTGTTTTTCTATAAAGTTTGATTTCCATAAAGAGATTCAACTTAAATGTACTACTGTAACTGCTCTACCTCTTTTAGCAATCGGCAACAGAAATATAAATCGTTTCGGATCAGAGTCAACTGCAATTGCACAATTTATCCTTTCTGCAATTTATCCTCACCGCCTCTCCTTCTAATTTACTAATAGACCTGAATGAGAATTCCAATAAGTTCAGCCGCCAATAAGTCAGGCTCGGACACGTGCCTTCGTGCTACATCCGTTACACATTCGCCGACGCACAAATCGGTCCGTTTGAGCAGACAAATGGCCTCAGTCTGTTCTCCGCCATATACAGATTCCATTTTGAAAATTTACTCGTAAAAGAGTTGAAAATCGTATATTGGATGCACGCGGCAACAAGACCGGTGCCGTATTTTTTTTCCGTAACCTACATTCTCGATTTGGAATTTTATGCACGAGAACATAAGGTTCCTTTTAAATAGGGATGCTTGGTTTCGTTCGACACTCGAAAGTGATGTTTTGATATTGATATTCCGTACAGCATTTTCGTCGAGCTCTGGCTGTGTCACCCTTAGTTACATGCATTCCATTTTTTTGTATCACCACAATAGAATTTATCGCCATTATGTTCAGATTTCGGTATGCCAAGTCCATTGTTTGATTAGCGATCGGCACCCGTCGCGTTCCGAAGAATGCAACTTTGTGGTATTTAACGCCAGTGGTGGTTTGCAAGGCGCTTCGTCAATGCTGTCTTTAGAATCTAAAGTCCGGCATTAAGTCAGTAATTAAGATAAATTAGTATTGATAAGACCCTCAAAAGACGTGCTAACATTCTCACTCAAACAAAAACGGTTTTGTAATTCGTCTGACACCGTGTTGTCTGGAAATGAATTTTAAATAGTCCGCCACTAAAAAGACGCTATTGTATGCGAAAATATCAGACTTATACAAACATTTGTGTCGAATTGTATGCGAGCAATTTAATCAAAAACAGTTGTCCCATTTTAAGAGCACCATCCGCCTCTTTGATTAAAATAGGTCAAAAACAATAGTGCGCAAACAACTTAGTGCACATGAAAGAAGTGAAACTTCTTTTGCTGTGTAGTATTGTGGTTTTCTTAACTTTTCATAAAATTTCTCTTGGAATAGGGAATGCTAATAAGAGAAACTACCTCTTCACCATTTATATATATTTTAAATTATATGTAGAAAAATATATTAAAAAATTAAAAATCCTGGATTTAAAATAAAATTAAAGATAGTCAATATGTTACTGCTATCTACAGGAGCAATGAGAAACTAATAACAAGCCATCTAGTAGCCGACGCCCGTAAACAGAATGTGTACAAAAGAATCGCCCTAGCTCGCCTTCTCCCTCTTTCCAAAGTCGAGTGGTTCGCGAGACGCTCTATCTATTTTCTCATTCTCGCTCGTCCTAAGTTGTATCTTTTCACTCTAGCCGTAACGAATCTGTCGCGAGTTAAATTTTTCTCTCAACGCGCCTAAAGAAATTTCACTTCAAAAAAGACATAGCAAATGTGTGCACACGATTTTCAGTAAATTTAATCCTTATGAGGTGGAAGACGGCAAAGATTAAGGTTTGAAAAATGGCTGCGATACAGCCCCTCAGCAAGAGGGAATTGAAAATGAACAGAGTACAGTCATCTCAATAAGCGGCTTGGCTCTCAACGCGCCTCGTAAATTCGACGCCAATTGTTTGTTTTCCGCACAAAAGGTTGTGCAGCTTAAAAATTTAGAGGACGGCATTGTATGGATATATTTTATGTAAGTCTTGAATTCATAAAAAAACACAGTACAAAAAAACCTTCTTTAATGTTTAAATGTGAACGAGCTGACGACCCACTTGCTGTTCAGTGGTTATCGGAGCCCGTAGACATCAACAACGTAAAAGCCGCCATCCACTATGGGACATGAGTTCTAAATGTCGGTTCTATAGTACATCCTTCAAGCAGGAGCTTGCAAAAGACCCTTTCTTCTAGGCTGAGTTTTTGCTCGCCCATCTGTCTTGGTGAAATTTGAGCCTTCCAGGCCACCACTAATCCTTCCTTGGTATAAAAAAAAAGGTAATAGACACCATAGTGGTACGTATGCGATTTCACAAGACGACAATTAAGAATTTATAACCATTTAGATTTATTTGGTTCGACTAATTGTTTTAAATCCTCCGTTTCATTTTTCTACACAAAGCCAGTAAGTGTACTATCCACATTTATCAAACGTATGTATCCACATACTTTCGGCTGCGGTACGTAAATCTTAACTTTTGTCGGCTATCTCCTTATAAAATTGTTTTAGTGTTGGTACAACAAGGAGCCGATATCAATCTGTAGGTACGGCGGGGTGATTTGCGAAATGTACCGTGTTGATTTATTTGTCTGTGCTATTTTAGATTTCGTATTCTTTAGTTTTGATTGTCTGTCTGGCTTTGTTTTTGTTGGTTTTTATTTTACTGCAGTTTAAATTTTTCCTTTCCAGTGCAAATGGGCGGTTACAAGAAATAGCATTTGTTTTGTTATATAGAAAAGGGAGACTGAACTTGCAGGTCATACACATCGCAATATGAGTGCCACCACCTACCTTGAGACTTGAGGTCTACGTCCTAACAATATTGCACAAATGACTTTTCCACCCTTAAGCCCAGAGCGCATAACTGCTTCTTGACAGTAACAAGCAAAATGGTGGTATACCCCAGCGATCTTACAATTCGCTCCACCACCAGTAAATACGGAAAATTACCAAGTTCGTGAGCTTGGTTTTTATTACGTTGCTATTCCTTATCGTTGGGCCTGTTCAGAAACACGTGTTTTCTTATAAAAAAGTGGAACGTGTCTGCGGGATTTGAACTCAGGCATGATCCCAACGATATGAGTACATCGGGCATATTATCTTTTGAGCCTCGACGACCTCGCGTCGTTCTCAATAAAGCCATTGATTCATAAATTTGGTGTCGATTTTCCTGTTTTATTGCCTTGGACGGGAATCGAACTTGCAGATCAACTAATGGGTGGCAGTTATGTTCACTCATAGATATCTTCAGCGCCAGAAGCAGTCGCTGGATACCCTGACTAGTCTATTGATACCTCCGTTGGAAAATAACGTATTATGACGCTCATGGTGGGGAGTTTATTCTAGAGCCTCAAGGCTCACAGCAAAGAGTCTTAAAGGCATTGTGAATGAAACGATTTCAAATAGTAAGAGTTAACTATGCTCCGATACCTGGCGGTGTGATGGCAACACAAAACTCAATTATAACACAAAAATTTTGGACTATTTTCAATTTAAAAACTACTCCATGTTAATTTATATATTTACATCAAAACATGGGTTTTAATTTACACGAAAAAACAACATTGATTTACCAAGAAAAATATAATGAGATTATTGAATTTTTTACACAGATCTCTCCAGACACCCGATCTATTTTTTTCGTGACTTCGCTGCAAAAAGAAATTGTCTCTAGAGGAATCGTGTAAAATATTCCACTCAAGAGAAATCACGGCACGTTTTAAATTCCTTTTCATAATTATCTAGTCTAGTGCTTTGATTCAATATACTCAAAAAAGCTATATAACCTAATCTTAATAAATAAAAATAAATGTAAATTTAAAGAAGACATTCTGTGGGATGCTATTTACTAGTGACAGGGTTGTGAGTTGGCCGGATAGATATCACCTGCTGCAACAGTAATACGTCTCGATTATTTTTAATCTTCTCCTTCTTGTCGTCCACTAAGTGAGGTCGTCACAATTTATCTTCTTTTTCCATTCAGGCCTATCGTACGTTATCTGTGCACTCACATTCCGCTCTCTTTTCTGCATTCGCATATCCTCTTTGGCACAGTCCATCCAAATATTTTAGGACGCTCCCTTTCCTATATTACCTAAATATGGATTATCAATCTGAAATTGTATATTTATACGACTTCTTGTTTATATCTTCTGCACTCTCATATCCTCTTTAGCACAGTCCATTGAAGTATATTTAGGACGCTCAAGGATTATTAATCTGAAATTATATATTTATACGGCTTCTTGTTTATATCTTCTACACACTCTCTTTCTCTTTTTCTCTTGCTACTTAAATACCAATAACCATATGGGCTATGAGCTTCCTGACTATTACTAAATATATTTATACGGCTTCTTGTTTATATCTTCTACACACTCTCTTTCTCTTTTTCTCTTACTACTTAAATACCAATAACCATATGGGCTATGAGCTTCCTGACTATTACTGACTACCACGATGAAATTACACACTTTTTATCTGGCTTGCAGACATGAGCAATTTAACAACTAGAATAAAATGTTTTTTTTCTATATGAATAACTTAAGCTACGCCATGAAATTCATGCAAAACAGCATTGAAAGTATCGTGTGTGTGCAAAATAGTGTAAACAACAATAAACAAACAAACGAACTTCGCCTCAATGAGTACAAATGCGGGCTCGCATTTATCGATAGCTAATATACTCTTGAAAACCGTTCAACTCGTTTAATTCGACGATAAATCATTGTTAACTCGAGTGCCATTCGGTTTTTCACTGATATTTATTATGCGTACAATTCACGGTGGCAGAGAGCCGGCATGTCTTTGGCTGATTCAAATGAGATTCTCTAACGTTTGATTCACACTCCACGATCATTTATTCTTAAATGTTTAAATAGCATTCGTTAACATTGATTTAATAAATAAATAATTTTATGCTTTCCTCTATCAAGATTTATTGGAAATGTTTAGCGACGTTGTTGTGAAATACGGACGAGTCTAAAAAGTAAGTAATAATATTCTTTTGCAATTAAAACTATTTTATTATTTCTGATATTTCGAGTAATTTTGCACCTTAGTCATCTGTAACCATGAAAACTGATAAATCCTCAAGGGTAATTTCCAAAGTGAAAATAGTTTAAATTAAAGATGATACTGCAAATTTAATGTCCCAAGAATTAACTATTTTATAATTTGCAAAACAAATTCATGGACGTTCCAATATTCCATTTAAAATCGCCCCGTGTAACTTAACTCTTTTGTTTCAAAACTTAAGTTTGGCGAATCGCCAGCTATCGCCGACACATACTTATTTTGCACTCATTGTAACTCGCATGTTGTCTAGAGAAATAAACTTTACGATTGGAGGAGATTGAACGTTTTGTATATACACATAAAAAAAAACAGAAATTTGCAGTATTTGTAGATGAATTGTTGACAGGGCATTCCTTCCAAATCAAGATTTTCATTTTACTTCTACTTATAGTACTTCAAAATCATCCAATCAATATTCTAGTGAGTCGTGTTTACATGCTGCAGATTTATATTTTTACACACAGTTGGTTACGAAGGATCATGCGATGTAATTCGGCAATGGTACGATGCTAAACTAAACTAATACTGCACAACAAACACGTATAGACATGACCTATCTGTTCTTAGTTCAGTTAATGTTTGAGCATCGCTATTCTCAAAGGGGAATGCCCACTCTCCATAGTGTGCTAGGCCCAAGATGGACATCAAATATTACTATAAAAATGTACTGATTCAAATTCTTAAATGTATTGGATATCTAAAAAATATATTGAAATTGACGCCACTATTATAAAAAAAATAATAAAAATAAAAACTCGTTTTGAGGTTAATTTTCTATATAAATAAGTGTCGGATTGTGAGATACTTCAAGAACTTTTCTTTTTTTAAGATGTTCCTAATGTATTTTTATCCAATAGGGTATAAAAAACACACTTAATTCTTTAAATATCTATATTTTCTTCATCTTCATACACAATTAGTATCATCTAAAAATAGCAAAAAAGAGCATAAACACGTTTTTAAATCACGGTCAGGGTAAAACCACAATTCACACAATGTTTTTTAGTCGTAGTGTGAAACGTTATTGATAAAAGTAAAATAAATCGAAGAAAAATCAAAACACATCCATTTTGTACGCAAGCACAACACCACAAGCAGCAAGCGAAGTGTCAGTCAGTCAGATTAAAATCAGTGTTGTCAGTATAAAGAAAAATAATTACATGAAATTCATATATCGATTATTTTTTTAAATAACCGATAACTGATTTATATCTTAATCTTTTTTTTACGAGTACACATTATTTTTTATGTTTTTGTTTTAGTTGTACATATTTAAATAACAATACTAGTAAAGTTTTTTTTATTGCTTAGAGGGGTGGACGAGCTCACAGCCACCCTGGTGTTGCTAAGTGGTTACTCGAGCCCACATATATCTACAACGTAAATGCGCCACCCACCTTGAGATATAAGTTCTAAGGTCTCAAGTATAGTTACAAGTTAAAGTCCTATGGGTATGTCTTCGATGTTATTTTATGTGCATAAAATCCATTAAAATCGATTGATTAATGATAATACTTAAATGATTTATTTATATGTTTTATTTATATACTCAAAATATTTACTTCATACGTAAAAGGTACGAAAGGTTTTGAAGCTGGAAATATTTTTCCCGCAAAAATAAAAATACTTGTTTTTTCAATAGAGTTACTTTTTTAAACTACTTATTGTAAACTATAGTGGCGCTTATTTGCAAGAAAGTAAATGCATATTTATTTATTACAAAATTAATGCATTAAGTATTTTTTCTATAATCTATTGTCCGCTTTGGGCCTAAAATGGGCATTCCCCTTTATTGTATATTCAAATATGACGGTATTTTGTAACACAAATTATTCGGTCGGATTTACAAGAAAATTGCTATCCAAGTCAAAACATCAAGCAATACTCCGGTAAGTATTGTATTCTGTACTATCACTTTCGCCTTATAAATCGCATTCGTCCTAAGCACAACTTTAAAGTTTCTAAAATTGTAATTAATCAATTTGACAGAATTCAATCACATGATCTTTACCCTGTACCCGCAGCTCTAAAGCAATCATTCACAAAGACAAACTGTTGACCGAATCGGACACAGTTCCAACATGAGAGAATCACTTCACTAGTCATAGTGGAGGGATTGTGTCGATTATATTATTATGATACAATTAATAGTGATTTACTAAGAAAATTTTTGGATTCTCCACCTATCTGTCGGTTTCCCTTCGGTATATCGGTTTGAGAGTCAGCAACCAGGTGAAAGATGACAGTACTTCCCAACTTACACTGGTTCTGATCCAGCCTACCTTAGCCTCGCATCGGCTCATAATGGAGAGAAGCCAGGTAAAGCCAGGCGTTGGCGATCTCTTGTTTGACATCCTGTGGAGGCAGGCTGGCGGCGAGACATGGGTTACTTTTCCCCAGCCCGCCCGCCCATGAGTCCTGCCTCCTCCGAAGCTCGGTCGCGGGTTGTTGAGCGATCCGGTTATTTCTTCCTCACACCAACAAAAAAAGTATATGTTTAATATCTACACTTTAATATCTACATAGTTTTAAAAGATCTTATTCGTCAAAATTTGATTACTATCATAATAACTGTCGATCTTTTTTATTTGTCCATCGGCATTCCCTTAAGACATTGTGTTCTACTCGTCTGTTCATATGTGCCAGTAAAAAGGAGAGGTTTACATGGGTTTACAAAATAAAAAGGCATCCGAATGAAGTGAAATGATACTAAAGGTATAAATATTTCATTTCTCATCTCTATGTCACTACAGATCTTTCATCATCTCAAACAAAATTAAATTTGACGCTTGGTGTAATCGACCCTCACTCAAGGTCACACTGGTCAACTTTAAATTTTCAAATTTACGAGTTTTTAATTCAATCATTTTTAAACTCGGTAACGAATGAACGAATGATTTTTTGAGTCAATTTAGTTAAAAAAACGAAGTGCTTAAGTAACGGCACTTTATTAATCTTAACATTATTTAGTTATAGATCGACAAAATAACATTTATCGCTTTTTTAGCAAAATGCCAAAAGTATTCACAATCAAACCACAATCGTTTCTAAAATAATGCAGCTATAAAAAATAATCTAAAATTCGAGACGAATTAAAACGGACTGTTTTAGTTAAATTCATCGTATAATAGGCATACAATAACACGCTCTTCTGATAACAAAGTGCACTTTTCTATCTTCTCTTAGAGTGTCGACTTGAGCCCACTGCGTTTCTCGCCGGATCTTCTCAGTGGGTCGCGTTTCTGATTCAGTGGTAGATTCTGCGAAGCACTGCTCTTGCTGGGGTTCGTGTTAGCAACATCGTTAGGTTTGAGCCCCGTGAGCTCACCTATTAGCCCGGTGACGCTGACATGGTCTCTCTAAACCAAAAGCTTAGATAGGAAAAAACGTTGTTATTAATTTGCGGTGACGGACTATCATTAAGGCTATTTTATATTATACCAATTTACCACTACTATGGTATGTACTACAAAACTATGAATATCGCGGTTACTATATAAATAAAAATTTACACAATATCACATTACTTGAGGATACAAGTATAAACAGAATATGTATAGCTAGGAAAAGAAGTTTGGTTAGGGAAAGCAAAAACACAAATAATATAATTTTGCCGTCCCATCCCCATGCCTGGAACTGAAGCATAAATAAGTCATACAGACAAGAGCATTCCATCAATCTGATGACACTAATAAATTATATATATTTTTATGTGTCAAAGTACGGCTGAAATATGTATACATGGTGGTTATAGATATATTCTTGGTTGTTCAAAAAATACGTATATAGCCATATCTTCAATTGCCGTCGTCATAGTGAATCTGAATCTAATATACCAAACTATATCTCTAATCGTATGATTATGATTAAAGGAAATATTTAAATACAAAAAGGCAAATGAAAATCTAAAACCTATTTTATTTAGAGTTCAGATAGATACATACACCTAGATATATTTTTTAAACTTTTTGTTTATGATGTTTTTAAATTTTAAAACTTTTATCATACATTGGGTGCAATGGACGCATTCTCAAAAACGACGGTAGTTGTTATGATAGGCTTCTGGCTATCAATAAGTACATTACAGAGACCTTAGAACTTATATCTCAAGGTGGCGGGCGCATTTACGTTGTAGACTGAAAGGTACAATATTAATTGCTCTTGAATAGAGCAATCAATCCAAAGCCACTACAAGACGAACTATAATAATAACTCTATAAAAAATGTTTTTTTTTATTGCTCAGATAGGTGGACGAGCTCACAGCGCAACTGGTGTTATAAGTTCTAAAGCTTCAAGTATAGTTACAACGGCTGCCCCATCCTTCAAACCGAAACGCATTAATGCTTCACGGCAGAAATATGCAGGGTGGTGGTACCTACCCGTGCGGACTCACAAGAGGTCCTATCACCAGTTAAAAGTCTTTAAAAGTGACTAGCGCTAGATTATTAAAAATAAAACTAAATCCAGATTGACGAAATTACAATAAAATACTCATAAAACCAAATATTAGAATTGTTACATCTATAAGTTCATCATTACTTATCTTCAAACGCATCGATACGCAACATTTATTACGCTTCAATTTACAAACTTTGTTTGACTGTTCGATGTGAGTTTTTGTATTTTATAACAATAAAAAATAAGGTTGGAAATTCTCTAGCAGCGATTTTATGAGGTGTCTACCGAAGTTTGTCTCCAAATGTCTAGAGCCATTCTATCACGTCACAACAAGGAGTAGGGGAAACAATGTATTGCAGTTGGCAATCTTAGTGCCCTTTCGACAATATCTATAGAATGACGCCCTCCAATATGAATAATGTCTCATACAATCGTACCTTATATCCCTTTTGAGGGAAATACCTCAGATTTCATTGGCACCATTTCAACCTAAGTGATATTTTGTCAAATCTACGTTTTTAGCAGAACAAAAATTAAAACGAAGACTCAAATAATTTTAATAAGTACATTTTTTTTTATTGCCCTTGTAGGCAGACGAGCATACGGCCCACCTGATGGTGAGTGGTTACCGTCGCCCATGGACTTCAGCAATGCCAGGGGTAGAGCCAAGCCGCTGCCTACCGTTAAATGAATAAGTTTATTTTTCATTAAATTTGACTCGTTGAATTTGTAATTAATTTATCTTTGTTTTAATTACTTCACAGTTATACGTAGCTTTGTCACTGACTCAATAAAGAAATACATTCAAAGCGACACCCCAAAACAAAAACACGGTAGAGCGAACATTTAATCACGGACTATTAAAATTATTTCGCTCAGAGCCGTAAAGAACGACAATCAACTAATGGAGGGAATTGCAGCTATAACGTTCTTAGGGTTAGTTGCAACTAGACCGAGAATAAACAAATAAAACCTTTAATCTTTACTTTTAATACCCAATGTATTGCTGCAGTAAAATGCTGTAAAATAGAGGGGTGTTATTTGACGTGGTTCTGTTGTTCTTTTACTTCATTATTCTTCTTTGACTTTTCCTTTAAGAAGTATTAGATTCAGTTTAATCTATCTACTACTATTAGTCTTACTATTAGTCCATCTACTAAATATTATTAAAATATTTATGATATAAATTACTGGTGGTAGGACATCTTGTGAGTCCACGCGGGTAGGTACCACCACCCTGCCTATTTCTGCCGTGAAGCACTAATGCGTTACGGTTTGAAGGGCAAGACAACCGTTGTACTGTAAAAACTAAGACCTAAGAACTTATGTCTCGAGGTGGGTGGCGGCATTTACGTCGTAGGTGTCTATGGGCTCCGGTAACCACTTACGAGTAATACCAGGTGGGACGTGAGCTCGTCCACACATCTAAGCAATAAAAAATAAAAAAAACATATATTTTATACTTGTCTTACGAAGCCTGTATAGTTTATAGAATGTCATAATATTGGGAATACCATTTATCTGAGATCTTATTGATGCTTTTGGTATTTTATAGGTCCCTGATAGTTCGGTAAGCATTAAAAAGTGTGTCCCAGATTGATGAAGTGCCTATGTGATTGACCAATTTATAACTTAAAATCTTTTCATAATTTGAAGCTTTCGGTCTTATGCTTACTGCAGTAGCAAACACTAAGAGATAAGTGGAACTACTGACTTAGTTGTCAGGAAATATCAAACATAATCTAACTATTTTGACTGAAAGATAATCCTCTATCTGAGTACAAAGCGTATTCCGCATAATTTGTATGAGTTTACCCAAATTCCTCCTAAAACTTCATATAGCTATAAAACGAAATGCGATTCTTTTTCTTGTCATACGCAAAACAAGTTCTTTTTTTACGTCGACCATCTTAAAAGCCTGCGCTCTTAAAAACGCAGCGATGAAGCATGTACGTCTTATAACATTTTATGAGATACAAAGACACTATCTCAGTAATATGAGCGTTCACCCCACGGCAGAAAAAAACTGTGAGTACAAATACTTGTATTATTTTGTGGGGGTGTATATTTAGGGTAAGGAAAACCAATGTTTTGGCTCAGTACGCGCGCATAAAAAAATGCACGGGTTCAATGCAATATTTTAATATTAACCGTATAATACGTTTCGGTTTGAAGACTTATACAATTGAAACCTTATTTCTCAAGAAATGTGGTGGCATTCAGACTGTGTCATCTATGGGCAACCATTTCATTTCAGACAATAAAAAATAAAGAAATAATAATAATCCTTTAACTTGCTGAGGTGTGGTGAGATATCGCAATCCATAATACAACAAACTTGACATGTACCGTAGAAATCTCGTTATATTTAAATAGCATTCTAATCTTCAAAAAATAACTTTTTCTTAGGACATAACTTTTTTATTTACACGTCCAATTCTATATTAATAAAAAAATACAATAACATTTATCGCACGTGCGATAATATTTCTGTGTACACATCAGTCACGGGTAGACCATAATTCCGCCCTAGGATGCAATAACAGATAAAAACGTACGAAAATACTACGACCGGAACATAAAACGTCTCGCGGCACTTTATTGCAAGCACAGGGTTTCGATTCTAAACACACTCGACATTACTGACACTACTAAGCTATCAGAATCCTTCTTCGTTCTTTTAAAAATATGACTTTACGCAACAGTATCAACAGGCATTGCTGTATTTATCGGGGCTGTGCGAGGCACAGGTATCCATTGAAGGTGTTGTATTTTTTTTTTTGCTTAGATGGGTGGACGAGCTCACAGCCCACCTGGTGTTGAGTGGTTACTGGAGCCCATAGACATCTACAACGTAAACGCGCCACCCACTTTGAGATATAAGTTCTAAGGTCTCAGTATAGTTATAACGGCTGTCCCATCCTTCAAACCGAAACGCATTACTGCTTCACGGCAGAAATAGATGGAGTGGTGGTACCTACCCCTGTGCACACTCACAAGAGGTCCTACCACTAGTAAACCTTTCAGGAAACGTTGAAATATGTAGAGTGTAGCGTTGATTTTTCACTATTTTAATTATACACTTGGTCAAATTACCTAAACAGTAAGGGATTACAATAACAATTGGCGTTAGGGACCCAATAGTTCTGTCAATGACCACCACTTGCGATCGCTGTCAACAAAAGAGAATCAAGGACTTGACGTTCGCTCGCTATGAAAAACGCAATACCATTCTGTTTTACCCGCTCTTTTAATTATAACTACTATTTAGTCGAATACAAAACGATTAATCGTTATAAAAATCATTAAATAATTAACCAACGATTATAAAATTAAGAAAATAAATTATAACTCTCAACGTTAAATGACTCATTATATAAAAATGTCACGCGCCGTTAAATTTTATTTATTGTTTTTTATAAGTAATTTTAATCAAGTATTTACCTGTAACAACTTGAAACAGTTTAAACAGTGTAAAGTTTTTATGGCAGGGACAGTTTATGACACAATTTTATTGAGATGCACAAATTATATTTGCAAATATGTACAAATATTTACAAATGTTAGTAAATCACATTCTGTTGTTTTATTATATGCCATGCTAATATAGAAATCCGACAGGATTTTTTTGTTGCGTTGATAGGTAAATGTGCTCACAACCTTCTTACACTACACGTAGGTACATTGGATCTACGTAAATCTTACTAATGTCATGACAGGTAGGTTAGGTATATACATATACTACATAAAGTAAGTGACATTTACCTATTTTTACCATCGATACCAATTTTTCTAATGAAATACGTACTCAACAAAGTTCACGATTGACTTCCACGGTGAAGGAATAACATCGTGTAATAAAAATTAAACCCGCAAAATTATAATTTGCGTAATTACTGGTGACAGGACCTCTTGTGAGTCCGCGCGGGTGGGTACCACTACCCTGTCTATTTCTGCCGTGAAGCAGTAATGCGTTTCGGTTTGAAGGGTGAGGTAGCCGTTGTAACTGTACTTGAGACCTTAGAACTTATATCTCAAGATGGGTGGCGCATCTACGTAGTGGATGTCTATGGGCTCCAGTAACCACTTAACACCAGGTGGACTGTGAGGTCGTCCAACCAACTAAGCAATAAAAAAAAAAGAAAAAACCTACGAATTATTCTTTGTCAGCGTTTTTGTTTTAAAAAAGTCGAATGCTCCATAATAGCTTTCGCAGTTTGTGGTGTTAAGATAGGAGTATCTGATGTCTATAAATAATAGATGTTTAAGCAATTTTATGCACATTCACTGTATTCCAGACTCTGGTACAGAAGTTTGTTTACAGCTTTTTGTGATAAATATAATTCACGATTTCCAACGACGGAATTTATTTTATTTTACTCTAATTAATTCTAAGTAACTTAAAAAGGTTATCTAATTTGCTAAATCCGAATTGTCTAAATAAGATTTTTCATTAACCATTGGTTCTGAGACTTCGCGACATCGATTAAGTTTTTTATTATTCTTTTTTACATTTCCAATGTTCCGAATCAAATATATTAGAGTATGTACTATATATTCGTAATAAAAAATCAAGGAAATAACATTGAAATGCCCATTTCGTATCCTTCGTATAACGAGATAAATTTTGCTTGAAAATTCTTTCACGTATATTTCGAAAACGTCAGAAGCAAGCCCCTTTAAGGTATCTCCGTTCTGACGGACAAAAATGTTCGCGTTGAATAACAGATTAACCCGAATATAAACACCAGTTATATCAAGGCGAAGCTCTTATTGAAAAAAGTGACGGAGGAATATTAAAAAAAAAACGAAGGTAGGAAACAATGAAACGGCACTTAGCACCAGTTTAGTCAGTTGACAAATTGGCCAATTCTTTCCACCCCTCCACTCCGGATAAACGCGTTCGATAGCAGCCGGCTTATTACGGCCTCTTATTGACTTTAATTTTCTTCTCTGTTGACGTTTCCAATGATATATAACTTCGGTGGAATGGAGGAAATGGACCCGCGCTTTTTCAAATAACAAGCGGTGGCCCATCAATCGTTCACGTCACTCATTTGCGCGGCTCGTACGTTTCGGTAAAATATTAGCGTTATCTATCGGATATCACGCGAGGGAACTAGCCGAGGAAAAATAATATTTCACTTTTTGATTATTTTCTCGAGTGTAAATAATGGAGGCAAGCCACTGAGAATTGTCGGCGCCACGTGTCTAGCCCGAGGCTAACGTTGGTTTGATTCTTTCTCTATTATTGATATAGATGAAAAGGTGGCTTTGTATTAATGGTCTCCGAGAAGCATGTACTTACTATCTGTATTGCACTTCAGTTGATAATTTTTTATATAGGTTTTATAAATCTTATAAACCAAGTTCTTGCTTTGACGTTTATCAAACATTAGATATTTATTTTGTTACCAATCAATATGTAGGTAATAAATAATATTACCAAATTCTACATATTTTAGTATGATTGTGATTCATGATGAGGCTATGTTTTAAATATACTTTAGCAGCTCACTAAGCTTGCTGAAATTGATTAATAAAATTACTGGTGGTAGGACTTCTTGTGAGTTCACGCGGGTAGGTACCAACACCCTGCCTATTTCTGCCGTGAAGCAGTAATGCGTTTCGGTTTGAAGGGTGGGGCAGCCGTTGTAACTATACCTACTTGAGATCTTACAACTTATATCTCAAGGTGGGTGTCGCATTTACGTTGTAGATGTCTATGGGCTCCAGTAACCACTTAACACCAGGTGGGCTGTGAGCTCGTCCACCCACCTAAGCAATAAACAAGATGTGTGGTGTCGTGGGACACCGGATAGGAACGAAGTTTCTTATTATAAAAATATTAATATTAAGTTCTATTCGAGGTATAAAGAAAATAATTATTCGGGTATTCATTTTTTATTATGATTTTTTATTGATAAAATAAATATATAAACTACTTTACAAAGTTATCAACTTTATTTTATTCACAATGATTTATAAAAAAATATAATAAAAAAAAATTAAATTGTTTGTACGTTATTGCAAAGTTAATTCATACAATGCGTGCATTACTAATCAAAATCTTACGTTACGGACGTTTTTTTCCCGGTTAGGGTACCCCTCCGCATCGTAGCATAAGGAACTTCGTTCCAAAAAAAAAAAAATGCACATCTCCACGAAAATTCCTACTAACCCGATCAGATGCTGTTGACAAAGCGTGGCATGGCTCGAAAGAGCCCCACACGCATGCCAAGTGGTAACACATCCCCTGCTCTTGGGCTATACAACGACTTTTACCCTATAACTAATGTGATAAGATTACAAAGGGTTGCAGACAGAATGCCAGACAATGCTGGCACGTATTTAGGGAGGCTTCGAATATTTTAAATCAGTTTAGTTGTCATCTATTTGTTTTTTCCATTTGGACTGGTAAAGGCGAAGTACATATAGCTAAATGTTTTTTTTTACTAAAAAGTCAAACATAATATATAATTAATACATATATATCATACATAATTAATAATTGAAGCATACGAGCGTGCAAAACCATAGCAGCGTTCAAGAAATCTGTCAAAGAACACTATTTATCTTTACCATCTTAAATAAAAGTATATATATTTGCATAATGTATTATAATATTAAGTAAGTATATGTGTATATATATATGTGTGTGTGTGTGTGTGTGTGTGTATTTGTATGTGTATATATTGTTTTGTATCTTGTAATATGTATATATTATTATATGTAATGTTTACTGTATGCACTAGGTTTGTGTTCCTAATTCTTCTTTCCTTTTGCGGGCCTACTGGAAGAGATTTCAACATGTAATAAGTAGTGCCCTTGTACTCTGTATCCTTATTCTCGTGTTTTTTCTAACAACTGTGTGTGCAAAATATATTAAACAAAATAAAAAAATAAATTGAAGATTTTTGTAAATTCGATACTGGTAACAATGGCATCGCAAGAAGCTCATTGCCATGCAAAAAAGAAGAAAAGAAGAAAGCCGTGTCATTAGAATCGTAGGTAAAAACAAATAGATTCAAGTAAATCAATCAATTTGTATTGCGGGCTTTATTCTTTATAGATGTAGTTAGGTAGAGTATCAGGCGATTTGTTGCCTACTGTTCTTTATTTAATAGTACGGATAAGCAAGTTTGGAAGGTAAGATAGCATTTAATGTTTGTAATCAAAATTTTTGTATCTTGAAGATCAAATACGTATTATGAGGCCATCAGCGCAAAAGTGGCATAAGCTTACCATAGTTATTCCGGAGCAATGAAAGTTTTCAGGAATTTAAAATTGAGTAGGCAAAAAAACAATACGCTCAAAAATAATGTTTACAAAGCCATCTGCTATCTATGGGTGAAACTGTAGATAGGCCGGTTTTGCAACAAAATTTAATATATTTTAAATAAATTACAATATACATAATTATAAACATGATTATGAAAAATTGTGGGTTAAGCCACTTTTGCGCTGACGGTCTCATAATAATATGTCGTCCACTTACTATGTTATTTGTAATAAATTCAACGTTGTTTTTTTTCCGAGACTGGCCATTTGATAACTGATATAAATCATACGTTGGTCTCTATAACACATAAGGTACTCGTATGACCAGTCATTGAGTTTATTAATGTGAAAAAGATTTATCGTTTAGTTAAGCTGAATGTCATCAGATGACCTTTTCAATATTATCAGAATAAGAAGCGGACTCGTGTGTGATATTTTAATGACTCACCCATTATGTTCCACATTACCCAGATATCCGATATGGTATTGTCTCCAGTGTTTGCGGGTCGATGCGTTTCGAATAGTAAAAGCAGAACGCTAAGTTTCTCGTCGGATCTTCTCAGTGGATCGCGATTCCGATCCGGTGGTAGATTCTGTAAAGCACTGCTTTTGCTAGGACTAGTGCTAGCAAATTCTCTCAGGTTGAACCCGTGAGCTCATCCATCCGTCCGAGCGTAGCTTAGGCTAATAGCAAAGAACGTCAAAAATAATAAAAGGAAATAAAATAATAATTAAAGTTATTACTTACCTAATAGACACTAAAACAATATGCTTTCCTAATAATATTCTTGTAGACCAATTTTAATGAACTGATTTCCAATTCAATGATTTCTTATTTTCTTATTGCTTGGAACGGTGGACGAGCCCATAGCCCACCTGGTGTTAAGTGGTTACTGGAGCCCATAGACATCTACAACGTAAATGCGCCACCCACCTTGAGATATAAGTTCTAAGGTCTCAGTATAGTTACAACGGCTACCCCACCCTTCAAACCGAAACGAATTACTGTTACACGGCAGAAATAGGCAGGGTGGTGGTACCTACCCGTGCGGACGATGCGAACCCGTGCGGCTTCGCGAGTATCAAAATTTTAATGACAATAGCTTAGCTCTTTTACCGGTATCATTTATTTCAAGCGCGTTTAAAATTCTTAATTCCGAATATATTTTTTTATTGCTTAGATGGGTGGACGAGCTCATAGCCCACCTGGTGTTTAGTAGGAATTGGAGCCCATAGACATCTACAACGTAAATGCGCCACCCAACTAGAGATATAAGTTCTAAGGTCTCAAGTATAGTTACAATGTATTAAATTTATTAAATTTATCAATATAATGTAAATGCTGCCCTGTGTGTGCGTAACGAATTACCGTCAACGTTTTAGGGAAGCGTTAACTGCCAACCCTGATAGGGTCGAAACGCTATGTTGTAGAATGTAGACACACGATCGGTTAGTACACAAACAATATCCCGCCGAAAGCTGATCTGTCACGGTGTGCTCGATTAATGAACACTGTTAAGCCCTATATCTAAGCATTTTACTTGTCTACATTACAAACAGATAAATTAAATAATAGATATAAGATAAGATATTGTATTAATTTTATTGTTGAATTAGTAGTACAACCAACTGCTACAAAAGTATAAACTCTTTTTTTTAAATGCGATTAAAATTAACAATTTCTTTAGAGACATTTTGATTTTATTTTAAACTTTAAATACGTCACATCAAGACTAATGTCTTACATTGCTATGTCAATATTAAATGTTTTAACCACTATTGAATAACAATGTTAACTATTTTTTAGTAAAAGCCATTGGTACAGTGTGCTTAGTGCGAGTTTTTTTAACGTTCTCGATAGCGTAAAAGTTAACTCAAATTTGTATGGAGTTGGAACGTTTTCGTACGTTTGCCGCTAGGGGCGCTGTTCCAACTGATACAAAAAGTTAACTTTAACGAAATCGAGAACGTTAACAAACTCGCACTAAGCACACTGATTAGCAGCACTGGGGTAGGATCATAGATAATATTTAAGAGGTAGGACATCGAACTAAAACATAAGCAGCACTGGCCACGGTTTTTTTTTAATTGGCTGCGGAAGGATTCGACGCCCGCAGTCCACTGATTAATATGTAGATCGATTTAATTTACATTGTTAATGTAGAAAATAGTTAACATTGTTAATCAATGGTAGTTGAAAAATGTTAAAACATTATAAGCTTTTAATTATTGTTGCGTGACGTATTTAATGTTAAAAACTCAAGCATCGGTCATTGTTGTCGTCGAACCCGTCGCTTGCGACGAAGGGCTCGTCGAGTAAATTAACCCACAGACACAGTCCATTGAATTTCACGTCGGATCTTCTCAGTGGGTCGCGTTTCCGATTCGGTGGTAGATTCTCCTAAGCACTGCTCTTGGTAGGGTTAGTATTAGCAACGTGCTCAGATTTGAGCCCCGTGAGCTTACCTACTTGTCAGGGCTACGCTGACATAGCCTCTCAAGTCAGATTAGGTAGAAAAAAAATCTTCGAAATATCTTTTCCATTTTTTATTGCAATCAAAAAATAGAACATACTCAATTTATATACATATTATTATATTCTCTTTCAACTATAAAAAGAACATGTCTTTTTTTAAATTGTGTAGCTAATTTTGAAGGATCTGGCTTAATTTTATTTTAAATAGTGCCATCTTTGTATTGGTGCAGGAACTACGACTTGTCTGCAAGAACTGTGTTAATGAATAATATTAGATTTAACAGCCA
The DNA here is from genome assembly GCF_003987935.1 of Bombyx mandarina. Next base: position 27,192 of record NW_021011640.1, read on the forward strand.
TTTTCAAATTCAGAACCATAAAAAATATGAAGCCATTGATTTCTTATTTTATTTTTATTGCCCTTCTTCGAGATTAAATAATATTTATTGACCTTTCCTGCTTATAAAGCCGCATTTAAAAAAAAAAACTTAAACGTAATATTATGAATTACTACGTACATCGTCTTTGTTGATAAAAATCAAGGTCCACAAATATTTTAAGTTAAATTTTAATAAATAATTCAAGAAGATATATTTTGAGTATTTTTGTTTTCAAGCAGAATTGTTTTCAAAACGTCTTTAGCTTAGCGCCATCTCTTCTTGTTCACATAAACAAATTACTATGTCAATTTATCTAACTTTAAAAAGTTTAACGAACAAAGAATTTAATGCCAAAGGTTCATGTAAAACACAATAGATGGCGTACAAATTAGGTAACGTTAAATATGAAGGAACCGGGTTTGTGTGCATATCAGCACGCAGTTCTTTTATAATTTTATAGATGTCGCTATACACAAAATAAAAAACTCTTAATTTTATATCTAATTTTAATTATATCTGGGACTTGGGACAAGCGTAGACAAGGCTTAGGTTCTGCACCAAGTAATTGATGGTGCATACTGTAAATATTCTAGTATCAACACACTGTGACAAACGAAAAACGACTTTATATCTTATATTAAGGGATAGTCTTTACGCTGTATTTTATGTAGAAGCATTTTTTTTCTTTTTTTTCCTACCTATGCTGATAGCCTTGAGAGGCTATTTCAGCTTCTCCTTGACATGTAGTTGAGCTCACGGGGCTCTAACCGGGAGTGTTGCTAACACTGGGCCCTAGCAATAGCAGTGCTTCGCAGAATCTACTACCGGATCGGAAACGTAACTCACTGAGAAGATTCGGCGAGAAACTCAGTGGATCCATGGAAGGAAATAAACGAATGGTCCTTATGGTCGTCAGTACCTAATCATTTAACATTAGATTCTTCTTTTATGACTAGATAGGCGGTAGTCCACACTTCTCACCTAGTGCTTATTTGGCTAACGGAGTCCATAGGCGTCCATCTTAAGACATTAATTCTAAGTCTCAGTTCTTTAGTACAACGGCTTCCCCGACCTTCAATAGAAATGCGTTCTGCTTCACGGCAGAATCGAGCTGGGTAGTGGTACCTACCCGTGTAGGTTCTGATAATGCCCTACCACCAGATGACTTAGGCTAATCAATAATTCAATGAAGACGTCACAACGTGAATACCACCACGCGTTACTGGTCATCGTTCTCGTCGAACCCGTCGCTTGCGACGAAGGGCTCGGCGAGTAAATTAACCCATAGACACAGCCCACTGAGTTTCTCGCCGGATCTTCTCAGTGGCTCGCGTTTCCGATCCGGTGGTAAATTCTGCAAAGCACGGCTCTTGCTAGGTTTTTTTATTATGATTGAAAGATTACTGATGGCCCGAAGGCCTTTCCAGTTATCAGGATAGGGTTCGTGTTAGCAACATCGTCAGGTTTGAGCCCAGTGAGCTCACATACTAGTTAAGGTTACGCTGAAATGTCTTTCTAGACCGTCAGCATAGGTAGAAAAAGAAAAACCGCGCGTCTTGAAACTTGAAGACGTGCTAGTTTTCATTTTGATATTTATCAATGTCGATTTCATTTGCCCCCTCAGCCGCCATTGTCTTTTGATCGCTTTGCTAATTGCAGTGCCGAGCGAAACTAAGGAGACTGTAAACAGCATTAGAGATGACCACAAAGGACCTTATGCCTCATCGGGGCGCGACCCTCTTCGGGTAACAACTTTGCTTATCGAAATACACATATATGACATAACAAATTATTTATCTTAACTCAAACATACAATGCGGTGGCGCGATGGCGGTAGCAATTGTAAAACAGATGCCTGAATCAAGCTAACAACATTTTCATTTTCGGAACAACAATATTCAGACCGTCGGTCTACCGAGCAATTTTACCGCTATCGCAAGCTATGCGTTCACGTTCCGTCTCATTACCTTTTTCCATAACATAGTACCTATGTATTTTTACTAAAGGTTCTCGAATGGCGAATGCGTACTGGAAGCATGGGTAGACGTCCCACAGGGCGGACCGACCAACTATTGGGCTCGCGGGGATCCGTGGGGCGTAGGCAGCACAGTACCGACAGTTGTGGCGAAACTTGGGGGAGGCTTATATCCAGTACCTAGTGGACGTCTGTGGGCTAAAAGATAGAGAGATAGATATTTTTACAGTACTACTATGTACCTACATATTTTTACTAAACTAAATAATCATGCCTAGTATTTTGATCTACGACTAACAAAAATATTTTCGAAATGCCACATCTCCTAATATTAACGATCCTTGAATCTCATAGTCTTGATTAATAGTTAGTTTGAAGTAGCCACAATGAGGATTAGTGCAAGTTACGCCTCTAGAGGTTTACACGACGTTAGCGCTATGAAGCTATGGATATTAATGAAGGAGATGTGATGGTAGAAATTAATTAGGTTAATTCCGTTTCTCTTGTGAATAACATTATAATGCTTGACGGGACTGGGGGAGGACGTTTTAAACTCGGCAACTTTAATTAAGGCCAGTTTTTCATAAATATTCTCGAAGATGAAGAAGAGATAATTTACTACTTAAAAGTGGCGGAGAATATTGCTTTTTTTTCTTCTTCCTATCTTGACAGCCTTGAGAGGCTATTTCAGCTTCTCCTTGACGTGTAGGTGAGCTCACGGGGCTCTAACCGGGAGTGTTGCTAACACTGGCCCTAGCAAGAGCAGTGCTTCGCAGAATCTAACACCGGATCGGAATCGCAACCCACTGAGAAGATCCAGCTAGAAACTCAGTGGGTTGTGTCTATGGGTTTATTCACTCGTCGAGCCCTTCGTCGCAAGCGACGGGTTCGACGAGGGCGGTGACCGGAAATATTACTCATTTGCTAACTTAAGCCTGCCTCCAACGAATTCTAGCGAACTTTACAAGAGTGCTGTGGAGAGCGTAGGAAGAAGCCAAGCGGTGTCCTTGCTGCTTTTGTTTCTAAGTTTCGTGGTACAAGAAGTTATAGCATATATAGTAAATAGGTGTATGAACTACTCTTTTCCCAGATTAATAGTTTCCGTGGTCAAAAGTATAAGTAATGCGGTATATTTGTACAAATGGACGGAACTATATTCAGAACAATAGTCAAGATTTTTTTTACGCGTCACAAATGACTTTCACAGTAAAAGTATTAAATCTTCTAATAAAAATGAAACTCATAAAATTAGCAAAGTTATATAAGTGCTTACTGACGCAATGAAGGTATGCATTCCAAATTGCTCTGAAGGATGCGTATCTGTTGTAATGTCTATGAGCACAGTTTTATCATGAGCTCTTGCTTAAAAAAATACGATTGACTTGGTTGAACACAGCAATTGCTTTCCTCTAAGCATATATTTCTAATTCGTAACGTAAGAACATTTACAAGTAAAATAAATAACAATGAAATAATTTCTCAGAATGATAAGACGTGTAATTTTTATGGACACATTCACCGTAACAATAATAACAACTGGCAACTAATTAAACGGGAGACAAGGAGGGATCTTCCTTTGATAATGTACGGTGAGCAAAAAACGAAATACTAATATAATAAATATTTGTTTTTTTGGAACGAAGTTCCTTATGGGACGATGCGGAGGGGTACCCTAACCGGGAAAAAACGTCTGTAACGTAAGAATTTTATTAGTAATGTACACAGTGTACGACTTAACTTTGTAATGACGTACAAAAAATATTTTTTTTCTTATTATATATTTTTTATAAATCATTGTGAATAAAATAAAGTTGATAACTTTGTAAAGTAGTTTTTATTTTATTTTTATCAAGAAATAATCATAATAAAAAATGTATACCCGAATAATTATTTTCTTTATACCTCGAATAGAACTTAAAATTAATATTTTTTTAATAAGGTGCTTCGTTCCTATCCAGTGGGTGTCCCACGACACCACACATTTTTTTTGTAAACATTCGAGAAAAGAAGCTAAAAGTAGACAACTTTGGCTACTATCCATCACATAGCTCAACTCCTATTCTTTCGTTTATATTTTTAAATTATATTCTCTTATATTATGTCTATAAGATAAAGATATATGACGAGAGAAAGTATTAATCGGTAAATCTTCGACATATTTACCGGCTACGGTACCGAAAGTCCCTCGATTTCCTCATTACAATAAATAATTAAAGCTGAGCTTCCTCTTTCTCTACCCAGCCTCTACCACAAAGGTCATGTTGTGACGGTCAGAGAGCTCTGGGAAGTTCATTCCAGAGTCGGAAAGTAGATGGTAGAAATCATATCTCACTACTTACTGTGAATGAACGCGGTAGTTCTAGATAGTAAGAACTCTGCTGTCCATGAAACGCCAGATGGACCACTATGACTGTCCGTAACAGGAAAAACATATTTTTTTTATTCAGACCGTACCAAAGACATCTAATTAGCAAGTTGGGAGCTAAATATTACATTTATGATATGCAAATTTTGTTCAAGATACAAAGCATCCTCATAATTTCAGTCTCTAACCCGAGCGAAATAAGACCGAGAATGCCCTACAGAGTATCTTAAGCACTACATTTTCTTTATAAGACGGACAGACTCGTTTCGTATTATCACGTTTATTTTATTACATTTTAGTACAGACCTTGGTGAAGAAATGAAAAAGTAAACAAGAATTTAGATATGAAAAATAATTTACTTAGTTTTTGTTTGAATGCGTGAATATTGCTTTTTGTTTCTTATGTTTTTATTAAAATTAATCTTTAGGTGAGACCTAAACGCGAAAACATAATATATATCTGTTGTTTTTTATGATTAAGTCATCTATATATTAATACGTGAACCAAAAACTTTGTATCCCTTTTTACGAAAATTGCGCGGACGGAGGAGTATGAAATTTTCCACACTTATAGAGAATATAGAGAAGAAGTGCACAATGCTAATATTTTTTTTAAATAATGCATAAAAGATACATTAAATCAATAAAGAAAACATTACACACACTACATACCATGTATTTGACGCACACACGCATGCATAATAGTATTGTCAAACTTTTATTCTTGACGTTTGTGGTCAAATTGAGAATAGATGAAATATATTGTTTGTCTTTATTAATTTTTTTTATAGTGTAGCCTTGGCGAAATTTGTGATTATAGAAGTATAAAATACAATCATAATAGTGTACAAACTTACAATTCCAATTAAATATAGTCGAATTTCGACTACTGCGGGACCTCTAGTTTTTGGAATTAGTCGTCTTGCCCTTCGTGATAACGCCCGGGGTATTTCATAATATCTAGCAATGCAGCTGTGTCGGTGTTCAAATCCCGCAGGCAGGTACCATTTTTTCTTATGATTTCATCATCATCATCTCAGCCTGTCCACTGTCCACTGCTGAACATAGGCCTCTCCAAGTGATCTCCAGTGCGGCCGGTCCGTGATGATTATGATTTACTCACTTAAGAAATTTTCATGCAGGAATAACATCGTGTAATAAAAATCAAACTCACAAAAAAAATATTTGCTTAAATACTGGTGGTAGGGCGTCTCGTGAGGCCGCACGGGTAGGTAACACCACCCTGCCTATTTCTGCTGTGGAGCAGTAATGCGTTTCAGTTTGAAGAGTGGGGCAATCGTTGTACTGAAAACTTAGAACTCATATCACTCAAGGGTGGCGGTATTGACGTTATTGATGTCTATGAGCTCAGGTCACCTCTTAACACCAGGTGTGCCGCGAACTCGTCCACTCACAATAAAAAAAACATTTTTTTACTTGGTAAAAGTCACCTAGAACGCATACTTCATCAGGTCCATCGGGGAACGGTGAAGATTCAACGTCTGGAATCAGGTCATTCACACCGTCGAAGGTAAGTATACTCTATCTGATGGCGTGGTAGAAATTTTTTGGACGTGACTACTTTTTTCTGCAGTAACAACACACCATACTCCTTTCCGGGATCCGAGTTCGGCACATGGATTTACTCCCGTGAGAATATTTTAATGTAGGTAAAATCGCAAATTCAAGCCAAATCAGTAGTTGGGAATGTGAATACATATGATTCATTTCAATAAAAATCAATCAGTGATTCAATGGTTTCTGATATTCATTAATTGAATCCTTTAAAGGAAATTTTATTCAATTAGTATAGTTTGGTGGCCTTAAGTGCCTGATTAAAATTGTTGTGTATGTATGAGTCATGAAAAGGTTCTAGTTTTTATTGATAATGGTAACGGCTTGGTGTTAAGCGATAGCGATTTATTAGATGTTTTTACTGTCTTTGAATTTGAACGGAGTACCGAATCACTTACAATGAAATGATTCTCTCATTTATCAAAAGTGGAATCAAACGAACTTATTTTATCGTTGTAGATAAGAAAACAAGCTCGTTTTCGCAGAAGTAGGCAGCGACTTGGCTTTGCCCCTTGGTTTTCTGTCGTACATGAGAGACGGTGACTACATACCATTTTAAGTTATGCTTGTCTGCGAACCGAGGTAATAGAAAATGATGGAATGGTTTCATTTTTCAAAAGAAAATTTTAATTATATTTGTTTGATAGATATTTTGTATGGACAATTGACACCACATTCACTTTTCACTGAACTTCATACTTGACGAAAACATGTAAATGTATTATTGTATAGCAACTGTCCACGCGGGTGCATCGCTCACTCAAGTAGGAGAGAGACAGATGTCGAACGCTGCCGAACACGGAGGCCGATTGTGCCTCTTTGTCGCTCGTTGCGCGTTCTCGCTTGCGCTTCAAGCCTTAAATGGAACGCCTCAATGAGTCATGTTTTTTCGTGTGTGCAGCCGGCTCCATCGAATTATAAGACGTTGTCACGTCAAAAAAACTTCAGCCTATACGATATTGATTGGATGTCGAAATCGATAAAATGACTACACCAATAGGCGCCATCTTGAGTTATGATATCGAAGATATTTAACATAATATGTTGTCTAGAATAGATCTGATCCTGTTTGTACTCTAAATAATAAATAACGAATCAAAATAAAAGTATACTCCTGATTTGTGTTTGAGTATGATAGACTGCAATTAAATCGCTTATTAACCTTAAACAAGCACCCATCCTTATATGAGAATTTTAACAATACTTCCGTTTTGATATACAATTCAACAACGCACGCCAGAATTCACCTGAAGTCCACGACATTCACACATGAGGGTTAAATGAAATAAAAAATATTGTCCTCGTTAAAATATTTGCTCTATAACGTAACTAAAATTCTTCATCGACCCGTGTTTAAGGAATTCATTCAAATGTAAGTCGTATCTGTTTGAAATAAGGCGACACTTTCCTCGAATACCTATTGGTTGACATTCTTCGATACATTTTGATCGTGTTATCTAAAAGGATCAAAAGAATAAAAATAAGTAAGAATATTTTTATTAATGAGACAAATGATCATTGAGCACATTTTTTGGTTACTTTTTTTTTAATTTGTTTTATTGCTTAGATGGACGGATGAGCTCAAAGCCCACCTGGTGTTAAATGGTTACTGGAGCCCATAGAAGTTATAAGTTCTCAAGTATAATATATAAGCTTGTTGTTTTGTTGTGGTTGGTTTAAGAAATGATGAATCTTAATGACAAAGAACGAACTATGGTGGCAGATACTACTACAATCTAATTTGCACAGTATTAAGTCTCACAATAAAATTCTAACTAAGTACCTACTTACTAAAAAATGCTAATTCCAGCTCTTTGTTTACTTGCAAACAATACGATATATTAATGAATGAAAAAAAAAGGTGTTCTGTTTACTGAATATACTTTTTTATTTACAACTTTCGACGTTCGTATCTTCGCAATGATCGACATTAAAGACATCCAAAACAATTAAGTTTATCAGCGGCGAATTCATTAATAACGATTTCTGGGACATAAAAAAAAGTGAATGTTTTGTTTACATTTATTAGGGAAGTGGCGACGTCTCATCCATCAAGTTCGCGGAAGACGAATGAGGATGGCCCTTTCTAACAACAAGTTTGTTGGATTGATGCCCGTTTAACATTATATATTTATTACGAACATATTTCTCTTTGAATCGTGTCTATTTTTTTCTACCGAATGGTACTGAGGATCGTATACCACACCGTGAATAACTGTTCCCACCCAGAGACAGAAGATTGAAAAACATCATGGGATCGCGGTATCAACCGTGGGTGGTTGCGATGTACCTGTCTCAGTATCTGGGTTACGGACTACATTTTTACTTAGATTAGGTTCGAAGATTTAGGTAAGGATATAATATATATGAGAAAATTACAGACTACAGGCTACAACAGAGCTATTGATCAGGATAAAGGGGTCGTATACCAAACGCCTCATTGATAGGTGGACAGACAACAATGATAAATTATCAGGCGAACTAAGAAAGCTTTTAAATGAAATTAAAAACAGAATAAAAAATGTTATATAATAAATGACTTATAGTATAATTTGGAGCCTTAAAAATTAATAGTCTCTTTGAAGTATTAGAAGTGAAAATTAGACTTTAGACTTTAAATATTTTTGTAAACAAAACGACCGTGTCCATTTTTGAGAATCTAAAGGATATCGTGCGATGCCTATTTAATTAAAATAATTCATATTCAAGTCATAATTTTATTATGATTTAAGTAATTAAAATACGTAAACCATTAGAACACGCGATCAAAGTCGATTATGTTAATTTAGGCATTACCAAACCCTGATTAGTTGGAAAGGAATTTTTACTGGTTGACGTTTCGTGTTTTAAAAAGGATTCCTCCTTTGAAGTGATTCATAGAATCCGAAACACACAAAGGCCTTTGAAAAAACCTCATTTATTTTATTCATTCGTTATTATTGTCGCTTATTATTTGACAGCGAACACAAAATAATCGGTCGCGTCTTCGGTGCTGTGATAGAAGGAGAAAGATGGCGAACGCGCTTAAACCATGAACCGTATCAAATATACGTTGAGACGAACGTCATTAAGACCATAAAAATCAGACGTCAGATAGGACAAGTGGTGCGAATAGAGGAGGCTGGCAAACGCCTCCTGGAAGTCCGGCCAGAGGGCCATAGAAGTAAAGGCAGGCCTAACACAAAGAGTTTGGGAGTGATAGGTTGGAAAGAGAAAAGAAGGACAACAAGGAAAACAAGGCGCATTTACGTTGTAAATATCTATGGGCTCCAGTAGCCACTTAACACCAGGTGCGCTGTGAGCTGGTCTACCCATCTAAGCAATAAAAAAAAGGAATACATCGAACTGGAAAACCGTAGTAGGCTAAGACCCACCAGCGGTTGCAATGGCATAGATTATAACTTTTTTTCTTTCTTTACTGCTTAGATGGATGGACGAGCTCACAGCCCACCTGGTGTTAAGTGGTTACTGGAGCCCATAGACATCTACGACGTAAATGCGCCACCCACCTTGAGATATAAGTTCTAAAGGTCTCAAGTATAGTGACAACGGCTGCCCCACCCTTCAAACCGAAATGCATTACTGCTTCACGGCAGAAATAGGCAGGGTGGTGGTACCTACCCGCGCAGACTCACAAGAGGTCCTACCACCAGTAAAAAATGACTATTGATTATTAAATGACTATTTATTATTGTACTGTTTTTTTTTTTGAGTTGACATGTTTTTATACATACTACGTTTCACGGTGAAAAAATATTAGGAAGTTTTGTTAATTAAGGGTTAGGTTAAACAAAAAGGTGTATCGGAAAGCGGGAGTCACATTTCCCGCGTTCCACACCAGCAACTCATTACCGAGACCATGTGACTCTTAAGCATCTCCTAAAAAATGATACGTTTTGTAACTGTCCCCCGAACAAGAAACGCCAAATTAACTTTTTTAAAGGAAACGATCTGTTTTTTGGGGCCGCCACGTGTGACGCGGTGACGGCTCCAAATTCTATTTCGGAGCACCACATGGCATTCTGTTGATACTTACTTTGTCGTCAATAATCCCTCATCATCGGGGACGTCCTATTTTTAAGTATTAACACAGTTTTATGGTTCTCATTCTAAATCCTCACTCGACTTCAATATGCTCGTGATATAACGAGCGTCGTTTGGTAACTGACGTATCGAAATAAATTCCCTTTTACGGGTATGAATAATTCTTTCAGACTTCATGAAAAGTCTTTTGTATTCCGTCCGAAATTATTGCCATAGCGAACAACAAAGGGAACAGTCAATCCAAAATTGTATATTTCATTTCACAAGCAAATGTATTCAATGGTCGGAATGGGAAGACAAAACACTTTCACTTTGTTTTCTTCATAAAGGGCCTTAGAGGAATATACGTGAAAATTTCGCGAAAAAACTTGCGAGTGCACAGTCAGATAAAGGGAAAGGGAACGGGTCTTAACTGGTTCCGACATTATATTCGCATTTGTGAAGATCAAAGAGCATGTTGTGACACACGGGCAGGGAAAAACTTGGAGCCTCAGCGAGGTGAACATCGCTCGAGGGCTCTTGAGTAACACCATTCTTGAGGGAGCTGGGCTTTGAAACAAAATGCGTTTGCATACATTAAACTGTAAGAATGTTGAGATAGGGAGGGTAATGTCGGCGGGTCTCAGGGGAAGTGTGTTTCGGCGATTACGCGGACGGAATTTCTCAAGTTGCCTTCTTGGCTGGATAGTTTGCACGTAACACTAGCCTCTTTGCGAATTTTCACAGTCAAAGCGGCTTCATAGAATACTTCTGTGTTTCAAAGTATTTGAAAGGCAAATTAGGTACATATCTTGAGTGAGTTTCTTGAAAACTTGGAGTGCTGCGCTCACTCGAGACGTAAATATTTGAACGTAATGAATTTAAGGTGGGCTCCTCAAAGAACAGAGCAGGTGCTAGGGTATAATATTTTGCTAAGAGCGTCATTCATTATATTCTCTCGTTTTCATTAACACTTGATTACCAGCTCCAGGTAATTATTTGTTAATAATCCAATAACGTTTTTAAGTTTATACAAACGAAATACAATGCGTTGATCTTTTCCTTATTGTTATGTTAGTATATTATATCAACCGAATTTTACGTCACTATCAATGAATCTATAAAAATAATTCAACATGTTGCCAAAGTGTTAACAACAAGTTTTTTCTTGGTTAAGATAGGCTACATTTTAGCCCCAGCCAAAAAGGCTAATAATCTCTCCGCCTACGAGTTCAATGACAGAGAATCATAGTGTGATAACAGTCTGTCCGGTAATTCATTGTTGTCGTATACCCGGGTACCCGATGTTTCGAAAACCTTATAAATTGTTTAGTTTTGTATAAGGACATAGATCTTTATAGTGAACAAAATGAGTTGGGTATTCGTAAGGATTTGCGATGCAAAAACGATCTACGATCGATGAGGCAAGGACGATAATTTTTAGTAGACTTTAAAATAGGAGGTGGTTTCAATTCTTTGGCTTATCATTGTTGTCCGTTTTATAAATTTTTTTACTATCACGAATTTTTAACCAATTTCAATTTTTTCTAATGAACTGTAAACGTAGGTAATATAAATTACAAGACCATATATAATGAAGTACAAAATACAACATTATGCATGTTAAATTATTTGCATCATTAAAATGATTCATTGTGTACATTTGCATAAGCCGTAGCGTCCAACAGCGATTTTCCACATACATACATATATAGATCAAAAACAATGGCGTACAGTGTAAATAAAATTAACGGCGTACCAGCATTAATCCCCATTTACAAACAACCGGGGGGAACAGGTAGGGAAGTTCACAATCTCAGGGCAAACATGTAATGTCCGTGGGGAATTCCTTTAGTTTCATTCACAGTGCAGTGTTCAACAGTAAGTTAGATTTACGTTGACGTTTGACTGGTGGTAGGACTTATTGTGAGTCCGCACGGGTAGGCACCACCACCCCGCCTATTTCTGCCGTGAGCAGTAATGCGTTTCAGTATGAAGGGTGGTGGAGCAGCCGTTGTGACTACACTAAAACCTTAGAACTCATATCTCAATATGGGTGACGGCATTTACGTTGATAGATGTCTATGTGTCCCAGTAACCACTGAACACCAGGTGGGCTGTGAGCTCGTCCAACCATCAAAGGCATTTAAAAAAAAAACGTTTTTAGACATGTAAAAGAAGAAAACTAATTTGTATGCGTGTAATTTATCAACAATTCGGGAATCACTGAAAAAACTGACGTGACTTTTGAATTGGTATCTAATACAATAGCATTAATCGATAAAAAAATATCTTACAAGCAAACATACGGCTCACCTTATGGTAGGCGTTCACATAGACATCAAGTAGGCCATGACCACAAGCCACTATCTACCACAAAGCACATTTTAATGGCGTATTTTATTCAATAACCTCAAGGATATTAATAAATTATTCTTTAAATAAAACCACTTAATTTTTGTAAATTCCGTAAATTTTTAAAGTGCATTTTGTCTACTGCTTCGTATCTCCACTGTGCATCCTTAGAGAATTCGAGGATGATGCACGTGCGCTGCTGACTTGAGAGACGAGAACGTAGCTTTGATGTGACGCCTGAGTCATTACAAGCTAACAAATAGTGAAAGTTCCGAACAAATACCTATTTCGCGTACGAGAAGCATAATTAAATTTTAATGGAACACGTTGTGATTAAGAACACTTTTAGGGTCTAATCTCGTACATACGTTGTTAATTTTACAAATTGTTATGTTTCGAATGTCTTACTGGTGGTAGGACCTCTTGTGAGTCCGCGCGGGTAGGTATCACCACCCTGCCTATTTCTGCCGTGAAGCAGTAATGCGTTTCGGTTTGAAGGGTGGGGCAGCCGTTGTAACTATACTGAGATCTTAGAACTTATATCTCAAGGGGGGTGGCGCATTTACGTTGTAGATGTCTATGGGTTCCAGTAACCACTTAACACCAGGTGGGGTTTGCGCTCGTCCATCCATCCAAGCAATAAAAAAATAAAAAAACAGATCAGTTTCAAGAAAAAAGTATATTATTAAAAATATTTAGCGTTCCCGTTTCAGTTCCATAATATGAAAGCTACGTCTTAGGGTGCGTTCATGTTGGCCGACGCAATAACTAATAAAAGTCTCTGCGATAAACTCGGATCGGGATGTCGTGAACATAGAGTATCTGCTGGACTCTTAAAATAAAGAACAGGGTTGCTGCGCGTTATCGCTGTTAATTTTCTCATACAACAATATTTTGGTCCTGTTTTGTATTTACCATTTTTTTTCGTGTTGAAAGTACTGAAAATTTTAAATGCGAAATATTTGATCTTTATTACACTGGAGTAAACCAGGATTCGAAACCACAATCTTTTTTATACATACAAATTAGAATAATGACTATTAGAGCAAAAAAGTAATTGGTATATACACACAATAATTACCCTCTTTCTTCTTAATAAATATAAAGTCATTTAGCCAGCGTAGGTTTTACTGTACAAGAAGTGGTAGAAGTCCCGTGATCGGCAGAGGGATGAAAAGTACCTTACATTGATTCTAATGATTCAAACTATTTACATACCAAAATACGTTAAAATCGTTTCAGTTGCTTGATTCTAAAAACTTAAAAGACAAATTGAGTTATTTTCATTTTAAAACAATAAAAATGTTCGTAAGTATACTATGTAGATTCTATTATATTCTAACACCATAAATAATTTTTTTTTATTTTTTTATTTGTAACTTTTTAGTCTTCATTTTGAGATTATCCTTGAGTTAACCAAATTTTTATTGATTTTCTTCATTGTACATACTTGTACTAATTCGACACGGTTACGAGAAAAAACAAAATCGCTTAACACACAATCTAGGTAGGTACACACAAAAATAGAGTAAACAAGGTTCATGAAATGCAAATCTATTTCAAGCATTTCAACACCGACCATGAAGTGGTATTACATGCATAGTACAACCCAAAAGAATGTGCATACCATTCAAGTTGCTGAAATGATGTGTTTGCGGATGCCTAAGATTGTATGGTCACGTAAAAAGGAGGCAACCAGACTACGTCGGAAATTCGGAATTGTAGCTCGACCCTAGACCTCCCCAGTCAGAGACCTTGAGGAAGACCCTAGAGAAGGTGAAAAGGAATAGGTGGAAACAAAAAAAAACCTAAGTGATTACTGAGAAAATATACAACAAAACTCGAATACCGCTTTCTACTTTTAGAGGTAGGTATAGTATGAGGCTCGTATTCGTAAAGACTGTAAAAACCTAATAAAAAATCTATATCTGTCGTTTATTAGGTACAACACTCGCGTGACATTTAACTGATTAATTTGAATATTTGCGGAGTTGTTCTTTTGCACTTCACGGTAGGTTTTAGTAACGGAAAAGAATGTAAAGTTGCATATGGGAACATGAATCCGTGGTTTTCATACATACAGCGATGGCCAGAGCTCAGAGTGTAGTCTAGATTTTCCTATTGCGCCACGTACCGCTTTAACATGGTATAAAGGATATTTTAATAAACATTAGAACTCACCTTTCGAAATTGGCTCATAAATCTGTCCATAAAAAGTAAAATATTCGGAAAGCAGGTCGCCTTTATTGTTAAAGCGATAAAACAAACAAGGCTAAAACCAAAAGCGTAATAATATAAATTTTGTAATATAATAAATTCCTTGATTCTTAGTTTGGCCCCATAACGGTTACTTAGCCACACCGACAATAAAGCGATGGTCACGCGAGTCTCTGGCAGCCCTGTTCGAAGCAATTTAATGCTGTAAATCCACTGGGCCCACTTACCTCCCTTCTAGCTCATGCGATATTGCGTTTTCGTAAACCGCAGCCAGAGGGGCGCTGGTATGTTCGCCAACTATACCTCTAGTGTCGTGACGAAAACGTTTCACATGTAAAAATGTTACGGGAAATAACAGAGAAAGCATTCTGCGGGCGAAACATTTTTTTTTTTCGGTAGCGTTATTGTAGCTCATTAAATAATATTTTTTTCTTACTAACCTTGCTAGGTTTTTTGTTGAAACAATCGGATAGCGTGCGGAGAAATGCTTGGTCTGAAGTCTGAGTTAATTCCATAGTGATTGTAAAAAACACATCGACATTGTTTTTTTTTTGTTCACCCAGGTTACTTACTATCTGTTCAAAGTTACAATTGTAAACATAGATACGTTTTTCTTTTTTAATATTTACAGTAACTATTTATGATAAACTTTTTATTATGTTACTAGCGACCCGCCCTCGCTTCGCTTCGGCAACTGTAATTTATTATTGATTTCTCCACTGTTTAATGGATGTTATTATACATATAAACCTTCCTCGTTAATCACTCTATCTATTAAAAAAAACCGCATCAAAATCCATTGCGTGGTTTTAAAGATTTAAGCATACATAAGGATATAGGGACAGAGAAAGCGACTTTGTTTTATACTATGTAGTGATGCTGTAAAACAAATTTTCCTGGACCGAGTTTCGTACGAACATTTTACTGGTCGTAGGAACTCTTGTGAGTCCGCACGGGTAGGTACCACCACCCCGCCTATTTCTGCCGTTAAGTAGTAATGCGTTTCTGTTTGAAGGGTGGGGTAGCCGATGTAACTATACTGAGACCTTAGAACTTATGTCTCAAGGTGGGTGGTGCTTTTACGTAGTAAATGTCTATGGGCTCCAGTAACCACTTAACACCAGGTGGGCAGTGAGCTCGTCTACCCATCTAAGCAATAAAAAAAAAGCTTTAAGATATAGACATCAAGCGGCATCTGTTTTCTACAGTACAGTCTCGGATGGTGGCTTTCTTCGGATACATTTCGTGACCAGATAAACGTTCCACAAAACGCCTCATCTTACACGAAAGGGTAGAAGGTACAAACGTGCGCTGGACGTCGCCAAATGTTGGTGGATTGACTCAATAAAAACTACAATGGGCAGCTCCCTTAATAAGAACAGTATGATGGCTTCGTGCAAGGTGAGATGACAAGACATCGCGAGAAGCGTCAAATCTGCCCCCTCCAACATTAACATAAAGATCACGTCCATATTGTCAAGAGCGAAACGATTGAGAAGAAGAATAAAAAAGTAATGAATATGATGATAGGCTTTATTTAAAAAAAAAGTTTTCTTCAACTGACCTTTTACAAGAACGATCAAGCTAATAAATACCCTTGTTACAAATATCGGAATATCCTAAAAAAAGTGTGGAGAATACTTCAGTGGAAACAAAATACAGCAGAAGTAAAACACAATTAAATAGTTAAAGTTGATTGCTTTTCAACAGATAAGGGGAAATGAAATTGCAACAAATAAAAAAAACATTATTAATAAATTGCCTGCGTTCCTACACTGGGGCTCCAGGAAGGAATGGCAAATATTTGGTAAGCCACGCTCTCTTATGGGAATTCTTTTAGTTTTGCGTTAAAACCATAACAAATTTACAGATTAGACTCATAGGGTAGTGGCGGTATCTTTTCGTCTGTATTTATTGCTTTCGACCCTAAGCTATCGAAAATATAATCCCCCCTACGCACGGAAACTTCTACAGCTGATTAATACTTAGTTCTGATAAGGAGGCGACAGTGTTAGCATGGATGTCGATTTAAACGTATACCAACAGAATTTTTTGAAATAAACTTCTGTATAAAGCTAATGCTAATGTCAGATCTAGTCAAACTAACTGGTGGCTTAATTACGAATTCCCCCTATTTAATATTTCCACAGCGCTGTGAAATGTACGCACAGGTACGATAAGCTCAATCCCAATTTGAAAAAAATCATATAATATTAGTAGGCAACAGCTATATTGTTTCAAGTTAGTCTGAATCATAAATTAAGTTTGATAACTGAAATATCAAACAATGATCATAGACTAAAACGGTAAACTCGTATTTTAATCAACTTGAGCAAAAATTTTGTGTCCTTTGTTTTTAAAAAATTCTTATTTAACAAAAAATTGATCCTTAAATTTATTCAGCACAGGCCAAGATACTACGAATGACTGTTTCACAAAATGATTGTAGATTTTTGTCCATTAACTGGAATACCATAAGCCTCTACGGAGATTGAAGCAGATTACGTTAAGCTCTCTGAATATTTTTAAATGGTTACAAAATACATTTTCGGAAAATATTAAAGTGAAAATATAAAAATTCTCGAAACGTGGAGGTTGAAGTGTCAACAGCTAACTTTTTTCGGGTCTGAGCTTGAGATTATTCACGCAGCTCACGTCTTTTGGAACAAGTTTTGAAGAGGTTGTGATAAAAAGTGACTTATGGCAAGTAATTATTATAATTTCATCAATACTTCATCAGTCTTTGAATAATCAGTTTTACTACTACGTCAGTTTTATTCTAATCAAGGTAACCCCTAAATGTATATATAGTACATGTCAACGAGTATTTGAAAGGTAAAGTCAAATTTATCTCCAACCGTTGTGATTATCTTTAGAGACTGTTTGTTTTTTAAACCAACCAAACTCGGTTTATTTCAAAATTAGGAATTATTTTAGTTTTAGTTTCGATTGATATACAGGAATCAGCCACGTTACAAAATGAATACTTCAATTTCAAAACATATTTACAAAATCATTAATATATCGTATGAATTCACGGATTATCCATATTGATGCCAGTACCAGAACCAATCTAGCGCTGTATTGGAACTTCCGAGTTGCGGCAAGAAGAATAAAATCCATCTGTAATACCCTTGAGATTAATATTATTTTATCGCTAACAATAAATAAAGAGGGAATTCAATGGGAGAGTCCAAAACGAACTTCAAGTTTTTATTGTCAAAAAATCATTGTATGTAATGGGATCAGAACTTAATATAACATTTAATATACTTAGTATAGTAGTATATCGTATATACTTTAATAAATTATACTTTTTAGCGTCATTTGAGGTCGTCATCAAAACTTTTGCAGACAATAAACTATTTAAAAGATGATTTAACGGCGATTAAAATTTGTTTAACATTTTCCGATATCTATAATAATCATGTTTTCTTGTCTAATATATCATTTCTTAGTTCTAATATATTCTTAGTTATAATAATATGTTCTTTCTTTTATATTCAGGATTCTGAAGAGATATTAATACTTTCAGTTGACTGTATGATGTTTGATATTGTTGATCCAAATAGCATTATTACATAGAAAAATCAATAGATGACTCAATAATCACTGCCTTCATTCACTGAGATTCATAATACATCAGTTTTCATTTTTGTTCTTATATAATATACATGATATTTTGGTTTGATGTCTTCAGCTGCAAGATCAAACGCCTGTTACACCTCAATCTGCCTTAAGAATTGGTGTTCAGTTTTATTATAGGAGAGTTTGGTTGACTTTTAGTAACGTCTCCTTCTTTTTTTCCGCCCTATCCCACTAGCTGGGGTCGGCACAGCGAATTTTTCTATTCCATTCTCTTCTATCAGCCGTTATCTCAACACTTACTCCTTTTTCTCTCATATCGTCATTCACACACTCCATCCATGTCTTTTTGGGTCGACCTCTTCCCCTCTAGCTTGCACTACAATTTCCATACATCTCCTAGTCACATGCGTCATCTCTCTACGCATCACATGTCCGCAATTTATGATGAAAAAAATTGCAATAAAGGGTTAAACTGTTTCAGCCGATTTAGAAATAGAATGAGATAGGTCCTCTTAAGAATTTATACTATTACGTTTTATCCATATGCATATCTCGTGAGCGTAGTATATCATTTGTCAACTCAATTTATTCAACGAGCCCAGGTTTATAGCTGAAAGCAACTCGAATTTACCGCCTTCATATTATTTTTACAGAATGAAAGCAGCTATCATCATTTGTAGCCTACCTTATTATGAAAAATTGGCAATTTTTACGTGTGTCTTATTTCATGTCGTCATAAGATTGAGTTATAAATCAAGAGGGATTTTCATTTGTACGTATCGTTTGAGCGGAAAATGAAATCATTATTTCTTTCAAGCTATCATGATTTTGAAATATCGACCGAATTGTATTTCCTTACTCAAATTTTGACATAAGCGACGACGTGTAGTAAATTTTTACGATTCACTTTGATTTTTTATTATTAATACGCTTTTATTAGCTTCAGACGTATGTATGTTTGTAACGGAATCTTTGATGACATGATTTTGACCCCCTTCAAAACGTCGGATTAACTCGAAATTTGGCATACTTATTAAGGACCGATGACAATTCAATATAAAAAAATTGAACTTTTTTAATCTTTAACATCATTCGTGTCAAATAATAAGAGGATTGTACTGACGTCCAGAAGGCAGGCACTATTATAGTGTATATGGCTGCATTTGAATTTCGACAATCGTCACATCACTCCAATTGTACACCGGGCGCCTTACCCATTAGACCATGGACTGTTCAAATTGTCTACAAACCACTGTCCGGACCGATTTGAAGTACGTTATATTCGAAAGTCACTATGAACACATGATTCAAGTTATTTTTTATTGCCCTGGTAGGCAGACCAACATACGGCCAGCCTGATGGTGAGTGGCTACCGTCGCCCATGGACTTAGCAATGCCAGGGGCAGAGCCAAGCCGCTGCCTACCATTAAGTACTCTCCACAAGCTTCGTTTGAAGAAGGATATGTCATAGCGCTCGGAAAACACCATGGAGGGGAGCATCCGGCTTTGGAATGAGCAAGTTGCGCTGTGGTCTCTGTATTAATTGTTTTTTTTTGTTCTATTCGGTTAAAAAAATCTATTGCATTACTAGATATTGAAATCTTCGTGAATCACACGTAGATGCCATCGTATTAAGCTCCTTCGTTTCTATGGAATTATAACTAATCGATTTCCTGCAAATACATCTCCAATCTTCATCAGGCTCCCGCGTGTCTTAACTCCCTCAACCCTGTTCCGAAACTTTTCAAATTATACTTGAATGTAGGCGGAACGTAAACAAAGTTCGTTGAACCTATAACGCGCCGTACAAATATGAAATGCACCCTTCTCTAAGACAAATTATTTCATTTCCCCGTCCCCACGGACGCAGAATATGAGTGCAGGCGTTTGTCAACTGTGTGACTTGAGAATCAGATGTAATACGGTAATCTGACGAAACTACGATCATAAAATAATGGGTGCTATTACACGTTAACAATGAAAACTGCAGGGAAATAACTGGCATTGTACATTTCCGGTGGTCACACAAAGGGTTTGTTTCAAAATAATTTCCAGTTCAACCTCGAGTTTACGAATGATTACCATTGCCGATCCTGCGGACAGAATGGAAAGCAGTCGAAGTCGCCCAAAACACGTCATTTCGGATCCTCCCGATCCATTAACGGTGCTTTTAGGTAACTCAAGAACCGGTCATCGTTCTCGTCGAAGCCGTCGCTTGCGACGAAGGGCTCGACGAGTAAATTAACCCACCGACATAGCCCACTGAGTTTCTCGCCGGATGTTCTCAGTGGGTCGCGTTTCCGGTCCGGTGGAAGATTCTACGAAGCACGGTTCTTACTAGGGCTCGTGTTAGCAACGTCATCAGGTTTGAGCCCAGTGAGCTCACCTACATGTTAGAGCGAAGCTGAAGTAACCTCTCAAAGTTATCAGCAAAGGTAGAAAAAAAAAGAATGGTTGTCGCTAAAACTGTTTGTCTTAAAAAAAAATTTAAAATAAACTTTTTGATGGAGCAAACGTTTTTGAAAATAATGAAATTCGTTCCTTGCACGATCGTACGCGGCTTTATTTTACTTGGGCTGTTATAGCCGTTCTGGTGGGAAGTGGTAGCAAAAATATAAAAATTTTCGCGACAAGAACTACTTTGATCCATGAGGCCGAAGACCCAAAACGAATTTCCATTATATTTTTTTTATGCTGATATTATCGGCTGCTTAAAGAAAATGTGACCTATTTGACGTAGTACTAATGTCGACACATTCTTTAGTACATAAATTGGTACATTATAACCTAGAATAATATGCGAATCGAATTATATTTTCAATGATAAGTTTTAACTTATTTTATCTCCACAATACCATCAAAAAGTGTAGCTTAATTAACTAAGTTCTCCTGAATATATGGAAGAACCCATGAGTTAAATGTAAAAAAAATATACCTAGTAAAAAACATACAAAAATTAAACCATTTATTATCTTTATAAAAAATAATTTTCACTGGGGAATTTATAAACCAATAAGGGCACTCGTGGAAAATAATAAAGTTAAAAGAAAATGCCCAACCAACCCTTATTTACATTCAGCCCTAAAATAATACCGTTACAAATATGTGTGTTTATTGGAACGAAAACATTTTAATATGAGTTGAAATTTCTAATATTGTAACAACGTTCAACTTTTCGTATGAAATAATGTTTTACGTTTACATTATAAAATATTGGGACCCACTGAGAAAGTCCAGCGAGAAACTCAGTGGAAGGTGCACGTCGAACTCTTCGTCGTAATCGACAAGTTCGACGAATTGTATGTTATAATTTGTAATTGGCGACTTTGCTTAGTGAGATTTCTCGACCAGTGCGTAAAGAGACTAAAAGCACCGAGAGGGGGTCCGAGGGATCCAGCAAGACATGTTTTGGGCGATTGCAGGTTTGCGTTGCCCTATCACCTTAGGTCGGTTATCACTAGCCTCCTCAATGTATTGCACTATCGCAGTTTATGGTTTGTTCCCATCAGTCTTTGTGAAACCAAAAACGCTTCCGGGCAACCGGTGATTCCTGCATCTTCAATAAAACTGCTTCACTACATAAATAGTTTTGATCGTCGCATCTATGCTGCAAGCTCACAAAAACCTAGGTTTGACTTTGATTTCCTTATGAAGACTAGCTATTTACGTATTTAGAAAAAAATGGTATCTGACTGCTGAATTTGAACTTCAGCAGAGTTGCATCACGCATATTTTTATACATCTATATATTATTCCTTAGGCTTAAAAAACATCCTTCCCCTAGTGATTACACAGTTACTTCTACTTTCGTAGTAACGTCCCGGTAAGCATCTATAATAACAGTGTAAGTACTAAACTATTTTCCAGCTACATCTTCTAAAACCTATATTAATTATTTTGTACTCCTTGAGAGTATAATATAATCACGTGGTAGGACCTCTCACTAGAACGGACACTATTATAAATTGCTAGTATTTATAACCGTAAATCAACGACAAAAAACTACACGTTAGGGTGAATCTGAAATGGCCTCTCAAGGCTATCAGCATAGGTAGCGGCTTTTTGTAGTTGCATGAAAGTGTTGGGTTTCAGATCAATTAACTTCAGGCTGTGGTGGAGGTGCTTAGGGACAATGGCTGTGGTGAAAATTACTATTGAACTTTGTAAACTTTTTCAAACGGTTTCATATTCTAGTAGTTTCTTTCTTCTGATTTCCACGGTGAAGGAATAACATCGTGTAATAAAAATGAAACCCGCAAAATTATAATTTGCGTAATTACTGGTGGTAGGACCTCTTGTGAGTCCGCGCGGGTAGGTACCACCGCCCTACCTATTTCTACCATGAAGCAGTAATGCGTTTCGGTTTGAGGGGTGGGGCAGCCGTTGTACTATGCTTGAGACCTTAGAACTTATATTTTAAGGTGGGTGGCGCATTTACATCATACCACCAGTCTAAGAAAAATGTCGACTTCATATTTGAAGGAGTGCAACGGTATAGGTCTGTAGGCTTCGGTCACTCGTATACGTTTCTACGGCCATATAAATCTACATCACATCCAGTCTTCTAATAAATGAGTGGCCTCAATGAAATTGTTTCGTCTGCCATCGTCCGTACTTTGTCCCTGTCAACGTGAAAACGTCCAGGGTAATTGGTCTGGCTTGAAGCGGGGTCGACCATAATTAGGACTGGCTAATGTCCCGGAAAAACAATTTCATAAAACATCTAATTTCTTGCGGAACTGCGCCCACATAAAAAGAAATAAGACACTAAATAAACTTCTACTTACACGGTTCGTTGCGTTTTCTTTCCTGCCTTATGAAAAATGAACTGTTCTTTTGTCGAAGCTCTCGCTGTCCCAGGCCGAACTAATTTGTGCAATTTTGAGACTCAAGAATGAGAAAATATTGTTTTTTCCTATAGTTAGATATTCATGATCAATTTTATGGATTAGTTCTTGGTGAAATTGGAATTTTGTGAGGTACCCAGAATCCTCCTTTCATTTTGTCTAGACCACACTTTAATTTCTTATCTTCATCATCATCATAATCGGTTGCTCTTGGTAATTTCATAATTTCTTATACGTAGACGTATTTTTTCGGATACTTAGAAAAATATCATTTTTCTTACTTAAAAAATAGTTGATGTTTGCTCATCAGAGTGATACATACTGGTGGTATCGTGTCTTGTGAGCCTACCGTATACACAAACACAACACTAATCTGCCTATTTCTCTCGCAAAGCAGCATTATGTTTTGGTTTAAAGGGCGGGGCAGCAGTTATACTTAGACTTAAATCTTATATTATATAAATAAATAAATGTGTGTAAAAAAGGTGTAAGAAATAAAGCCTATAAGCTTTTTGTCATTACATACATAACTAAAATAATTATTAAATCTGGCCAACTCGGCAAATAACGGAATGTATTCGTTCAATATTTGTCAGAAAGCAATCATCCTTTAGTAAGCTAGGACTTGAATTGCCATACTCGTTTTGGCTATCGCAGTCCCATTACACTTATTCCGGAAAAAACTTTCTACGCTCATAACCCGTAGGCTTTAGTTGTTAGAGTTCTCTCGGTGCTGAGTCGAAACTTTCTATATCTCCTTTATCCCCGAAGCCAGTGATTGACCTAGTTGGATCCAGTTACGGCATCCGTCAAACTTGTTCATTGGGACCATCTTGCTCAGACGTTATATCATAGAGGCGGATATGATATAAATTCATGACCTTGATTCTAAACTATTTTTCGTGTCAAATCGAATGTCTTCGATAAAATTCTCACATCCCAACCTATTATATTATTATTTTTTTATTGCCTTTGTAGGCAGACGAGCATACGGCCCACCTGATGGTGAGTGGTTACCGTCGCCCATGGACTTCAGCAATGCCAAGGGCAGAGCCAAGCCGCTGCCTACCGCTTAATACTCTCGACAAGCCTCGTTTGAAGAAACCATGTCATAGCGCTCGGGAAACACCGTGGAGGGGACCTCATTCCATAGCCGGATGGTACGTGGCAAAAAAGATCTCTGGAAACGCACTGTGGATGACCGCAGTGGCTCCAGGTAGTATGGATGAACTCTACTCCGGTGGCGGGCGGTGCGATGGTAAAAATATCCCTTAATCATGACTACAGCAAAATATTTAAAGTCAAATACCGGATATGTTAAACTTTCCTATCACGAAATCATAATTTTTTCCATGTTTTCCGCCTGGGAAATCTGTAAGCATATGCGTCGAGAGCTTTGTGTTTGAATCCATGCATTCGGATATTCGAGTAAGGAATTTATGATACGGAAGTCAATGAACCTACTGTGTAAAGTCGGATCTGTCTTATCTGATTCTTAGATTAAATGCTATATTTATGACGAAAGCAAAATGAGACAAACCTTAAATGAAAGTATTTCACCTGTATACAGTGTAAGACATAAGATTCCACGGTAAAAGTCTAAAATGTCATGAAAATTTGAATCCATTTACAATCCATATATAACTAGTCAAGTCATAAGTATTGTCACACAGTAAAAACTTTTCTTTTAGAATGCTGGCTACAAAAAAGTTTATTGAATTCGAATTTAGAATTGTTCATGAAAATAAAAATGTATACTTTTAGAATTTTACTCATTTTTAAATATGGAGTGGACGCTTAAAGAATACCGTGTTGCAGTTATTGCGTTGCATCGTTGCGGTTACGCGCCAATTCAAATTTTTAACATACTGAAAAATTTGAATATAACCAAAAGATTCGTTTATCGTACCACCAAACGATACAATAAAGACTCTAGTGTAGATGACAGGTCAAGAAGTGGTCGCCCTCGGTCTGTTAGGACTCCAGCAGTGATAAAATCTGTGAAGGCGCGAATTCAAAGAAATCCCAAACGTAAGCAGAAACTGTTGGCCCTTCAGATGGGGTTAAGCAGAACCACGGTGAAAAGGGTGTTAAATGAAGACTTAGGGCTTCGGGCATATTGAAGAAAAACAGGACATCGTTTGGATGCTCGTCTAATGGACATGAGACTGAAGAGATGCCGCGCTTTGTTGAAGCGGTACGCGGGAAAAAAATATCGGGAAATTCTTTTTTTGGATGAAAAAATTTTTACCGTAGTAGAGAGACAACCAACAAAATGATAAGGTGTACGCACACAGTAGTGAAGAAGCGAGCAACCGCATTCCGCGTGTCCAACGAGGTCATTTTCCATCCTCGTTCATGGTATGGTTGGGAGTTTCTTATTGGGGCTTAACAGAGGTACATTTTTGTGAGAAAGGTGTAAAAACGAATGCAGTTGTGTATCAAAATACAGTCCTGACGAACCTTGTGGCACCTGTTTCTCATACCATGTTCAATAACAGGCACTGGGTACTCCAACAAGATTCGACGCCAGCTCATAGAGCGAAGAGCACACAAGACTGGCTGGCGGCGCGTGAAATCGACTTCATCCGGCACGAAGACTGGCCCTCCTCCAGTCCAGATTTGAATCCGTTAGATTACAAGATATGGCAACACTTGGAGGAAAAGGCGTGCTCAAAGCCTCATCCCAATTTGAAGTCACTCAAGACATCCTTGATTAAGGCAGCCGCCGATATTGACATGGACCTCGTTCGTGCTGCGATAGACGACTGTCCGCGCAGATTGAAGGCCTGTATTCAAAATCACGGAAGTCATTTTGAATAAACTTTAGTGTCATAAGAATCTATGTTTTGTTAAGTTCATTTTGGTATATGAATGGTTACATAATGAATAAACTTGTTTCAATTATTTTACATTAAACATGTGACAGAATTTATGACCTGACTAGGTATAGGAATATAAATCCATATATGTATATATCCTTATCCACATCCATATATATATATATATATTTTGAATCCATTAACAATTTATTACTGGTGGTAGAACCTCTTGTGAGCCTGCATGGGTAGGTACCACCACCTTGCCTATTTCTGCCGTGAAGCAGTAATACGTTTCGGTTTGAAGTATGGGGCAGCCCTTGTAATTATACTGAGGCCTTAGAACTCATATCTCAAGGTCGGTGGGGGTATTTACATTATACATGTCTATGGGCTCCGGTGACCACTTAACACCAGGTGGGCTGTGAGATCGTCCATCCATCTATGCTAGAAAAATAAAAAAAATCATACAAAAAAGCCTTAATCATTTCACTTCTTAATAAATAGCACATAATGCCAAGTTTATCCTTGTCGGTACAATGTGCGCGCTTTATCTGTAATAGTTATTAAGATAGTCTGGTCACGGGCCGATTTACTCATTGGGCCGTAAGGATAAATAACTGGTGTTATCGATACAACTGACGAACGACCGTAGATTATGAGCATTACTGGAATTAGGCTTTTAAGATATCTCCATTATGTAACAGGGCTACCTACAGTAATGGCTCGTGGATAATCGTGTTAACGTATTGAAAGTAATTGTTTGTTTTCGAAATTTAAAATGAAGACCATTTATGTGTTCTTCTTGAGCCATTGAAATTTCTGTGTCTCACGAATTGAACCGTACTTTTTTCCCTTACCTTTTCGCTGGTAGCCTAAGAGGCTATTCCAGCTACGCCCGGACGGGTAGGTGAGCTCACGGGCTCAACCTGAGAGAATTTGCTAACACTAGCCCTAGCAAATGTAGTGCTTCGCAGAATCTACCACCGGATCGGAATCGCGACCCACCGAGAAGATCCGGCGAGAAGCTCAGTGGGCTGAACGAACCGTTTTAAATAATCACAAATATGTAGGCGCTCAACTAGTCCCAAAAGTTTTCTGCAAAAACTCAATCGCACAAGAGTAGCGGAGAACATACTAGAACCAGTCAATTCCGACTCAACATTCATGAAACGCACTGTTACTGGTGACCAGATGTGGGTTCGACATGCAAACTAGTCAACAAGCTTCGCAGTGGCGCTTTTCAACTAAAGCAAACCGTTTTCTTTGACTATCACGGTATTGAGCATTCGGAATTCTTGCCGGAAGTTCAAACGGTAAATAAAGAATATTATATAATACTACTACTAGTGACCCGCCTTCGCTTCGCTTCGGAAATTGTAGTTTATTATTGATTTCTCCACTATTTAATGGATGTTATTATACATATAAACCTTCCTCTTCAATCACTCTATCTATAAAAAAAACCGCATCAAAATCCGTTTCGTATTTTTAAAGATTTAAGCATACATAGGGATATAGGGACAGAGAAAGCGACTTTGTTTTATACTATGTATGGATTAAAAAAATAACCAATGCCAACCACTTTATTCACCAGATAGGGCTCCAGCCGACTTCTTCCTTTTTCCTAAAATCAAATTACCACTTCATGGCAGCCGCTTTCATACGGTAGATCCTTTATTGGAACAGCATGATCAAATGGATGCCTTAGCCCTTTGAATGTTCCCAATGAACGCATGCGTGACTAATATTGAAATATGAGAGTGCAAAGGCCGAAACATCCCGAATTGCTACCCGTTAAATTATGTCTAATGCCCCTCGGCTATGTGCACTTTAATTAGAGGGATGCCCAAATTGTCGACTCCTAGAACGTTATATTTTTAGCTACTAGAAGGGCTTTAAGATTTGTAATATAATTTTAAAGAATTAAAATATTGTAAAATAACAGTATATAAACATGAAACTTGAATTAAACTATAATAATTTATCTTCATTTTGGGAAAGGAAGTGTGGACGGACTTTGTTCGAATCTTGTTCTGAAAAATAATAATAAGGAAAAATATCCATTAGAAAGACAAATACTAGTTGTATAGCAATAACGTATTACTATACTGGAAATCACAATAGATGGTGGTCGTGGAAGCACCGCTTCGTATATCGTCAACTGATTTTTAAAAACCAGTAAAATAAACATTTTTGGTCGCTTTTTTTTCCTACCTATTTTAGTAACCTCGAGGGGTTATCCTAGATTCACCGAGCTAGTAGGTGAGCTCACGGGGCTCAAACCGGGAGTATTGCTATCACTGGTCCTAGCAAGAATAGTGCTTCGCAGAATCTACCACCGGATTGGAAACGCTACCCACTGAGAAAATCCGGCGAGAAACCCAGTGGGCTGTGTGTGGGTTAATTTACTCGTCGAGTCCTTCGTCGCAAGTGACGGGTTCGGTGAGGAAGGTGACCGGTGCTTGAGGTAAAAGCACCGTTAATGGATCGGGAGGATCCGTAATGACGTGCTTAGGGCGACGTCGACTGTTTACCATTCAGTCCACCGGATCGGGAATGTTCGCTCGCAGTAAATATGTTAACTTGTGAGAAATACTTTTCGATTAAAACTGTCTGACTTTTTTAGTGCGTGAATAAATTTCGTATTGCGGTATTAGAGCATCGTTACTGTTGAGATTATTATGAATTTGTACTTTATTAGTAAACATAAGTGTTCTCCATTCGAGAGAAATAAATTACGCAAACAATTAAATATCGGCAATAAAGCGAACATGGGGCGCGACAATTTGTCCAGACCGGTCCGTTAGGGTGATTTTATATACAGGATGTACAAATATTAACTAAATATTAATTATTTTATGCGTCCGCTGCCTAATGCATAATATGACGCTGGTGTATTCTTACTAAAATATGCGATACAGATCATAAGCTAGGTACCAATTTTTTTTTAATATACCAAATGTTCTTAAACGAATTCCACTATGAAACAAATGCATGTATATATTAAAATTTAAATCCGCTCGAATTTATAAATTTATGTACCTAATTACTAGTTACTAAATTACTAGGATATATGGTGAGCCCGCAAATATCTTTACCTTGAAGCTGTATGAGTTATTATTTAATGGTACTGACTATATACTTATATATACGGGGCTTATAATAAAATTGAGGCTTCGAGCTTCTGCTTCAGCTGAGATTCTAGCCGGATTTTCTCAGTGGGTCGTGATTCCATACCGACACTACTACATCTATATGCATTTGCGAAGAAGCTTAGACTTAGTCTGTTTACTCGCAACAAGTCCTGGCAAGGCTAGAAAGGCTTTCGAGTTACATGTTAAACTTTCAAAAAAACTTCATGTTTTGAGGTGGTATACACTCCCGTTGAACTCAATGGCTTTTTTTGGTATGGTATTTTGAAACCAGGTTGGTAGCGAGCTATATTTTAATCGGGATTAAAAATACTTATAATATTCGAAATTGAAATCGAATCCTACATCTTAAATTTAGTCTACAAGACGGGACACACATTTAAATGTTAACACAACAAACAACCTTTTAAAGAAAAATCACCCTGTGAAGCTACAACACATGCATAGCGTAGTTAATGTAATTATGAGTCCGTAACATAAACGGGCCTGACTTGTTGCGATTAAAGATTGTCTCCATTCCAGAGGTGGAAAACATTTTGGGTAGCGTGCTTTTAAAACAAATTTGCGTAGTTAGATTTCAGTTTAGCGCAACACAAACGGTTAGAGCTATATATCCTCACATTATGATAGAGGTGAAATTTCACAGTGCTACAATTATTTTATTACCATCTAGCCTAAATAGTGTTCTAAGCAATTGTTCCGCGACTGCCACGTAATCTGTTTTCGTTGAAAAATTCGTCCGAAAATAGTAATATTATTGTGTCTAACAGTTTTATAAGTAGATACTATTTCTTGACGGCTTTGATAGTTACCAAGTTAAAGTTAAGCACGTATTGTTGTTGTAGACTTGTATCTTATAAGAGCGGCTTAGTATTTTTCTGATTTCTCTCAATGTCTCCTTTGTCTAGGAGCTGTTGTCAGTGACCTCAGTGTAGCGTTGTGATATTGAAGTCTATTTATGTGTGAGCTCCTGTATTTTTAACTGTTCGTACGTAGGGGAAAACGTTATCCGCTTGTACCTTAATACCAGATTTTGAAACGTCTGTATTATTTTTAGCGCAAGAATACGCTTGAATTATATAATATCAATTTTTTTTTATTAGTAGCGAGGAATTGTTGCTTAGCAACCAAACCAACAAGTTAAAATGCTTAATCTATCAGTATTATTTTCTTTTTCTCTTGTGGAGAGTTTTACAGGGAATCTTGAAGGCCATGATAATATGTTTACACTATATTCAGATATTATCGGTTTTGTCTGTATGTACTCCGGTTAATGTTTTAGTATTGAGTTGACGAAATCAATACTGATACAGTTTGATATTAATTTACGTAACTTTTTTTTCACAAGTAGTATTTTTAGTTGCAATAAAAACAGTTTTCTAACTTTAAAATCCAAGCAATGACTTCAATTCAATTATTAGAGTGAAGCTAGTTTTTTATGCACCAAAATAAACAGATAAACTGTTTAAAAGAAGAAAAAAAACTGTTCATTATATTCCGTTAATAACATCCAAATGTTTATCATCAATGTAACAAATTGGGAGCAAATGCATGTATTCATTGGAAAAGTTAATGAAACTCCGACATAATTTCTATGCTCCCCTGTTCTAGGACCCTGAAAGACATTCAGTATGATTAGTTCAAGATCATTATTTGTACAATAGATAAAATTTTATAGCAAGGGTCGTTTTGTTATAGAAAAATATAAAGTTTTAAAATACAGTATAATTCAGAAGTTTAGGTACAAATTTTTTTAATTTAATTTTATCCAAAAGTCAAATATTCTCAAGAAACTGCTACTACATATATTTATCTTTCATATTTTATTACATTTGTAAAATGCGTTCTTTAAATTGTGTAGTTAATCGAATATTTTACAATTAACTGAATGTGATTAATTATACAAGAAATCGGTTGTGCAATAGTATTACGTTATAAGCCCTGAGAAAGTGTTTTAATGATTTGCAAAGTATACCTAATCGATTACTACACAGTATACAGGTTCATCATGTAATTGCAAATGTTAAATTTCATTTTTTATATTTTTTTGTTTTTTTTGTTATTGCCCTTGTAGGCAGACGAGCACACTGCGCACCTATTAGTGAGTGGTTACTGTCGCCCATGGACTCCAGCAATGCCAGGGGCAGAGCCAAGCCGCTGCCTACCATTAAGTACTCTCCACAAGCCTCGTTTGAAGAAGAACATGTCATAGCGCTCGGGAAACACCGTAGAGAGGAGCTCATTCTAAAGCCGGAATGTGTTATGACTTAATTATAATACTGCTAATATCGATTCTGAGATTTGCGTGTGAATTTTATACAATACGACCATTGGTTCTATGAGTATCTGTCAGTAGACGAATGTTGTAATTTAATTACACTACAGAGATCATAGTGAAAATTGATAAGGGCTTCCGATAGGTGGTAGTCTGGCTTTGGCTTCAGTTTTGCACCCCAATCTCGGCGGCATCCCTGTACCATTATATGAGCCATCGATTGTTAACAGAAATTAAAAAGTTAAGATAAGTTATCGATCGGTAGGGTTTCACAACGAGCCCCGCTATTGATAATTCAGTGATTTCTATGTTATTTGTGATTATGTACTTCGTCATCTATACATATTTTATTATTGCTTAAATAGGTGGATGAGCTCACGGCCCACCTGATGTTAAGCGGTTGCCGGAGTCCATAGTCATCTACAATGTAATGCCGCTATCTACCGGGACATGAGCTCTAAGGTCTCAATTTTCACAGTAACAAAGGGCCCCACCCTTCAGACCGAAACGAATTACTGCTTCACGGCAAAAATAGGCATTGTGTTGATACCTATCTCTGCGGACTCAAAATACGTCCTACCATCAGTAACCAGTTATAATAATTGGAAGACAGCTTTAAAAAAAAACAAAATAGGCACTTTTCTCACAATCAAACACCTCCAGTATCTTCTAATTATTTCATTTATTTTAAGGTTCAAAATAACAATTATAACTGCTTCATAATTTGTAATGAAATCTTATAATTCCGTACAGCCTACGACAGTCAACCTCCTTTGTTAATTGGGCCATTGCTGTAAGTAATTACCTACTGTAGAGTCTGCACTGAGACCATTACTGTATACCGTGCGGCCTGAAATGCACCGAAACTACGGGCATAACTTTATTAATTGCTAGATTCGGTTCTCTTAATTATGCGAGCAAGCTTTTGGTAGACTTCAAATGTACTTGTTAATTTCCTTTCGACCTAAATGTTTTATCTATTACAACGTCAACAAACAACTTAGTCGCCGGACCTAATAAAAAGTTAGACGATGAAGAGCTATAACAAAATTTTGAACTCCAAACGACTTCTGAAGATTTGTTAATATAATAATTGTAGGAGTAAAAACTTTTATTATTTACTCTGAAAAAACAGGGTTTACATATGTAAAAATAAACTAATGAGTAGTTGAAACGTGAATCCAGTTCCGACTCATATACAGTGTGTATATTAGTTAGTGTAGTTAAAATGAAAACTTATTTAATTGAATCGCACGGGATGTTTGTAGGAAATGACAACAGAACAATTCTCTGGAGCGATCATCGGCTAAGTGGCAGTCAGAACGTGGCTTCTTCGGGACTTTTAAGCTATTGCATAGCTTTTATCGCGGGCTTGGAGCGCGCAACCGAATCAAGAAATTTCGTAACGGAAATAAAACCTGACATCTCCCACTCCGCCTACCATGTAGCTCGCGTTCAACACATTCACACGTTGCGCTTGTGTAGTGTTTGTGAATAAGCAAGCGGTGTGACGTCACACTGCATACGCATCATAAAAGGCTGCCCATCTCTCTCTCGCGCGGTCTAGCTTATGAATGTGAAGGGGACAGTTCATGTTTTGCTTTTGTTAATGTTAATAAATATAGTGTAGTCTTAATTTGTTATTGTTTTCATATTAAATTAGTATTGTCTAATTATAATTACATAGGTTGATAAAAATGCTATGCAATAGCTTTACCGCGGCAGTCCCCGAGTGCCACACGTGTTTTTTTTAATTAACGTTCATCTTAAACTAGGTGTTATCGAAAATCATATTTTACCATATTATTCAGTTACGTACAACCGTTACGTAATTAATAAATTCAAACTGTAACGTATCTTCTCAAACACTTTTTATTCATCATTCTTACTAATTTATTTCTAAATACCATTTTTTTTTGCAACGTAAATATTATAATTTTATTTACATAACACGTTACGACAATCAATTTCTAGTGAAAATATTATCCAAATTATCTTGATATCTCAAGACAATAACAACACACAAATTAATATTCTATTAATTTCGGCTAACGTTACTGAATGAATTCGGACAAGCTTAACTTAAAAGCAATCTTGGTGGCTCTAACACGATTTAGCCTCAAGCTAGTGTCACTGCCACTAAAAGCATTCAAAACTTAATTTACTTAATAATTTTCAAGCACAGCTCATGTGTTATCGTCGTTTTCGAAGCCGCCCCCGGGGCTTGAAGCACGTGTCATTGAAAGTGCTATTTCTAGTGCGCCCCTTTCCATTTTATTCTGCTTTTAACGTAAACATGTTTTTTTTTCTTACTGTAAAGTTTTTCCACTGGAAAAGTTCATTTTTTTATTTGCGTATACAATGGTTGTAATTAGTGAAAACTACAATCTAATATATAAAATTCTCGTGTCACAATGTTCGTTCCCATACTCCTCCGAAACCGCTTGACCTATTCTCATGAAATTTTTTATGCATATTCAGTAAGCCTGAGAATGGGCTACTATCTATTTTTCATACCCCTAAGTGATTAGGGTTGTCCACCCCTAAAATTTTTTTATTTTATTTTGACATTTTTTTTTATTATAATGAGGTATTATGTGGTTGAATGAGGTTTTGTTATTTTTATTATATATTCCCTCATCGTTCACAGCACTACATACCTCTTTCACTCATTTACCACATCCTTAGACACTTACAATAAGTTTTTTTTTTTTCTACACTAGAAATTCCCTAGAAATCTTATATATGGCAAAACAATGTTTGCCGGGTCAGCTAGTATACTATAATAATATAACTACAATAAAGTACAATAACAATAATTGAAGTTGTAAAAATATAAACTATACATATATATTAAATATGATATTGTTAGAAAAAAAATAGTTTTCTCGCTTGTAAAATAGTCGTCCGATATATAATAATCCAGTATATTAAATTATCTTTTTCGGTTTAAAAAGTCGATAGACTTTTTTTAACGCTGGGGAATCCATTTACGGATAGCCGGTCGAGGGGAAAAAAGTCGATAGCCTCAGCACCTACATAATTTACGTTTTAAAAAATACGTATAAAATTTTTAAAATACCATACAAAGGAATTCTTAACATAAATAGATCAGACTGTAAGAGGCTCGCAAAATGAGATGCGTGGTCCCCGGCGTCTGTCACATAGCTAAGAGAAATGAGTATTTTATGCAATCCTGATCTTAGATAACACGCAGAGAGGGTGCTGAGGGCTAGATAGCCGCTTTATTTTAATGCAAACCGACAACAAATAACGAATAAATATTCCGGTTTTTTTTTTATTGTTGAATTGTGACGCGACCAACACTCTGATTTAGGGTTGGACGAGAGGGGTCGAGCGACGAATTGTGGTTGAGATTATTTGGGATGGGACACGGTTTTATATTACTGTCAGAATTTCGAGTGGTATCGGATTTCATCAATATCTGTAGGGTATTCACCCACAACGAGTGTCGTTCAATTTTGCAAATCGTTTGAAAGCGCATCGATGTTTGAAGTTACGACCCGTTCGACGCATCACTGATCCGTAAATTTTTTTCATTTATAATATACGTTTGTCAATTTTTATGTATCTATCTTCAATATTATACCCATCTCCGTCACCTTCTAATTTCAAAAACTTTAGACATGTTTAAAAGAAATTTAAACATTAAATGCTAAGCATTTCACATCAAATAAATACTTTGAAGTAAATCACTTTCAAAATCAAAACACCTGATTAGTTCTTGGCGCGATAAGAACATGTAAAGTAACAATTTGTCAAATTGACATAAACTCAAAGTTTTCTCATATTTGTAGGAACATTTATTGTTTAAGCATTAAAAAGAAAAAATCCCCACACGAAAACCAATTTCCTATGCCCCGAAATATTTTCAACTGTCCTGCACTCAGCCGTTATTACATACACGTGTTCCGTACAGACTTTAGCTGAGAGTCTGTCCCGTGATCCGGCTATAAAAACAATCAGGTTCAAGAATGGGCAAGCCTTCCTGGGGTCATAAGAAACAAACGCCTTCATGAGGGATCGCGGAAAAGTTTACTACTTTTTATAGGGGACCAGAAATTACGTTTAAGTGATATATTACGACACTTCTGCCCATTGAATTTTAACGTAGCGTTTTTGTAACGGTTACTTATTTTACTTAGAGTGTAAGTGTTTATAATATCAAAATAGATATGATCTGACCTTTAATATTTTTGATAACTCTAATATTTTTTTTATAGCTTAAATGTGTGGACGAGCTCACGGCCTACCCGGTGTTAAGTGGTAACCGGAGTCTGTAGACATCTACAACGAAAATGCCGCCACCCACCTCGAGACATGAGTTGTAAGGTCTCAGTTTTAACAGTACAACGGCCGCCTCACCTTGCAAACCGAAACGCATTACTGCTTCACGGCAGAAATAGGCGGGTGCGGACTCACAAGATGTCTTACTACCAGTATTTAGTTGCTTATAACTCTTATTTATATATTTATTCGTAATTAATAAAACCCGATAACATTCCGCTCTGACGCGGACAATAAGTGAAATAATCTCATCATAACTGATTGAATTTTTAAATTGAGCACAAATAGTCAACAAATAAAAATATTCATTTTTATTTTTATAGATTACTTCGACATTTTGCTGTATCAGTATTATCCTGTTGTTCACTTTTAATAATTATTCATTATTCATAATTAGCGTATTAATATATTTTTGCTACGATATCATAAAAAACAACAAAAAAGTTTAAGCAGCTAAGAATTTTACTACATTTTTTAAATATGAAAATACTGTTACAATAAAATGCTGCAGACAAGAACAATGGCAAAGCTTATCAAGATCGAACAGTTAACCATCTTATTCAATACTACGAGCAGTACAAGATGTTGGCGATAAAGTTGGCACGACTGATCGCCCCGACCTTAGCCTTGTAAGATCTTAAGCATTTAAAGTCAAGCATGAAAGCCCTATAACTATATCATTTTGAAAACATCAAAAAACAAACACAATAGTTCCTTTCACTAGCGGAATCTGTATCACCGACTCACAGTAATAGCTTGATAAGACCTATTTTTCTCATAAAATATGAATATTTTCATATTGAAGAACACAAATAAATTCTAAAAATTCAACCTACAATTTACATTGGAAAGTCAGCAAATGTTTTGATTACTCGTAAATACCATTATTAGTTAACCTCATATTCAAAGTGTATAGGTGTTTGGAATTACCATTAATATACTTGTTGGAGAAGCCACAATTATTCCTTCAAAACGAAACGCGTTACTGCTTCACGGCAGAAATAGGCGAGGTGGTGGTACCTACCCGCGCGGACTCACAAGAGGTTACCGCCAGTAACAAAAGTCTCAAAGTAAGTGGCGACGTTAACATTATGATGGATTTGGCCCTTTAGTTACCTTTTAACATCAGGTTTGATTTGAGTTCGGTTAGCCATTTAAGCAACAAACAATTTTATTATTTATTTTACAATTTTCCACTAGCAACTCAGAATTCATTGACATATTTCTCCTTGATCATTCATAATCAAAATTCAGCTCAGTCTCGCTTCAACGCCTCGAGTCATCATCAAAAGTCAGATATTCAGCTTTATTGGTCTCGAAATATTTTTTCTTCTTTTTAAACGAAAATTTGGAAACATGAGCTCTCAGAATTTGCTGTCAAAGCTTATTTAGAAATCTGTTGCGAGGCAAAAAGGAAAATAATATGTTAAATTTTATTTTTAACTGGTTTAACTTATTCCTGTCTCCATAACTAGTTATTTTCATTTGACCCGAATGTTATTGTATCGTTTCGTGAGGAGATATTCAGATAGTGTTCGCTCGATGAGGTTGAAAAATGTGTCGCATGCACTAGCTGGGAAAAGATACGAATAGAGATTTCTCGTATTGAGTAGATATCTCGTAAAGAGTACAGCTACTAAGCTATTTTAATAAAACAATATGAGTTTTGTAGGTTCGGTCAGATGATTCCAGGAATTATATGTTTTTAATGGTTAAAAAAAGCAATCTTGGCTACCTTGAGTTACTGATTATTATACTCTTTTTTATTTTATTTTATTGCTTAGATGGATGGACGAGCTCACAGCCCACCTGGTGTTAGGTGGTTACTGGAGCCCATAGACATCTACAACGTAAATGCGCCACCCACCTCGAGATATAAGTTCTAAGATCTCAGTATAGTTACAACGGCTACCCCACCCTTCGAACCGAAACGCATTACTGCTTCACGGCGGAAATAGGCGGGGTGGTGGTACCTACCCGTGCAGACTCCCAAGAGGTCCTACCACCAGTGAAGACTCTTTCTATTATCCGGAATAACGATAGTTTCACTGTTTAGCTGTCACCTTGATTACCACTGCCATTTAACCCCTCTAGGTTACTGCAATAGGTAGGCAAAAAAATAACTTCGATGATTTGCTCACTTACTCATCGCCAGTGATAATTTAATGAATATTTCTGACGCGATGGTGACGTAGTAAGCGCTATTAATTGTCGTGGGTTCCATTCCCACAACGAGCAAACATTCGTATGATGAACTGGTTTTGTTTGCTCGTCGTCTGGGTCTTTATTATCTATATATGTATATATTTAAACGTATATAAGTATTTATGTCAGTCTCTGGTACCCATAACACAGGGAATCCTAATTTGGGGCCGGATAACCGTGCAAGATTTTTTCACAATAATTTATTAATGACCTAGCTGACCCGGCAGACTTCGTAGTGCCTCAATCGATAAATAAAAGACATAAACTTTTGTATAAAATAAACTTAAAACAAACAAAAGAAATCCGTCCGACGGGGGACACATCAAAGGAAAAACAAAATTGTTATTTTTATTCAATTCCCAGCATTTTCATTCATTTATCTACCTTTTGAACCTTCTCTGGACTTCCACAAGTAATTCAAGACCAAACTTAGTCAAATCGGTCCAGCCGTTCTCGAGTTTTAGCGATGCTAACGAACAGCAATTCATTTATATATATATATTGATTCTTCTGAATGCATTCGACTTCGTTTTTTGATTATGTACTAAAAACCCTAGTTTACTTCGATCAATAGAACAATTCGTTTTGCGACACGCTGCCTGAGGCGACACTATAATTCTGTTAATGCAGAACTCAGTCCGTCCATTTGTCGAATGTCCCGTTTAATAGAGAAATTCCATTTTAAATCTGAATTTCTCTTTCCGAGGGGAGTTTTATAGGTTTTTTAATTGAGCGTTGCACTTTTTATGTGCTTCGCATTTCGTCAATTTTGTAACTTATATTGTATAATATTTATGTATGGATACATATACATGGTAATATGGAAGAGAAAAACCTAAAGTAAATGAAGAATCAATGAATAAATTTTATTAGTTAGATGTCATTAAAGCTTAAGTCCACTGATATGGTGTTTAATTGAATAATGAGAAAAGTTTGTTACATCTCATTTTAGGAAAGTAATTTGAGTTTTCGCGGCGTCCCCTAATATTTATGCTAATAAAATACACTAATTAGGATTCCTTGCTTGTCACGATTTTTAACTTTTGAGCCTATCGAATTAGTTTTATTTTTTTCTAAAAGTTAAAGTTTTTTTTTTGCTACTCAAGAGAGTTCGATTCTGGATTTGTGCGTTTTAATTTTGTTTTTAATTTTATACATGGAGTAAATAACTGAGTAAAATTAAATATTCGAATTCATAATATTCTTAGAGGAAAATTTATAACCTCATTAATTAAGAAATGAGTAACTCGCATTTTCTCAACACAATGTCTTGCGACAATGTGTAAACTAAAATAAAATCTATATATTAATAATAATAGAGCCCTTTATTCGGAAAACAGATATAAAATTAAGTTTCTTATATTACTGCACTTATACTGATATATGTATATATATATGTATTTTAGAAAATTAAAATTGGTGTATTTGGTGCTTGTTTACTCTCTGTAAGTCCGTTTGCCAGTTGGCAAAGGCCTCCTCTAACCTACTCCATTCTGATCTCTCTCTNATCGCTTTGACAGATCTCGAACAATGTTAACTAGATTTTGAGTACAGGATTTATCACTTTTTAAATGTGTTTTTAAGTTCACTATGATTCATAACGATGAACACACGTTCCATAAATATTTGGTGTTGCACTATTTAAAGGTGGGCTTATTATTTCTCACTGATTTTCACTTGTTTATCGGGAGTGTTTAGCAAACGTCTAGCGTACAATACAACCGGAACCGGATCCGGATATATTAATACGTGAAGCAAAAACTTTGTACTCTTTTTTACGAAAATTGCGCAGACGATTCTTACGGATCGTTTGGAACCTCTGGGTCTGCGGAGGGACTTTGTTTCTCTCTGCATTTTGTACCGTATGTTCCATGGGGAGTACTCTGAGGATTTGTTTGAGATGACATCATCATCTCGTTTTTACCATCGCACCGCCCGCCACCGGAGTAGAGTTCATCCATACTACCTGGAGCCGTTGCGTTCATCCACAGTGCGCTTCCAGAGATCATTTTTGCTACGTACCATCCAGCTTTGGTATGAGCTCCCCTCCACAGTGTTTCCCGATCGCTATGACATGTCCTTCTTCAAACGAGGCTTGTGGAGAGTACTTAAGGGTAGGCAGCGGCTTGGCTCTGCCCCTGGCATTGCTGACCTCCACGAGCGACGGTAACCACTTACCATCAGTTGGGCCGTATGCTTGTCTGACTTCTGGCGCAATAAATAAATAAAAAGACGAAGGAGTATGAAATTTGCTATTTACAATTTGAAATTTGCATTTATAGAGAATATAGAGAAGGAGTTCAGAATGCTAATATCTTTCTAAAGCTATGCATGAAAATACATTAAATCAATAAAAAAAACATTACACAAACTCGCGTATTTGACAGACACGCATATATAATTTTTTGTTTATTGTTAAAGTCTGTGGTCTAATTGAGAATAGATTAATGTTGTTTATCTTTAATATTGTTTGTCTTTAGTATAGTTTTGGCGAAATCTGTGATTATAGAAGTATAATAATAGTCTTTGACTATAGAACTTTATTAATGTTTACACGTATAATTTCAATTAATTATCGTCGAATTTCAACTACTGGGGTGTAGAACCTACGTGTTCACATAAAAAAGCATTTTATGTCATTTTCAAAATATGACACTTTGTTCTTTTGTTTTTTAAAAACCAACAACGTTTTGTGATTTGCATTAAATTTTAAAAGAGAAAACTAATGAAAACATATTATTGAGAGACACTAATTAAATACACCTAGACAATATTTAAAATTTGTACAGGGGGTCCACAAGAAAAATTAAATACTCAAAAATTTACTTCGAAAGTCAAATTAATTTCATTACTGTCAAAATAAAGCGCGTTACTTTCACAGTGCTCTTGTCACGTTCAACTTAAAAATCAACCTGCCCCACTCACTTAAATTACTGCACCCTCCTGCATTCCCTTCTCTGCTCCCTAACTACGTTTGACTTCAGAAACATGTCGCGTCTTCACAAATACATGTAAATTGGTAAATGTAATAAATTGCATATATTTATCTGGTAATGGTACCTTAACTGCTCGGGAGGGTTCAGGCCAATGAAGGGAATCGATTCGGCGAGAGTGCGTTGGATTTACATATTGTGTTTGTTTGGAGTGTATGCCGAGAGGGGTTTAAATTTTAAAGGAAACTTGAAGGGATATAATTTTGATTAAGGATTAATTGATGTTAAGTGCTCGCCGCGGTTGAGTTAGATGTTTAAACTGTACTACAGTGTGTGTAAATTGAAAATTCGAAAAGTAATTCTGTGAATTACGTGTCTATGTTTCTTAATTTGTGTAAATTTGATATAATGTTATCTGTTTGTGGAATTATCTTATTGTAACGACTAATACATACCTAATAGGAATATGTTGCTATACCTGTGAGGTTATGATGAATCCGTTGATTTATTGGACGATTTAATCCAAAGACCAATTGGCGGTTACCAGAACTCTTACGTATTACAACGTAAATTCCATCATTCACTATGAAATATAAGTTCCATTTATCCATTGGATTGTATAACTAGATAGGTTTTTTAAAATGGCTAAGCACTTTTACGAGTTCGCGTATTGAAAAAGCTATAATCGTAGATTTAAACGAACTTAAAAAAGGTAAAAACATTACGCGTGTCAACCAATTTTTAGCCCTTCACCATAGGTATACTATACATGATGGTTGCTCTGTTGTTTGAAACGAGAAGCAGGGCTGTCTTGCCGCAGAAAAAGAAAAATGAAAAATCCGTGAATGTACAGTTTTATTGCTCAAAAAAGGTACATATTAAAGGCATCATTGATAGTTAAGCTTAACCATACCAATATAAATTAATATTCATCATCATCAGCCTGTATCTATCCACTGTTGGATGTAGGCCTCTCCCATAGTCCGCCACAATGAACGATCCTCCGCCTTCCGCATCCAGTCTCTCCCAGCATATCGCCGCAAGTCATCGGTCCAACGGGCAGGGGGACGCCCAACGCTGCGCTTACCGGTACGCGGTCTCCAGTTCAAAACACGTCTGCTCCATCGGCCATCGGTTTTAAATTAATATAGTACTATGAAAATACAATCGTGTCCGGTTATGACTTAGGAGCTAGAAAAATGATTATCCCATAAACAACACGTTACTAACAATATCACAATACACTTCGATGCGGGTAATTTGAACTTTAAATAACACAATTTCGACTGATTGCTAAATTTAATCTGTAGGCAAAGATAAAAATACGATAGCACAATTTAATTTAGTTCAACCACAAATATTAGTGGCAATAGACAAGTAATCAAAACATTTATCTTCTATACGTGGTAATGCCCGAAATTAACTCTGGTTCCGACATGCGGGCTCTCGTTGCTATCTGTCGCCATTATCGAACGGAGGGTGACAATACGTACAGATTTCGGTGTGCGGCTTTATATATTAGTGTTGGGGGATAAAATACAAGCTAAATAAAGTTACAGTCCTACAAAAGATTGTTAAATTTGGTTCACAATCATGACAAGCTAATCTTGCGGTATCATACGCGTTCCTCGTCCACATAGTTTTTTTATGAATTTCAATGTCGATAGTACTTAAAGTGTTGGCGCTCTTAAAATTTTATATATTAAATGATTTCAAAGTCGTAATGAACAATTGAAATACATAATAAACCGTAAAAATCTCAAATATCTCAATAATAACGCTATGAGTTTGATTCAAACGAATTTTTGTTGAAAATAATTTTAAAATCGACCACCTCCATTTTTACATTTTCAATCATATAGTCGAACAGTTTGAAAGGAGGAGAATATAATTTTTACAAACATAAATGCACGTATCTTTTCTAACTATACGACAAAATCATTTTTGGATGTATTTTTGAAAATTCATTTAATTTTTTTTGTCTACCAAATGGCTGCTAGCCTTGAGGTGCTATTCTAGCTTCACTGGTTTGGTAGACCTGCTCACGGGGCTCAACCTGGCAGAACTTTTTAATATATAGTTACCCTAGTAACCACTTAACACCAGGTGGCTGTGAGCTCGTCCACCCATCTAAGCAATAAAAAAATTAAAAAAGTAAGAGCAGTACTTTACTGAATCTACCACTGGATCAGAATAGTAACCTACTGA
Organism: Bombyx mandarina; assembly: GCF_003987935.1. The sequence continues at coordinate 70,061 of NW_021011640.1, forward strand.
GAAGAACCGGCTAGACGTACGCTCTCAATGACTTGCACAAGGTTGGACTCGATTAATTCCTCGTTTATATGCATTAAGTACTAATCCCATTTGTTTCTGTGATTTCACTTCAAAATAATAACATGGTCCTTAGATACCACACATTTCGAAATCATCTAATGTATATTACTACTATTCAGTATCCAAGTACCACAGTCATTACATACGGGCAGACTGGACGAATTTTTGGGGTTCTGTATCCATTTTGCATGTTTTAATTATTCAAATAAATTTGATGTTCACATCGCCTTTGAAAGCCGCTGTGATCCGATTAAATACTAAACTAGCGCATCCAAGCCCAAAAGCTTAACAGGAGCTTTAAAAAAATTAAAGTTTCAGCTTTTAATTATCTTCAGATGCTGATGTTACGTTCATGAATATTTGTAACATATAAAACAAAAACCAATAGTATTATTATCTCAGTGAATTGCGAAGCTGTTGAATACAATATCGGTGTTAACTATTGCTGTTTTTCACTTGTGTAATATTGGAACAATATGCGCGAATCAAAGTACACGATAGAAACGCATAATGTGTCAAATAAAACTGGATTTCCCCCCCTGGAGGTACCAATTTAGTTTACGACACGTCAATAATATAAAAAAAGGGGCCGCGTGATCTTTGTTTCCCCTATCGAAAGAGGAACTTGATTCGATCACGAATTCTGTTGTAAAGCGCACAGGTGGTGAAAATACTCTTTTATTCTATATTTACTTGCGAAATAACTATACGTGTTTGTTTATTATGTGTTCAGTTTAACTTGGTTTTTAGGGTTTTAAATGAGTGAACAATAACAGCTCGTCTGGTATTTGGTTCAGAACTCATAGGCATCACAACTTGAATCATATCATCCAAATTAGTGCATGTTGACTAACATGAACTAATTTCTCCTTAAGATCTCTATTTTATTGGGTAACGACTATATTGTAATTCTAATGGTATGCTTTGGTCTATTTGCTATCTGCACACATGTGCAGGCTCATAGTAATAGGGTAAATTTATAAAATTTTGGTGGTTTTGTTACACAACGTTTCATTATAGATGTCGTTTGTGAACACGTGCTATGTACATAAAATTTGCTTAGAAAAACCTTGTTTATTTTTGTATCTTATTTTTGAATGACGACTTTTAATGGCTATCGTTTTGGGAAATGTCTGGACTAATAAAATTCCTTACTTGATTCACACACACAACACAACAACAACACAATCCTTACACAATTTCCCGATGATTGATGATGATTCTATAATTATCATTTTAGGTCGATTTAAATTTTATCAAGCATTGAAATCGCTGAACTTATTGTATATCCATTTTATTGCAAAGAAATATGTTAGTTATACGTTCTGAATAAATCGTTTGCTCACTTTAAATATTAATCATTGTCATTGGCGTGTTGCTGGATAAAAGTGCTGATTTTACCTTAGCTGGTCACATTGTACTGAACTCTACCTTTCTCATACAATTCTCATCAGTCTATCGTACAATCATTCGAGAAAATAATACACTGCAATCAATAGTATGTAGCTTCCCACGAAGTGGTAGTACTGTCTATGTCTTAAATCGCCCAAAAATATCAGGTACCTAAACCTTAAGTTCTATCAACAACATCCCGTCTTGTTTTTTACTACAAAACGTCGCAAAAACATGATATTTTGAATACTGTTAAAATAGCTGTATTTAAATTTCTTCGAGTAACACAAATTTCTTCGGTAAAATAATACCGCTTATAAACCCATCAGTACCATTGAACGGGGCTTACATATAACACGCTCCGTTCCGAAAAATAATAGTAATATATCAGTCACCCTGTCGTCACGACGGAAACATTTCACCATTGATTTTTCCGCAAATAAATCGGAGCAGAATTTTGTTTCAGTTTCTGCATTGTTTCGAATATCACCCTAATTCATATATTTGTGTTTTGTGTGTTGCAAGTGCGAATAAGAACAGAATTTGGATGATTACGATTACGTCTCGCTGTGAATATTGTTCTAATGGTTTTTTGTTTGTTTTATTCTTTTTTCGTTAATGTTCTGGATATTTGTTTAATGTTCAGTTTCTGCTTTGACCTTGGTCATTTTAAATATATATATAGCAGAAAAAAAATAAGAGGATAAATACGCATCAAAAATTACATTTACACTTATTTAAATTCAAAGTCTATTGTGTCCAAGTGAACGTCTATTGAGATGCTAGTAAAAAAAGTTTTCATAAAAATCGCGAAGATCGAAACTGTACCTAAATTCATCCCAACCCCTCTTAAATGTCGCATGGTTTTGAGTGCATTAGATTCGCTCAAACACATTCACTGTCGGTTTCCTGGACGTTGGCCGACACGCGACTCCAAATATAAAAGACTTTACGCCTGATCAACTCCCTGATATAGATTTGAATGGAATTGCCCGTATTGTGTAATGTGGAGGGCGATCTACAATTCTGATCATTCACGCAGAAAAAGATAGTATACTATTCTCAATAAGGTGCCTCTAAATAACAAAAAAATATAAATATTGTTGAAGATCACTTTTACTTTCATTTTTATTTTATTTTATTTATTTATTAGGCACACAATGCACATTAAAAGCTATAAGATACACAAAAATAACAACAAATCTTAACATTACATTAAAATTAAAAATTAAATAGGAAATAATAAGCAAAACGTTTGATCTAGAATACGTTAGACGATATTCAGCAGCTTTGGCTCAGACAGGACGCGAAAGTTCGTTAATAATTACTAAAGTGACCCCAAAGAATACCTAAAATTTGGGATAGCCTCAGAATCAGACAGATATTTCGATCGCATGTCACATGTTTGTGATATGTTGTCGATAATATGTTGAGATATGTTGTCCATGAGCTCTAGTAATCAGTAGCCTGATAGGTTGTAAATTCATTCGAAAATCTGTGCAATAAAAATATATATGTTTGGCAATGTAATATATGCATTTTGGGCTTAATTAAGACAAAACTAGTGAATAAAACAATGTGCAGATAATTGTGGCGAAATCGAGTTCTAAAGCCTTAGCAAAGGCACAACGCAAGTGTACTTAAAGGACCAAAAAAAAAACTAAAGTAATCCTTACAAAATAAATAACGGTTTCCGCTTTCGAGATCTTTGCAGCGTTTTATAAAGCATCGTCACGAATTCAGAAGCACAGTTTTAGCGGTCGTCATTATGATAATTACATTAAGGGTCGATAGTACGTCTTTCGAATTTGTTCCGTTACGGTAAGACGTTTGCCCTTTGAATATTAAGGAGTTCATTTTGAGAAAATCGCACCTATTCTCTACGTGACAGTTTTACGATAGCCGGCCCTCGAATTAGCTTAGTCTTGATCTAATTAGGCGTGATTAAAAATTTATTCACGCGGCTAATTGATGTTTTCGGGTCGTCCGGCTTTCTGAGTGTTCGAATGTACGATCGAGAGCGGTGATGGACAACGGACTTTACGTTTTGGGTAGCAAGGTTTCAAGTTAAAGCACATTATTTATTATGATAGCTGCTATTTGGATTTCGATACAGTTGGGGCATAAAGCTAGTATTTGGCCGTGTATGGTTTCAAAGATATGTCGTGTGTGTCTGTCTGCGAATATAATGGAATTTAAAAGAGGAAACAAAACGATTATAAAATTACATCTACAAAGCCCTTTAAAGAACAACATAAATGTTTAATGGTTACAAACCTAATCCAAAGTTTAAAAAAAAATTTTGATTGTATTATTGCGACATTCAAGGACCATAGATACCATTGTTTGACAAGACAACCCCGTCACATCCACGTGATGATGAGCTGTGGCTTTATCGGCCAGTAATCAGTAATGATAGCTGTATACTAAGCCACTGCTTTTTTTCTCCTACCTATTATACGCTGGTAGCCTAAGAGGCTATTATAGCTACGCCCGGACGTGTAAGTGAGCTCAAGGGCTCAACCTGAGAGAATTTGCTAACACTAGCCCAAGCAAGAGCAGTGCATTCAGAATCTACCACCGGATCGGAATCGCGACCCACTAAGAAGATCCGGTAAGAAGCTCAGTGGACTGTGTCTATGACACTGCTTACGAAGCTACTTTGTATAGACTGGCTAATAAGTCCGAGTAATTTATTACTTAAACTTGACTTTTTAATGCGGAGATTTTTAGGTATACGGCTCTTTAACGATTTAGTACGACTTAAGCGACACTAAGCATAATGTCTAATATTGGAACGAAAATGTATTCAGAAAACAACATTCTGATCGGATTGCTAAAACAATGAATGTAAAATAAACGGTCTTTCAATTAAATTCCAGTTAAAACAAATAAAAAGTTCATTGTTTGTAATTTAAATTGTATTTTATTTACTTTATGAAAATTGATTTGTTACAAATGTTTAAACTATTGAAAGCACTTGTATTGTTTCGATTCTTACTTGTTATCTCGATTTACTTTATATTACAAATGTTAATTGTGAGTTCTTTGATTCAATCATCTAGATTAGGGTTCTCTATTTATTTACTTTGGCATTCTGATATTTGTATCAAGTCTGAAATTTGTGAAGCTTTGAAGCTATAGTTGATATGGTATTATACTGTGCTTATTTTAATAATGTTTGATAATATAACTGTAGCAAGAAGCACTAGAATAAGTACCGCTAACCACGGATTTTGTTTCTACAAGCACTAAGGCACCTCATTTTGAAGGTTGGCCTGTCTATTGTATGCGTAAAATACAATTCCAGACTTCAACCGCATGTCTCTATGTGAGTGGTGTTGATCACATTGTGATATTAGGGGTTCTGGCAAGCACTTCACACTAGGTGGGCCGTGAACTCGTTCACTCAAAAAGCAATAAGCCAAATGTAAAATGTGTTTTAAGAAACATTGCTGTCTTATTCTGCTGTATTAATATGCAGTATTAATACGTGTAGTAAATATTATTAATAATATCCATCTTAAATATCAAATTAAAATAAATTCTGTCCTTACCTATGAAGTTTCTGCTTAAGTTAAAGTCAGTTTTTTTAAATGTTTTTATTATATTTTACGAGATGCGGGTGCGGTCCTCTAAAGGCTACCGCTAAACATGGGTAAAGTGGGTCGCGTTTCCGATCCGGTGGTAGATTCTGCGATGCACAGCTCTTGCTAGAGTCAGTGTTAGCAACATTCCGGTTTGAGCACCGTGAGCTCACCTGCGATGCGATGAAGTGGGGCCATTGTACGGTCCTCGTACGCGTCCAGGAATCCGCCTCCCTCGTCCAAAGGATCACCCCGAAAGGACTGCGCTTTTGTCACCAGCTCCTTACAACTTTATAAGTTCAAGACCTATATATAGTTTCATAGTCTTTACAATAGACAGTTCATCCAGAAATATATATGTGCGAAAATAAAGACAATAATACTTTTGCATAAATTGGAATATGCAACTGAAGTTCTAAAATTATCTCAGGCGCTATTTTCTTAAACGAATATAGTAGAGAGAAATCACTCACAGCCATGGTCTCTTTGTTCTGCAACTCAAAATACAAACTTTGTTTCACGAAGGTCAATGGCCCATAACTGATATTTTACGAAACAGTCTACAAAACCAGACGTCTCACAGTGTGTTATATTTACAAACTTTTCTTATTCTTTTACCCTTATTAAATTAACAATAATTGAAAGTTGCTTAAAATAACAATTATTATCTATAAATAGATATAAGAAATCATCAAAAGTATGTTTGTGCGTGTTAACTATATTAATAAGAATATGAATTCATAACAGACTGTACGAAGTGCAAATTGAATACACAGACGAGGCAATTTCATTTTTCTAGTTATTAATTTATTGTATAATAAAAAATGGTTAGAGTGCTTAAAAAAATCAAAGCACAAAGTAAATAATAGTTATTAAAAAAATTATTGTTTGCTGAGTTTCTGTTGGTGGTTCTTCTCAGCACTCTGAATTTTTAAAAGCGTTCGTAGATCTACATACCGCACCGTTTCTGCCTAATTTGATATTCACAGAAGCATGTTTCAATGACATTCAAGTTGAAATAAAAACAAAATCGAATTGGCTTATAAAGATAAATAATTTGCCATTATTAATATGGGTGGATAATATAATTGGTTACTATCGTTTGTCAACTGAACAGTTCTTAGACTAATCCTAGTGTTTGTATTTAGTGACACGACTATGCTGGAATCCAAGTTACGGTCAAATCCCAGATCAACTGATCTGTACATATATTTAAACAAATATTTTTTGATTGACGTTAAAATTACTGCGTCGCATTCATGTTCGGTTGCTTCGTTTTCTACCTTTGACTTTATTAAAATATAATATACAATTAAGGAAGTAATGGTAGTAGAACTTGAGGCCATTAAAATGATAATATTCCAAATTCACGTTGCTTAGCTTACTTTGTGGTCAATCCAGGGAAGGTGCGGATGTTTATTTTTTTCAAATTATTGAAGGGACTTATAGTGTTTTCCTAAATACGACAGCTAGCATAAAAATTGTTTCATGACGTTCAAAAATGTTCAATAATATGTGTATTTTTTTTTCACAAGAATCTAGCGATAGTTTTATTTCACGAAATTTCTGAGAGAGCTGTTTTTCACAATTGAAAATCGCCTATTGTTTGTCCAAACAATTGGAATCACTGTCCTGTGAATGAAATTCAGGTGTACCAACTGTACGTTAAATGAAGAAAAACGTGTTCAAATGAAAAAGAAAACATCTTTTCGAGCTTACAATCTATTTATTACTTGTATACATCATAATGATTAAATGCCTCAATCAATACATAAAGGTAATAAAATATTATTATAGAATATCAAAGAGACGTAATAAAATAGAAAGAAAAACTAAAGAATAGTGTTAGAGTCAGCAGTTTTTTAACTATTTGTTGTTTATGGATTGGGAGAAGTCTTGCTTGAAATCGGATGTTATAAAAATAGTTATAGTTATTTAATTAAAGTATTTTTAATTTTAAATTAAATTTTAATTTTACATTTCATCGTTTTTGCGGTTGTGGACATAATTGGCTAATGATGGCTGTCACATGGTGATGTCTATGAGCTCAAGTACTTGTCACCGGAAGAGCAATGATTTAGTTCATACATACATCCAAAAAATAGATAAATCCACTACTAAAATCTACTACTGATAAAACAATGTACTTATTGGGAAAAAATCAGATTCAATTTACTAGTAATTTTGCACTGGCCGTATATATAATCATGCTATTGACTTTGTTAAAAGCTCATTCTACTCATAACGTAGTGGATGTCTACATTCTTCGATAGCTAATTAATCACAGGTAAGTAAGTAAGGTTTTTTACCCGACTATTTCATGAAAAAAAAAGAATTACTGTAGTACTGGACCGTGTACTAATTAACTTCGTAATTACCTAGAGCACTTCAAAGCTTGTTTGAGTGTTCTGGAGGCGACTAACATTAGCTGGTTGTGGGTTGTTCACTACCTTTGAATCAGTTGCCGGACCTACTTTCAAATGAGACAAGAGAGCCAAAATATAGAAGACGCCTTATTTTAGCAAAACAATATTGCTCGAGCTGTGAGCTTCGAAATAAAGTAAAAATGCTTTGAAAATGTTTTGTAATTTAGAAATAAACCAGATTAAAATAAGTGTGACTACATAAAAAAAAGGTCTCGTACATGGTGGTTGGAAAAAAAAATTAAGTCTAAGGTTTGGTTTTTGTTAGTGCTTGATATACGTGGACGTATAAACATAAACAACGTATATACCGCCACCGACTTTTAGACATGAGTTTTAAGTATCAGTACAACTACAACCGCTGCCCAACCTTACAAGCTAAAACGTATTACTGTTTGACGATAGAAATAGATACGGTGATAGAACCTATCCGTGCGGGCTTATAAGATTTCTTACCGACAACAATTTATAGAGTAAACCACGAATTATTCATAAACAGACATTCCTTACATTTCAACCTTTAGAAATGAAAATACTTAAGACATTAGGGCTTAGGGTTTCGAAACAGGATTTATTTTCAAGTTATAACTGTGAAAATTAGTACATAATAGACATAGCTATGTGCTATGTTGTTTGACCGAGTGGAAGCACACAAAAATGGCGAATGAAAACAGAAAAGTCCAATTTAAGGAAAGACCTTTGCTGATTATTCCTTTTTCTGTCCTGTTTTTCCCAACAACGGAAACTAATCTAAAGAAAATTTTCGAGTCCCCCGTGAAGAAAATAAGCTCATAAGGAACTGCAGCTTGGACTGAGGACGCAAACCAACAATACAACTACCAACAAAACTTTAAATTAGAGTCTTACAAATGAATAAAGATTTTCTTTTTACTTGCAATATTCGAGTTCGTGCCATATCTAATGTTTTCATTTTTTTCAACCGCATCTACTGTGTTTTGTATGAAATAAAACTGTTCAAAACTGCATTAAATATAAAGATTTTGATGGTGCATTTTAAATGTCAACTACATTTTATTCATATACATTTTGTTTTTAGTTTCTTTGAGACCAATGTATGTGCGGCAGTCATTTAAATTTTATGTAAAATTAGACTCAAACAAATTAAATTTTAAATTTTGTACTCGAGCCTTCCATGTTATCTCCATTTGTTATTCAGAGGCATGAGAGGATCTCGTCAAACAAAGTTTCCTTTGGGATCTTTAAGCCCTGAGTTAATTTTACTTTCACGAACTCATGTCTTCTCTTTGCTAAACTTTCCTTTGTCTAATGAAGTGCAGGTAACGGTACGTACAAAGTTTGCGTTCAAAGTACAATCATTTTATGCTGAAAGATACTAAGTGTCTGAATATTTATTTCATTTATATTTGTCAGTTATTAATTTAAATTTATTTCGAAATGATTTAATAAATGGTTCAATTTCCATTTATGAAGAGCATTAGCATGTCTTTGTGTTCATATTGTTTTTTGTTTTAGTTTTATAAATTGCCTCAAAGAGAACCATAAATGGGATTTAAAATTCAGAATAGGTATTAGTTACATAGTTTGGACGGATGGTAGGTAGCAAAACAATAATTCTTAGACATGGGTTGAACACCCGCACCTAATCCCAATTATTGGGCAGAATATATTTGCAATCTGCGTTTAGTCGTGTGCGAGTATTTACCTACTCGTACTCACTACACGAAATATACTAGGAACAAAAATCTAATTTTTTTTTCAAAATTCGCTAATATTTTCTAGGTATCCAATAAAGTAAATGCAACAGAGCTTCATGCATCGTTGAGCATTATTGGCCGGTAATGCATCTCTCTTATCACTACGTAAAATGCCTCATACATTTACTTTTAATGGATTAACTTTCCAACAACAGAACGGTTTTTTAAGGGAGACCCGTGCGTACTGAGCTTAAAAACACAGGAAGATAATAGGATGTATGATTATCAGTCGGTATAAATATTGATACATAAGCATATAATCATGCTGTTGCTGTAATAGTTATTCCTGATCCAACAAGAATTAAATTTTTCAGATCATTAGCTATAGAACTCAAATTAATTATAATTTTAATATAAATTCAATTAAAAAGACTAATAACGTTAAAATGGTTTATTTTTATATCCAACATTTAAAGAAAGAAATTTTAGGCACGAAAGTGCGTTTTTAATATTAGTAGCTACTTTACATTATTTCATTTTGTGATTAATAATTATATCAAATTACTTCCAATTTCAAATTTTAAGATGTCTTGTGAGTCTCCACGGGTAGGTACCACCCCCCTGCTTTTTTCTGCCGTGAAGCAATAATGCATTTCGGTTTGAAGGGTGGGGTAACCGTTGTATTGTAAAAACTGAGACCTTAAAACTCATGTCTCGAGGTAGGTAGCGGGATTTACGTCGTCGCTGACTGTTGTCCTCGCTTATGTAAATAGTAGGGTAGTGTAGTTTTAGTTAGTTGTAGTTAGCTTTAAAAAAAAAACCGCAATCAGAGGACAACACAATGCCGGAGGGCCCTGTCGCCGGGCGTCATTCCCGGAGTCTTTCAAGCCCATCGTATTATAAAATATATAAGTATATATTATTTTATCGATGACAGTGCGCCGAGCACGCAGCGAACAGCCCCCCTACATATCATCCTGCACGAATTTAACCCCTGCCCTGTGTGGCAGGGAGGGTCTGCCCGGGTAGTGGGGTTTGCCCCGAGGCCCGCTCCTTGCTTGTAAGGGGGTACGACGACCCATTTTGATTTTGATTTACGTCGTAGGTGTCTATGGGCTCCGGTAACCACCTAACACCAGGTTTGCCGTGAGCTTGTCGACCCATCTAAGCAATAAAAAAATTATTTTTAACAAGTTTTTTAGCAACAACAAATTTATTAGTAACAATTTGACAAGTTAATGGATTTCCAATATTACCAATGAAAATTATATAAATAGCCTAAAGTGGCGTTTTCCTTTGAAACTACTTACATCGGGTTTCTTAAGAATCGTTAAAGTGAAACTTCGATTTTACAAATGGAATTGACAAGAAATTTCCTAGCCTTTTAAATTGCTGGAGTTGTTCCTTCGGGTAATTTTGTGCTGTTTTCGATACAATACTGGAACAATCATAGTTGTAAAACAGTCGATAGGACGTTATTGTTTGTCCAAACGGCCTATTTGGGTAAATAATGTTGCTTTTCCTCGTGGGAAATTATGCACACAGAGAATGAGTTTAATAGTTTCGGTTTCATTGTTCTGTACGCTTTCAGTTTTCCCAAAACACCTCTTTAGTTCGGAATATAGAATAAATTCATTGTTTTGTTTATTGGTCGTCTTACTTGAAGTGGTGTTTTCTGTTTATCGTATTTCGAAGAGTAGAGTAGGTATTTGCCTATTTTTCTATTGCTATTTTAAACAGACGAACATACGACCTGATGTAAAGTAGTCATTGTAGCTCATGGACATCAGCAATGCCAAGCCTCTGTCTACCCTTGAGGACTCTTTTAAAGCTTGGTTTGAAAGTCATACCATAGTGCTCGAGTAATAATACCCTAAAGATACATCTCCATTTCATTCCAAAAACGGGTGCTACGTAGTAGAAGAGATCTCTAGAAATGCATTGTGTGAGATCACAATTATTCCAAATAGATTGGATGAGCTCTGTTTCTGTGGCTTAAGGTGCGACGATAGAAGGGATCATCTCAAAAAGTTCATCAGAGTACAACCCATGGCGAATACGGTACGTTGCTTCGTACTGTATAAAAAAAAACGGATGTTGCTCCGTAGACGGTACGTATTTGAGAGGCATTTTTTCCATATTTATGTTTTATTAATATACTAACCCTGCTAGTATATTAATATATGAATAACGCTAGTATACTCGTATTAATAGACCAATCCCTTACTCTTAAGGAAAGAAGATATAACTTGAAATACACTGCAGGACTTTTCCAACGAAAGATTTTTTTTCAAAGTTCCGCGACAAACATTTTCTATACTAAATGTGTCAGTTAATCCAATTTTATAGATCGCAGCGTTGCGGTACCTTTTTTATCACATCGTTCGCATATTGGAGCACGTTTTTATACTAAATTCTAACCGTGGGCCATTTAGCGGACTCGCGTCGTACTCTCGACGTTCGCCACGTTTTACAGCCAAATCCTGCATTATTGAAGTACCTAACCAAGTAAAAATGTGGAATCTTAATTCCAATATCTCTATAATGAATTCGATACATAGGACTGAAAATTATAATGAATATTCCTCCTTATAAAAGTATCTTTCAATTCATTTAACCAGAGCTGGGAGAACTTTTTGTTTGTGATACACGTAACACCACCTAACACATAATTATTTTCTGCCTGAAATAATCTTATTAAGACTAGAATATTCTAGATTAATTTCACAGTAAGCATGTCTTTAGAAATGAATGAAATCCTTTTACTTATGGAAATTGATAAGCGGCTAAGTTGGGAATCTATATAAAAGAGTCGGCCGAAGAATTTTTCTGTAACTGTATTTACCTGAGTAATAACTTCAGCGAAGTTTTGGGGCCCTCGCGGGGCGTACCGTGGCAAAACTTTGACGGGACTATTTGGCAAAAATGAAACGAAATCACATTAATGTTGCTATCGAGTTGAGAGTCTCTGTGTTTCTTTTGAATTTGAATATTGGATCCGAGGCGGAAGCGGCGTTTTGGTTAGATTAAAATTTGTACCAGATGCAGTAGCACTTTGAATATTCTCCCTAAAAATCCTTTAAAAGGCACCATGCAAATCCCTTACATGCTTGCCAGATTATTGAAAAATAAATCATTTTCAAAATGTACTAACTTTATATATAGGTATTGAAGTTCCAAAACGTGCACTGGATGAAAAACGATCAATACGTAATGAAAATCGACACGGAGAGATTAGTTTCGATACTAGGATAAATGTGCTGAATCTAATGGTTGAACTTCGAGCGATCTAAATTTGAAGCTACTATACAAGATTATTATAACACTGTCAGTGATGTATTATATGATTTAAAAAATGCAAATATATAATAGTTTGATAAGATTATAAGTGCGTTGATAGATACTACTGTAATTTATAAATTATCTTTTTTGATAACTAGTATAATATATTCAATATGTTTTTATTGTATGTATCGGAATCGTAAATCGGTAGTAATCAGGTTAAAAAGAGAATGAAATGGAAAACGTCATTTAAATTCCAGAAATGGCAGTGTCTTATACCTTGGAGACTATTTCCCGTGTGTTGGACAGTTGGACTTGTTTAATAGGAAGTTATTTCTTGCTCGACTGACTGGGTCGATCCCATTATAGATGTTATAATGACATAGAAGATATTTGGGTCAAATCGTGTCAAACGATAGAATTTGGATTAGTCAGGCTAAATTTTAGTCTAATTGCAGAACTGGCTTTTATTATTGCATTACAGACTGATCCTAAACTAGTAATGTGAATTTTCAATTATAGATTTGATCGAATCCTGAAAATAAAAAAAATTGAAACTCAATTAGACTGAATTGTTTGAATTCATTATAAAGTGGTGTAAGGTCTTATATTGGTTTAAGAGTATCTCAATAAGAGGTCAGTCAATACAAGCCTTTGTGATTACTTCAGTAAAAAAAGTAACATACACTAGAACTCCTTTCTTGTTTGAACTTCTTATTATTTTCTCAAACAAATTCAAAAGTAAGTTAAAAGAAAAAATCTCCACAGTCAGAGTCGGCGCGTTCAATTTATTTCCCACGAGTCCCAGTACGTATGTGCTGATCTAGTTTCCAGACAACTTCCATTTGTTTCTTGATGATTTCTACTCCTAGGACTCCATTAAACTGAGCATTGAACAACTAATACATTTTTAATTTTTAGAAAGGTTAATTGTACGCCATCCCTTTGCTTTCATCCATGATAAGCTAAGTAGTTATATACTGTTTCAAGTAGATTAAAATAGCTGAATTATAAAATTCAATATTGCTTCTTCTTACTGCATTCACTAAGCAAAAAGCTCCAGATTTATAATAAGTTGTAATCACAGTCAATAGCTAACGCTGCGCTATAGAATACTCATCTTGAGCCACGAGGAAGACTTCACAGTTTTGTTTTGTCAAATTCGTGAAATTGAAATGATTGAATGTTTCGCTTCAGAAATAGGTTTTTTTTTTAAATAATGTTAGCCATTAATGTTTGGCGTTTGTTTTCACATTATCGTGACACTATCGTGTTCTTCAGTATATAAATTTAGAGAAAACATGTCAGGATACTTATTACCAATTGTCCTCGATATAGCGCGTAACTTTTCATTTATTGCGTTTTTGGTATTTCCTTTTTCCATATCTAAGCGCTTTTTAAAGCCCCTGAGCTTCGTTTTTATGATCGTCTCTTTTGAACACGACGCCATTTTCCGAGACAATGCAAATGCATCGCACGCCTTCTTGGTTTCTTCTCGTTGAATGCTGTTTTGAAAATAAACAGCAAAAGGGAGATTGCTTCAATTATTTCAGACTAGTTACGAGACAGTATTAATGTTTCGTTCTGTTGTGTCTTACGGTTTTAAGTATTTTCTGCTTTACGAGCGAGTTTCACTACACACATTATTGACATGTCTGATTTATATTGAACTGTTCTTAGGTAGAAACTTGCAATGAACAACTCTGGATGTTCATAAATGTTGTTTTTTTTTTTACTAAATTGCCAAAGCGTGTTGTGTTGAAAAACAAAAACTCTTTCTTCTGAAATTACTTTTCTGTAATTATTATTTTTCAAATGTATGAAATGATTACGATTTGCTAATAAACTTCTTCTCTAAAAAATCTCTACTTGAAAAATACTCATAATCCCAAATTTTTCGGATGCTAATATTACAAAAACAATAAAGAGAGAACATGGTGATATTTAATAGAATGGGCCGTCCTAAAAATATATAAATAAAACCTATAAAAACGACACTCTTCATTACACAGATTGAACAATTTTATCTATTCATTTAAAATTTATTTAGTTTCAACAAATTTTCTAACAGAATTCGTTTGACCTTAGGTCGTTGGCTTTATATAAGTCGTCTTCAAATTTAGTTCAAATGTTTTTGCCATCGATTACAATGCCGTCGGTTCAATCATAGCCATCTGATAACTTAATCATTGTTTTTGGGTGTCACAAAGGTCAGGGGTACAGTCACAGAAGAAATCAGAAGACAAACACAGAAGAAATAAAAATTTACATCAATCTATATTATGATGTGCTAATAGTAATCTCATAATCCATGATACAAAATTTTAGGGTTTTTTTTTATTGCTTAGATGGGTGAACGAGCTCACAGCCCACCTGGTGTTAAGTGGTTACTGGAGCCCATAGACATCTACAACGTAAGTGCGTCACTTACCTTGAGATATAAGTTCTAAGGTCTCAGTATAAGTTACAACGGCTGCCCCACCCTTCAAACCGAAACGCATTACTGCTTCACGGCAGAAATAGGTAGGGCGGTGGTACATACCCGCGCGGACTCACAAGAGGTCCTACCTCCAGCAAACATATCAACATAATTCATAGTTCAATCCATACTAATATTATAAATACGAAAGTCGCTCCGTTTGTCTGTTAATTTTTCACGGCCTAACCAATTAACCTATTTACACGAAATTTGGTTCGAAAATAGTTTGAACCACGGAAAAGAATATAGGCTTAATTTAAACTCACCATTAATAACGGGTTTCCGACCACCCAAAAATAGAGCAGAAGCTGAAAGCAGGAATCTAGTTACTGCAAACAAAGTGGGCTATCTTCTTTGTTCGTTTTTCTAATCCTTAAAAATCAACAACATCAACTCTATCATCATCAACAACAAAATCAATTCTATCATTCCAATACATCAGCATCATTTTATTGTCTTTTTTTATATCAGTTAAACGTAAGCCAATGTCTGAGTGGTGAATTATATAATTCTGTAACCGCGAGAGCGCGCTCACCGTACCTGTGCGCCTTGAAGCTGCAACAAGACAATTTAATTTCCCCCGGGTGCTTGGGTACCACTCATAATTCATGCTGAGTTAACATTTTGTCAGTTCGCATTTGTTCAACGAAAGGAACGCATGCCTTTGAACTTTAATTCTGTCTTCGAGTTTTCGTGTTTCGCTAATTAAGTGTCAACTTATGCGAAGCGAGTTTTCCTTAAATGTTTTCTGTTTGATACGAACGCTTGATGTTTACTTTAGACGATTCTTTGTTTTCTAATGGGAGTATGACGAGTTGATTGAAAGCTATTTACTGAATTTAATTTCTGACTAGCAATCCGGGATATTTTCGTCTTGGAACTTCAAAAGGACATGTCAAACATTTACCTAGTAAATCAGTATGCCCATCACAATCAGCGCTTCCACTGTATGCAGCCACCCCTAAACTTAAATGAATCAATGATTCGGTTTGACCCCATGTTCGTTATTTATTGACGTTGCTAATCAGACAAATGGCTAATCCATTAAGTACACAGTCCACTAAACCCGAATGATGTGATGAGTGTGGTAGAATAGCATCGTAAATAGAAACAGCCAGTTTGGAGTAGAGCAAAATTTAATGGCATTATATACTAATTAACTAATCATTTACTTACATAATGTGGCTGGCAATATATGAACTTAATAACTAGAGTTCATACTGGGCTTGCCAGATATGCATTCATGTATCGTTCATTGCATATACATATATTAGTTTAGTTATTTTCTCAGTGGGTCGCGATTCCGAACCGCTGGTTGGTTCTGCGAAGCACTACTCTTGCTAGGGCTAGTGTTAGCTGATTCTCTCAGGTTGAGCCCGTGAGCTCACATACCCGTCCGGGCGTGGCTGGAATAGCCTCTTAGGCTACGAGTAAATAAATAGGTAAGGAAATTAAGGCATAGCTTCCCTTTGCATTTTCATCGGCTATAAACGACAGTAACCATTTACAACCAAGCAGGTTGTGTGCTCCCACCCCACCTACCTACCGCAATGGGTTTTGATAGCTTATACAGGAATAAAAGCTCATATTCCACTGCTGTTGAGCTGTTAACAAAGCTGAGCTGAGCTGTAATAAATACCATAGATGCTACTGCCTAACTTCATTAATAAGGTTAAAATCTGACTGCGTTTTAAGACGCGTGATTACTTTGTCCGTCTGCTTTACACCATAGCACCATAGTTCCAATGAGAGAGATTACAATACCATGAGAAGAGATTAAAATAAGTCACGAGTCACTCTTGTGATATGTGATAAAAACTTAGATTAAAATTTAATTTAGATCATCTATATATTAATAAATGAAGCAAAAAATTTGTATCCCTTTTTACGAAAATTGCGCGGACGGAGGAGTATGAAATTTTCCACATTTATAGAGAATATAGAGCAGAGGTGCACAATGCTAATATTTTTTTTAAATGATGCATAAAAGATACATTAAATCAATAAAGAAAACATTACACACACTACATACCATGTATTTGACGCACACACGCATGCATACTATTTATTGTCAAACTTTTATTCTTGACGTCTGTTGTCAAATTGAGATTAGAATATTGTTTGTCTTTGTTAATATTTTTTATAGTGTAGTCTTGGCGAAATTTGTAATTATAGAAGTATAAAATACAATCATAATAGTGTACAAACTTACAATTCCAATTAATTATAGTCGAATTTCGACTACTGCGGGACCTCTAGTTCTAATAATAAGCCATATTTGTACTTGTTTTAATTTAAAATGTGTTAGTTAGTAGGGCTCATTTCATTATCCATGAAAATTCCTTGCTCATAGACTGTCAAGTGTGGAATCGTGAACCCATTTCACGTTACGTCAATATTTTCAGAAAAATATTAACCTCGAGCCCGCATCCCTGTGGCTACGTGATACGCATATGTGTTGTATTTGTATTGTTATACATACATTTTTGTAGTTTTTGTATGCTATGTTTTGCTTGTAGCGCAATTCTTCAAGTATAGCTCCTGTCGTTGCAATTGAAGAGCTCATTACAGCTTGAATGAACTACAACAGCCGAGGGTACCTCTGCTCTTTTTTTTTTATAGAATGTTTACTGGTGGCCCGGAGGCCTTTCCAATTTCACCAGGACAGGTGGGTGAGCAAAGGCTCAGCCAGGAGGGGTGGTATTAGCTACCCCAGCGCCCCCGAAGGAGACCTACCAACTCGAGAGCAGCTGCTTCGCGGATGAATCTACTACCGGATCGGACTACTCAGCGGGCTGATGCATGGGTTAGGTAGCACGTTGAAAACTTTCTAGAGTTAGACGAGTACGGTTACCGGGGTCCCTAAGCCGGCTCCTAGTGTTAGAACTGAACACCTCTGCTCTATTAAAGGACACTTCCGGCATGCTGTTTATGAATCGATACCACATTTTTGCATATGTCCAATACGAAGTGATCATGCGTTCTTGTTTGAAGTGCTACATAGCCTTTTTAAAAATAAATACAACTTTGACCACATGTTTCTTCATGATAGATTTTTTTAATTTTTTTATTATGTTACAAAACTGGATAAAATCTACACACATAACATTTAGTATAAAAAGAAAAAATGAAAACACTTTAAAATTTATCCTTTTGAGTGTGAACACAACTTGCATAAGTTCGGTTATGAAGTCGTCAGAGGCTGACTTTTATTCATTAATTAATAAAACAACAATATAGATAGATATACAAACTAATAATTAAAAAAAATAACTGCAAATAAAAGTTAACAAAAAACATTCAACAATTAAAATTTAATACATTCAACAAACGAATAAAAAGAGGGAAATTAATGTTAAACAAAAATTAAATGAGGCCAACAGCTTAGTGTGGATCGCGGATCTTAAATTATTAATAAATATTGTAATGTTATGGTGCTTATGGTCACGGGACCTCTAAATACTATGGACCGTGTGCACCAAAAACAATTTCAAGTGCATAACAAACAAAAAAACCGGGACAATTACAACCTGTATATAGCCAGAGAAGTGCTTATTAACAAACTCGACTACCACTTCAAGCAAACAGCAATTTAAAATTACCGATTGATATTTTTAAACAAAGAAATGCAACGCTATTGGAAATTTCAATTAAAACTGTTTACATTTCATATTCCTGCGTCAGTCGCGTAGACAAAGGGTCGGAATTGCCGATCGAGCTAATTAATAAATCAAGACTTGTCCGTCCAAACATTGGCGCGTCCGACATGTTTGAATTATGAACTGTCGGACTGATTACTATTTAATTATTTGTAGCTTATATAACTGGCGCTGGTTTATACATGGAGAATAAATTCATTATCAGCTAGAAAACATTTTTATAAGCAAACAAAAAGGAAATCAGTTTACATAAACGTGTGAACAGTTGGAGACGATATTCGTTAAGTGCTTCTTACGCATGCATGATGTAATCCTATATTATATTATGGCTGCTTATTAACTGTGTTAATAGCTTCTGTTTATATATATGTGAGCTTTGATGGTAATTAAAATTTTGGTACAAAATAAATAGCATCACTTTTAATTCAGGAAAATGTTAAATAGTGGTTTTGGCTAAATTCTGATTCCAAACAATAATTAAGATTCACTAGTTCTATTTTTATATTTTAATTATTAACTTTACTTGATCGTAGCTTTAGTGGTCGAAAAAATCGATCCTAAATACAGAATTTAGGTAATGAATAAACCAAGAGTAGTCTGCCCAAACATTGGCGTCCCGTCTATATTTGAGTAACGGACAGCGAAACCCATTATCCGTAATTAACCAACCACCAACCAGACTACCTGTTTTGTGGAATTAACGCTATGCTTAATTGATTATGGTAAATTGATTTGGTACGTTAATTATTGGCGACACAACCCATTGAGGTGCAGATGTTTAATACACGAAATAATGAGCGGCAATCATCGAGATATTGGCGGCAATCGTATTGCAAAACTGTGGCAGTAGTTT
This sequence comes from Bombyx mandarina, assembly GCF_003987935.1. Next base: position 89,472 of record NW_021011640.1, read on the forward strand.
TTTTTTTTATTCGCTCGGGCATCACGCTAAAACTAGGTAACTGAAACAAACATTTCACTGTATTTTTTATAACCTTACCATTTCAATACACACAGTACTGTAAAAGCTAATGTATGTATCCCATTACAGAGATCATATTTTATAATACAAGTTGAGTTCAAATCAACGCTTGTTTAAGGCATTAAGGATATAATTTTTAACATCCATGATTTCTGCTTTTGTTATAATTGGTTGTTACTGAGTTGATTACCTCGCGACTATTTTTTAGGTTAAGATAGAAATCTTCTATTATTTATATGTAGTATACAATTGGATCTCTCAAATAACATACAAAAATGTCACAAGATTTTATACTCCAGTCTTATTGTTGCAAGTATTATTGAAATTATTATTTTTGTAAATAAACAGACTTTTAAAACAGAAGAAAACCAGTACAATAAAGGTCTAGATAGAAAACCATGAAAAAATATATTACCGATTATCGGTGTAGAAAAGTAATTACCGACTAATGTTTATTTTTAAATTCCTTTATGAATGTTTAGAATGCGTTAGTCGAACAGAAGTTGAGCACATGTTCGATACTCATCACCCAATTTGTCACATCCAACTAAATTCGGATTAACGACCCTAAAACATAGTCAAAATTAATTGTTGTACAACAATTTTGGTGGTTTTTTGATGTCTGGAAGGCATCTCTCGAATTAGCGCCGCCCAGTCCGGGAGGTCTATTCAAATATCAATTATGTCGGAACGCTCTCGCAGACAATGGTGATTAATTAATTAGGGGTTGCCTGCAATTATGTCGTCTGGGGCTTTTATACCGTCGTTAATAGAAACTAGGACGCCTCTGTCGATTATGTTGCGAAAGTTAGCGACCGTGAGTGGTCACGTTTCATTGAATTAGGAACATTCAAATACAGAAGTAGATTTTTTTGTGTAGATCAACAATAAAATGTTTAAAGTGTTTATTAACTATTTTCGATTTAGTAATACTATTTTATTTGTTTAAAACGATATGTTTCAGTTGCGTTCCAAATTTAAATTTATTTTATTTATTTATTTTATTTATTACACTTCATGTAAAATTTACATTGGCGGACTTAATGCCTAAGGCATTCTCTACCAGTCAACCAAAGGTAGTGCAGAGTAAATAGTGGTAGGTGCAATGAAATTTATATTAAGTTACAAAAAGTTTATACATACGTACATAATAATATATAAATATATACATACATACATACATCCATACATACATACATACATAAATACATACATACATACATATAATAGTTATATAGTATTAAATGGAATATATTAATAAATTTCCTTAACAAATAACTTCATCTTAATAAGTTCATGATGATTCCGCTAACTTTTCCAACAACATTCGCCGAACCCTTAACTTAAACGTGCAACGGTTAGTAATAGTCCTGATCTCGAGAGGAAGTGCATTCCATAGCAGAACAGATTGCACGACGAAAGAGTTACGAACATAACTAGAACTATGTGTGGGACAACGAATTAATAGGCTATTGAGAGAACGTAGGGCCCGCTCATGGCTGGAGTGAAGATATTGAAAATAGGGAGTTAGATAGGAAGGAGGTTCAGGAGACACAAGTAAGGAATGAAGAGTCGTCAGTGCACGTAAATTACGACGCTGGCGAATCGGTAGAAGTTTGAGCTGAGCACGATAGGAAGATATATGATCATATTTACGAAGATTAAAAATAAATCGAATGCAGTTATTAAGAAGACGATCAAGTTTATTAAGAAGGTCTGCATTCAGGTCAAAATAACACACATCACCGTAATCAATTATAGGGAAGATCAAGGCTTGTACCAGCATAGTCTTAGTCGCTGATGGTAGGAAATTCTTGAGGCGATACAGAGCACGAAGAATTCCAGAGGTTCTTTGTCCAACGTAAGATACTTGAGCTTTTTAGCCTCTTACATATACAAAATTTAAATTGGTCTTAAGAATTTCCTTTAATAATGCTTAACAAATCCATTCACACATGCCAGTGTCAATCTAGTAAAAAAAAACATGTTTGTTTGAAAAGCTGGCAGAAAACAAATTTTACATTTATCCTTCGTATGAAAGAGTTCAACAATACCTAAGCGGATTATGATTTCAAATCATCAGAACTGACAATATAATGAGTCCTTTACTCCAAAACTATTGTCACATTCACCGAAATCCGTGGGCAACACAAATATGTATGTATTTTCATTAAACTGTGTCGCTTGCAATGTGTCGAGTGCGTATGACAGGATAATAAGCTAACACCCTCGCTGTCTCGAAAATGGCAATTTCAAAGATATTTTTACAAACAACTACTATTGTCGTATTTCGATGTAACATAGTGTTTACGTATGTACGTATCATTGTAGTTTGTTTATAATACATGATTGATGATATAATACATGAATGAATACATACGGTTAGCGTGGTATGGACATGTGATGCGTAGAGAGAAGATGCATGTGCCTAGGAGATGTTTGGAAATGGTAATGCAAGGTTGAGGGGGAAGAGGTCGAACGAAGAAGACGTGGATGGAGTGTGTGAATGACGATATGAGAGAGAGAGAAGCGAGTGTTGAGATGACAACTGATAGAAGAGTTTGGAAGAGTTGGAAGAGAAAAATTAGCTGTGCCGACCCCACCTAGTGGAATGAGGTGGATAAAAGAAGAAGTCTATAATACATGAATACATGCTAAGATTTCAATATAAATTATCAGGATCGTATTATTCTTTGTCGGGAATCGATATCTGGTTTAGTAAGTGAACTTTTGATAGAAAGAGATTTTTCAATTAAGGTCTGCGAGTCATTAATCCATCGCTGTAGTTTTACGAGCTTCTTTCAAATTTAATTTATTTACTTCATTTATTACAACAAAATAGTAACCGCATGGATAAATATGTGCACTGACTCTCTATGATATAAATATAACATTGATTAAAAACAAATATTGACCCAAAATTATAGAAAAGTCGCGCGTTTGGAAGTTTTAAGTCAGCCGGCTATGGCAGCAATTCAAAACGGGCACTTGATCAAGGAAAGAAAAAACTTTAATAAAACATTCCACTAGCCCTCCGTTCTTAGAAATAAACCGATAAGTTTCGATAAAGGCTGCGATGGCGTGGGTTCTGATTTCCTTTCATTTCCTTTTAGGAAACTTAAATAGAACTGAGAATTTCCTTACGATGCGGCACCAAATCAATTATTTGTTAGTGCTCTCAAAGTTCTAAGAATAGTTTGGGATAGTTTTGTTTTTCAATTCGAGAAAAATGTTTTGAATGGGGTTCGAAAGTTTTTTTTTATTAAAAACGTAATACATGATTGTATTGACAGAATCTCACAAACTTACAATTCTGTGATATATGTACCTTTAAATATTCGATAATATCTTTCTACGCCTTAAAGACAAGAATAGATGAACTACAGCCAAATTTGTATTGAGGTCTTGCAAATGGTAGATCAAATTTTAGAAATATCATGGCCAGGTTTTTTTCATTTTGTTACTGTTTAGAGACATCTCATATATGACAATTAGAGTTAACACGTATCAACCACCAGTTTGATAACACAGACTTTCATCCTGTAGCTCGTTCACAAGCATTTATACACATTTAAATTGTTCAATAAATAAAATGCTAATGTCAGATTTCTTTAAAAGTCATGATAGGTTTACTGGTGCGTGGTGTGAGCTAGGACAGATAAACACTACTATTATTTTTGCCACGAAGCAGTCCTACGTTTTGATTTGAAGGTTGGGATCGCTGTTATTGAATTTTTGACTCTTTGTTCTATATTATAAGCTTCTATCTAACTCATGTCTCGAGGTGGGTAGCATTATTCACGTTTGTGATCTCTATAACCCTATTAACCATTTCACAAGTGTGATTTTATCCACCTACACAGTCCATTAATAAGAGTTAAAAAAAAGTGGTCGAGAAATCGAACCGATCAATGGATACTTATATATCGGCATAAGAAAACTCTGATCATTGATATTTACCAGAAGTACTATCTTCTAGACGGAGCAAATCGCACGTTCTGAATTACAGCCAGATCCTTAAGCACTCCAATTGCTTGTAAATTTAATATATATTGCATTGATTGACGCTGAGATAAATCTAATCTTCAACAACGGTTTATTGTGAAATAAGCAGTTTTCGCAATTTAAATGGCAGACTTTATTGTTTGAGCTTCGTTGTAAACGCAAGCAGTATGGGCATTTCTATCTATGAGGGTAACGTAGCAACGTAGCATTAAATTCCTACTAAGAATTAAGGGTTTTTGTGAAAATGCCGGTGAAAATAATATTATTTAGGATGGATCTTTAAAAAATAGGGGTCTGTTCACGTTCTTATTTATCTTCCCGATAAGTAGCCCAACAGACTGCTATCATTAAGATTCTTTAAATAAAATTTCATATCTATAAAAAATATCTTCACAATTTTATTCTCTACCTAAATATCCAAAATGTGTATACAAACTAAGCAACAAATTTTTCAGAGTCTAGTAAAGCCAACTCAAAAATTTAAAAGAAACATGTGTGGCTTTACAAAAAGAGTGTACCGGAAAATGTCAAAACTTGGAACCGAGAAAAAGGAGAACGATGTCAAAATGGGGGCGAGAGGAGTTTGCAAGTGGCTCGTCAGCAAATTATAGTCTAACCCGAGTTCGCTCGTGGAGACAACTTCGCGTAAAGCTAAACTTTGCACGATACAAACTTATGACTTTCATTAAATTTTGCCTTCCGCGTGAAAGGTGTCTTTTAGCTTAACGAAATATTATCTGATGGGGAAAAATGTTCAGGGACGTTTGTTGAATAGATTTTTAGATTTACGTAATCCAATATTATCAAGAATTGATTATTCTCAGTGCTTTAAAGTTTTTAGCATAAAATATAAATAAATATAAATGTGATATGGTATTAAAATCAACAATGCGAAGAGCACAGATGTGCTTTTCGAGAAGGGGATGTTGATCCGAATCTCATCCCATCACAAATGCAGAAACTTCACCACCCTTGGCCTCCTGTCTTGATAATTTCCGAGGTCAAATATCTAGTAGTTTTCCTGGATATCTCCATTACTTTCCGACCTCAGATCAAGATAGACCCTAATCGTGCCGCGTTCCGCCTAGGTAAACAATATTCAATGATCTGCAAATGGACTGAAATGTTTTTTTTTGTAGTAAAATCGCACTTTACAAAACATGCATTTGTTTCACTATAACTTATACGAGTGTATTGCTCACGCTACTTGCACCCACCGAGACTCCTTTTAATTACTTCAGTATCCTTTTTTTGCAGAATAGCTGTCGAAGCGCCATTGATCATGGGGAGCGTCGATTTTCAATACGATCTGGGTCTCGAACCCATTAGGAAATGAGGAGTCAACGTCGGAACCCTTGGATACGGCAATGTGGCATAATAACCCATAGACACTGCAAGTTACACCCCTGATCTAGCTTATGCTGGAGCTAGTCTCATTGAACTGCTCGAAGAGAAACATAGCCCATAACATCAGTCTGCTGAGTTTATCGCCGGGCCATCTCAGCTTCTCATTCGCATTAAAGCAACCGAGCTGTCAGATCTTCTACGAAAGAGCTCAAGCAGCATCTAGCAGTAAAGCTAAAGCAGTAAAAATGCCACTCCTTCTGCTTGAGACCATGCACGCCCACCCGTCCTTGTAAAGTTGAAGAGGCCCTTGTGTCACCAACTATCCTTAATTTTTTTATAATAAAAAAAGAATTCCGTAACTTTGTATTAGGCTTATTTTTGCTCCTGATATCGTTCTGGTAGCCCAAACAGTAATTATTATGATTCTCATTACAGACTGAGCATGTAATTGTTTTGGGTCTACGATGGCTTTTTAAATCCTTTGTTCCAACTTAATCAAGGCTTCCATCTTATGTCTCAAGAAAAGCAATAGAATTCATGTTTTGGTATACGCTTAATTCGGTAATCGCTTGATAACCGATTATCAACGACGTATCGAATACATGTCCACCATCGCAAAATAATCCGAACAAAAATACCACTTTCGTGGAATCAAAAAACAAAAAGAACATGCATTATTAGAAGAATGAGATCTTGTGAATATTGACTCAAAAGTTCTGATATCCATTTCCCAGATCGTTGAAAGATGATTTTAATCATATTAAATTTAAGTTTTCATACATCCGGCACGTGCGATGCTAATATAAAAATCTTCGCCCACTCATAAAGTGCAGAATAAGTTTAGCGCCCATATAGCACAGAGTTTCAGTCTAAGTTGAATATCTTACGGATACATACGAGCCTAACTAACTGAATAAAGGAGCGTCGCCCGAAACTCCCCGATACAAACTTTCGGCTAGCAAGATTTGCGAAAACGCTGGCGGCTTACCGTATAAAGCTTAGAGCACATTAATTTCAAATACTTCAACGCGTTTGAAATACAATAACTGCTGTTGAATTATATAATTTGCTTAGATTTAAAACTTTGTCTTGAAGTTAACCTAGTTTTTGGCCAATGCCGGAATCTGTAAGCATGCTAACCGGAATGCTGCCACTCGCTATTAGAAATGAGATCGGAATTTATATACATATATTTCATTGTTTTATAGACGTCATTCTTGAACGAAATAGTTACGAAGTCTAATTAGAAAGATTGGTACTCGCCTCCAGTGTTAGAAGTTTGCCACTATTTTGGCATCACCATATTATTATATGTCTTTTAATACAAGACAAGAAAATTCACAAAACATTTGGATCTGTGTTTATTATTTGATCTAAGCGATACTCATGTATTTGTATCTGTTGATAAAATTGAAAATTGCTTTGCATGGATAATTTAAAATAAAGCTCGAATTTAACCAGCAAAGCTCGTGATTAAGTTGAAAATTATTTTGACTCTTTAAAACACCAACACGATTAGAAACTGAAATTTAAAACACATTTGTACACCCACCTTTACAACACGACACCTACGAGGGACACGAAAGTGGATTTGGAAACGCGATGCTTCGTTTTAACTTGTTATATGTGTATTTAGAAACAAATTGATTCCAGCACTAAGCTTGGTACTTTACCTTTCTGCATTTGAAATTCTCATTTAGCTTGCTATATTAGCGGCCCTTTTTTTTTGGGCAAGGGACCGAACCTCCACGAGGTATCCATGCCTAAAGGGCACGTGGTGTATGTGGGACGTGACGGTCTGCAGATGTTCGGAGCAGACCGTGGGCCCAAGGGTATTTTTAGGGCCCTACCGCACCAAGCGTCTGTCCTTGCACTCTCACACCGGACGTCCGATCCCCATCTGGAATCAGAACCCAGTCAGAGTACGGAGGTTCCCGCGGTCAACACTACAACCAGACTCACGGCACCAACTCTAAGACGCCTGACCGACGGGTGGTCGAGGCGATCACAGCACGCAAAGTGCGCGCCGCAAGCTTAACCATGACCGGGGCTATATGTATTAGCGGCCTAGCCTAGCTTATCTTATTTAAATTAGTAAAAAATATAAGAGAAGCACTTGGTTAGTTGAGCTTACTAGGTAGGTACAAAGACGTTTGCATACAAATATAAAAAGATTGGCTACTAAAAATATTACTGCGACTGTGGTTTCATGATGACCTTGGGTAGCCATTGGAACGAAAATCTAAAAATAGAGTAGCCTTTGTAATTGGTGAACTTTCACAAGCAATAAATATGTGATATTTTTAGGAGATCACAAATTTTTTCTTTGCACCTTAAATACGTGCATTTATAGTCCGTATCTATGTTAGAGAGAAGAAGGGTCGTCGTACCCCCATTCGGGGGCACGGAACGGGCCTCGGGGCAATCCCCACTGCCCGGGACGAAGCTCCCTACCACATAGGGCAGGGGTGAAGTAGATGCGGGGAGGACTTGGGGAAGGTACGCTGTTCGCAGCGTGCACGGCTGCACTACATCGACAAAACATATATACTTATACATAATACGATGGGCTTGGTTCTCTTGGGCGGAGTGCTGCCCGCGGAGGAGTCACCCCGGCGCCGGCTGCTGTCCTCTGCTTGAATTATTTTTTTTTTTTTTTTTATTTTTTTTTTTTTNGAGGAGAGTAGGCTTGCTACGCTCTCTTCCACCGATTGGTGGAATGCGGCCTCTGAGGGTGCAGAGTTATTTGGAGCGAACTGCCGCTCCAGCATTACGGCCAGGACATCGGCGCGGGCCTGAGCCGAGAAGCATCGGTTGCCCCTCTCGTCCACGAGTGGACAAGTCGGGGCAGGCCGATTTGAGAGCTGGCGGCAAAGTCGGTGGAAGGACACGGACGAGAGGTCCTCACGGGCCTCCTCGATCCGTTCCTCCCACGCATAGCCCCGATAGGAGCTAATCTTCGCCGCCAACTCCGAATCTATGTTATTATATTACAGTTTGGTAATACCAATATCCATTGACTCGATAAAGTAGATGCTCTCACCCAGTTCGAGGTATCTGTTGTCCAATAAAATGCCTCGTGACGCGATTATGTAGATTCATATCTTTGGGCAGAAATTATTTTTATGAATTAATACGCACCTAATGTATTCTCGCATATAAATATAAATATATGCCCAATGTGGGAATTGAGTCCACGAACCTCGGCCTAGCAATCAGGGCCACTAATTATTGCATCACCGAGTCAGTTGTAGCTTGTCAAGTTTTAGGGTAGAAAACCTATTTATTACAGAAATTCTATAGTAATTAAATTAAATAACTAGCTAGAAATTACTAGAGATTTCTCACAAAATTCCTAATCCACCATTGATATGTGATTGCATCAGTGATCAATAGATGGCGCTGTAATTATTTTCTGTATTCAACCACATCCAACCTCTAATGTTGAGTGGTTTTCCATTATTATGCATGTTATATTCGTTAACTTATCTTTCTTATGTGTAATGGCAAATATAGTAGCTGTACCTGATATAATGTTATACATAATATTTGGATTAATATTATTAAATTGACGAGATCCCTTTTCTTGGTTAATATCAATTAAAAAGTCACGAAAACACTGACAAACAATAAAAAGCGTTTTTAATGTTACAACCTACTTGAATGGTCTTATTTGGACAAAGTAACTGGGAGATCTCAATCGGTTGGCACGGTTGGCACTTGGCAAGCAACTGTTTTTTTTCTGTGTATATAAAAAAGAAAAACGACGTCATATTTATAGAAGAATTTTCTGTACAACATAAACATGTTAATGTTTGTTATTATGTGAGAAATGTTATTGTTGTTTCCAACTTATTATTGGGTAATTTTGCTCGTTATTTAAGTTTATGCTTTAGGAGTATGTTCCAATTCTAAAAGGAATCCGACACATTTCAGACTTTTGTACAACTGTGTTTTAAACCCACTAGGCCAATTGAAAGAGAAATACTTTTTATATTAGTTTCCATATACATAAACTTAGTTCCAAACAAAATTTTCTAAGGTTTAATACTACTTTATCAAGCATTCAATTATTCCGTGACGAAGTTTTTAATTTATCAATTTAAAATCAATGAAATTCGCAATTTATGTGAAGGCAACGCGCAGAAACATTCTCCACTTAAGCGGCCGATTACATCCAATGATATCATCCTCTGAAACACATTCATATTAAACACAGTTTAAAACCAATAAATTATAAAGTCTATCATACACTCGGATAACCCTACTCATAAACGATCCGAGAATATGTGGACGGAGAGAGTGCACTTGAGTAGATCATTTAGCAGAGGCCGACTTGACACAGATATAGAGCTGTAGAATGGTTACGTAACTGAAATTTAATCAGTAACTTACCTAAGTAGTCCCCTGAATGAGAAATATTTTGTCTAGTTCTAATTTAGACTACTCTTAGCTACACATTTAGAGGTGGTCTGATATTATAAGTAATTGTTGCAATCACACTCTAAAAGCACAGATTGTTTTCCAATGTAGCTCTTAGTGTTAAACCATCAGAATTAGAACGGAATATAAAACATTTTTTCTATGACCGGATGTTACAGATGAACAGTAATAGTCACAGTGAAGCCTACAGTTGCTTCTATTACCCGTATCTTTGGACTAATAATCTTAGATACTGTTAATAGGTAAAATCCTTCGACTTTTATAATAGCATTATATTATACATATATCAAATTTAGGGTTAGGTAAGAATTTTTCCTACTTAAATTTACCTCTAGTAAGTTTACGTATGCAACGGATCTCTTGCTTTAAGGATAATAAAAATAAACATATAAACATAGTTACTCTGTTCAATTGTTCACTCCTATAACAGGGGATAAATTTATGTAGTTCGAACAAAAACCAGCCGCGTGTGTCCAACGAGAGATACTTGTGCCACCATGGAGTTTGACATCAAGCAAATAAGGTTTATTTATTAGTAAAGTTTCTAACTGGCCACACTATATCAACAACATGCCCGNATGATAATAAAAATAAACATATAAACATAGTTACTCTGTTCAATTGTTCACTCCTATAACAGGGGATAAATTTATGTAGTTCGAACAAAAACCAGCCGCGTGTGTCCAACGAGAGATACTTGTGCCACCATGGAGTTTGACATCAAGCAAATAAGGTTTATTTATTAGTAAAGTTTCTAACTGGCCACACTATATCAACAACATGCCCGAAAGGGTAACTAAAATGAGAACGAACATGTGAATTGTCTACGACATATTTTGTGGCGATATTAAAAGGGGATTAGTTGACGAGGACAGAATCTATTTGTAATTTGCATGGAAAATTAAAGTTGTCGTTAATTTGCATGGAATTTTGAATCATTATGTCGACGAAATCAAATAAATCAAAATATCTCAGTAAATAAGCGTACCTACCTGTAGATTTAAAAAAAAAAACAAGTACATTTTTGTCTTCAACATCACTGTTTCTTTATCGTGCTACGTGTGCTGTAAAATTTACAATCACGATAAATTCTCCTTAATTCAATTTCTAAAAGTGCTTTAGGAAAAACGTCACAACAAAATTAACGATAAATTACATCCCACTGATATTTTACTGCAACACAAGGTGCACATACCTATTTAATAGCCATTTAACGTGACAAAATCTACAGGTCAGGCCAGAACTTGGCTGCATCGATGTATCATTACGCAGCAGGTTCCCGCTGACTTAAAATTCAATTTCAATTGATTCCCAAAGCAATTGATCGTTCTAAAGAATTTACAACATGCGTGATTACTCGAAACAACGAATATGACGAGTAGGTACCAGCGCTGCGTAATTGAATAATATTTTATTGTTATTCAGCAGACAGCGCCTTGGTATTACCGACCTCCGTGAGCGACAGATCGACAATTACTAAGCTACTACTACTACTACTATTACTACTACTACTACTATTACTACTACTACTACTACTACTACTAATACTACGCAGAGCGTCCGAGAGCTTAGAGAGAATTCGATAAGGACACGGAGAGGTAGGTAGCGCTAGTTAGCCCAAATTACACCTCCGTCCTACGAGTATGGTAGGCAGAGGCTTGGCTCTGCCCTGACATTGCTGGAGTCCATGAGCGACGGTAACCACTCACCATCAGGCGGGCCATATGCTCGTCTGCCTCCAAAACGTATGTAATAAAATCTGGGTCTTATCCAAAAAACACCCCCCTGAATCAAGACCGACGTAAGTTGAAGAACGCGACTTTTTTCATCACGCGATCACTCTTTTACACAACGAGCGGAACTATAGTGCGCTGTCGGCCATTTGCTAATCCCTAAACTGACTCTGAGAGGTCACAAAATACTCAACAGGGGAATTCATTATCTGTAATAATCTAATTACTATACCAGAGGGTACAGGAAGGAATTGAACAAAAATGATGCTGTAAAACAAACTATAGCTAAAACAAGATGACATGATAATCACAAACAATTCTATAGAGCACTTTCAGTGGAACACACGATAAAATCACCTTACCGACTAAAAGAAAGCCGAGCGAAAATAATTTCTTAAAGTAACATAAATATTGAGCCAGCCAATCCCATGTTTCATTGAGGAATCAAATTAAATAATTAATTAATTTAGCTTTAGTAAGAAGAATGAGTCCATTATTTACGAACCCTATCGGTGCTTGCACTTGTTTCTTCTGTCTCGTTCAATTACTTTTAACTAGAAACAACCATTTGTATCAATTACGACCAGCGTTTAATTTGGGTAAATACCAATTTTATGGATACAGAAGATTGTTTTGGTTAACGTCACGATACAGTGAAGGGTTCTAAAGGGCTTTAGGAATGTAATAATAGGTCGAGTTCAAATGAAACATCTCAAAAGTTTTTCAAGAGAACTTATTTAGATTATGAAAGATTATATGAGGTCGAGGACACACAATCTATATTATATTATTATTATTATATAAAAATGAATTGCTGTTCGATAGTCTCGCTAAAACTCGAGAACGGCTGGACCGATTTGGCTAATTTTGGTCTTGAATTATTTGTGGAAGTCCAAAGAAGGTTTAAAAGGTAGGTAAATATGGAAATTCTCGGAATTAAATAAAGTTTAGGTCTTTTATTTATCGACTGAGACACTACGAAGTCTGCCGGGTCAGCTAGTACTATATGAAAATGATTTACAAAAAACTTAAAATTTTCTTCGTTAAGTTCGTTTTTGTTCGAAAATATTGTTTCATCACTATGGAAGTCGCTCACGAGTAAGTTTGAATTACGTATTAGTTGATAAACTGATACTAGCCATTCCGGACGTCTTAAAAATTAGGCCGCTGATTCTTCTGACAATGCAAAATAATTCGCCATTTCACATGATTACGGTAATACAGATAGACGTTTTTACATACTGAAGTTCTTTTTAATGGGTTTCTGAGTGTAGGAACTCAAACCTTAAGTGTTAATTAATTACTAAAGCCTATATGTATCATGTCGTGAATGGCGCTACGCACCTTGAGACACGAGCTTGAGGCCTCAATTGTATTTCATGAAAATTATATCAATACACCCTTCAAAACATTCAGTTTACCAATATGAATTTGAAAATAATATTTATTTTGAATGTAAGCATCACATCTTAAGAATTCAATAGTATCATGTATTGCTCTATATCAAACATGTCACAGATCTAAAAAAGGAAAACAGAATGACTAAACATTATCTAATATCCCATCGAGAGACAGAATAAATTGCCTTTTAAAGGCGAGTCCTCCCAATAATATTAACAATGAAAACGTATGTATATCAATGGAGTTTCGCCCACCTCATCAACATAAGCATACAAAGGTATGGAATGCATCGGTCTATGCATTACCATATCGATGGGACGAGATTTCGATAGTATTGTCGCAGTGAACCATCGATGGCCGACTGCGATACGATCACAGAAAAAGGTCCCTCGACCCGCTATAAAGACACAACATTACCTAACCTTCGCTTCGTGAGCCGCGCCAAACCAATCTAGACTATATTTCAAAGACATAAAATACATTGAATTACGAATTCGACGAAGGCTTAGAGTTGTTTTCGAACTCTTTTTTTTAAATCACCAGTGAGTCATTTCATTCTTCCTAACTTTATATTGCCTTCAATTGAATCCTTGATATTCACACGACTTAAAGTCATCCGAAATAAAAATTCGATTGTAACAGCCTAAATTTTTTTTATGAAATATTAATCCGTGTAAGCCGTAGTTGAGCCGTGTCACTCAACCGACTTAAACCTAAATTCAAACTGGAAACTAATATAATATTTTTGCATACAAATCACTACAAACTCATACATACAAGACAAAAACGTAGAACAAAAGAATTAGAGACACGGAACCAAGCCTACACATCGAAAAGAACGACGCCCACGTACGTTACACATGTCAAAATTCTGTATAACAAGAGAGGTGGACGAAGAAAACAAATGATTGTTACTCTATGACTGTGTTTGGATATTATGGCCATAAATTATTCGAGTTCATAGACATATATAAATTTGCCGACGAAGAATTTGTATTTCTACGTATCGATGATACATTGAATCATGTTTTGGCAGCAAAGTTAAATTTGTCCAATATGTCAAACGTGTTTCGTCACAAGAACAATCTATAATGAGACGGAATCCGGACTGAATCGATCGCTTTTTGCTGCTGGGTAAATGATTTCAATCTCATAAGGTGAAAATCTGAGAATATATTTTTAATCATCAAAATTAATCTTAACCGTTCTAAATATTTTTAAAGGATAGAGAGAAAGAAGCAGATAGGAAAGGAGATCCTCAAATTTTATTTATTATTATGACCAAATCTTATTTTCTGTGACTCAAAAAATTCATTTATATATACTTCATCATTAATTTAAGTTCATCATATATAATAACTCCTCGGTGCTCGGAAAATCTATGACAGTGAATTATTTTTAATTCCAATAAACGAATTCCAATAAACTTTTACAACTTGTCCAATTTATTTTATTGAATCTATGAATCTACGTGCTGTGATCGACTATCGGGCGGTCATAAATACAGTAGATCTTTAAATATCGGTTGCAATTCAAACACAGCAGTAGAAAGTTTAAAGTGTGATTCAATCACTCAGTGCACACGCTAACATTTGTTGGAACATGGATAAACAAGTTTATTAAATTTAATTCTCTGTAAAATATAAAAATACAATACGTACAATAATTATCAATGAGTATCGCAATAGGAAATTTATTACCTTAGATAAAAAAAGATTTACACATCCCAATTATATTCTAATCATAATTTTTTGTTAATAATATTGACATGTTTAATGTCCACCTTTAAAGTTCATATTTTGTTTGGTTTAGTTTAAAATGTTAGCTCATATCATAGAAAACTGATAGATTTTTGTATAATTTTCGGAAAGAGTCTTAGATAAATTTGGTATCAAGTGTGTAGCGTTGAAATGCTATACGAGCAATTGTTATCGACTAGAATATGATGTTATAATGAATGGCTGTATGGTGCCTATTGTGTTTATTTTATATTTTACACAAAACATCGAGTGGTCTGCAAAGAGACCCCTTTGAGATTATTCTTTTTAATGAATTCGGGAAACTAAGGTATCACATACCCCGTTGGAATATTTATATTTACTAGAGGTCCCGCAGTATTCGAAATTCGACTATAATTAATTGGAGTTGTAAGTTTGTACACTATTATGATTGTATTTTATACTTCTATAATCACAAATTTCGCCAAGACTACACTATAAACAATATTAACAAAGACAAACAATATTTAATCTATTCTCAAATTGACCACAAATGTCAAGAACAAAAGTTTGACAATAAATAGTATGCATGCGTGTGTGCGTCAAAACGTATGTAGTGTGTGTAATGTTTTCTTTATTGATTTAATGTATCTTTTATGCATTATTTAAAAAAAATATTAGCATTGTGCACTTCTTCTCTGTATTCTCTATAAGTGTGGAAAATTTCATACTCCTCTGTCCGCGCTATTTTCGTAAAAAGGGATACAAAGTTTTTGCTTCACGTATTAATATATAGATAGAAGCTCTAGGTTTATCAATAAGTTCATTTCAGAACATTTTTGTAACGTAACATTCAGCTCTGGATATCAGCAATATTTCTTGTATTCACCAAGCGCCATTATTTTAAAAAAATATAAGAAAGGTGTTCTCAGTTGTAGTCAATCAATCGTCTCTTTTCATGGTACCTTATTAAAATAATCGTTAGCTAGTATCTCGTCGAAATGTAATATAATTCAGAATTTATTCATAAATCGGTATCACCTGAAATGGGTTAGTATTACACTTAGTATTAAATTTTTAGTGCCATAGGTTTTCGCGAGCTGACAGAATGAATAAAACAATTTTGTGTTTGTATCATATCGTAAAGCTTTTTCATCTGCATTATCTAAAGCATAAGTATTATGGTATCACGATGTTCATTAGGCTTTAGATAGAGGTTCAGGTAGACCTAAGAAGGAATGGACGAAGTGCGTAAGAAACGATATGTGTAAGAGGGAGTGAGCGAAGAAATGGTATATGTTATTTTATTTTATAATAGAAAGATTACTGGTGTCCCGGATGCCTTTCCAGTTTCACCAGGACAGGTGGGCGAGCAAAGGCTCAGCCAGGAGGGGTGGGATTTGCTAACAACTGCCCGAGCACCTCCGAAGGAGACCTAACATTTCAAGAGCAATTGCTTCGAAATTGTATATGATAGAGGAATGGAAGTTATGGAAGGAGAAAGCATGTTGCACCGACCCCAGACGACTAGGAGATGGGCAGGAGAATGATGATGATGTTCATTAGTATTTAAAATACGAATTACAGGGATGGCAATTAGTCAGCTAATACAAATACAAAAAAAAAACAGTTCTCATAGTTTTGGTTGGTTTTGGTTTTTCGTATACCATATTTAGTTACACTTGAAACGAGCTTAACGGAAGCTTAATTTTTTTTATTAACTTCCCTACTCTACTTAATAAGTTTTAAGCTAAGAATTCGGGAAGCAGCACACAAAGTAATTCAAGGAACAGAGAAACGTTTGCTAATGTCTGTCAATAATCGTTATCGTGTACATAAGTACCGTAAAGAAGAGCCTCGCCAATTGCCTCAACATACCCAGCGGTTAATTGCTACGTGCAAAATGTTTTTTCATAAAAACATAAACTTAAGTGAATATAAGCTTAAATATATTTTCTAGGTAGTTCTCAGTTGCTTTATAAAATACTTTGGCTTCATCAATAGAAGGTTATTTATTTATTTATTTATGGGGTGCACAATGATTATGTGTGTTAATAATATTTCCAGATATTTACCTAGTATAGTAAAGATTATAAGATTATTGATTTCATGCGAAACCATTACTATATCCCCCTCAACTTAAACTTTTTACTTTTCTAGTTTATATATAAGTACATTCACACGGCACTCCCTAATGTTGACGGGAGAATAAAATGGTGTGATGAAACCCAAGTCATTAAAAGACATCATTACTGATGATAGTGCGTGTTGTGAACTCACACTATATAATATAGAATGCCTATTTCTGCAGCGAAATCAGCCATGCATGCTAGTACGACGTATAGAGCTGTCTGAAAACTATATTGAGTAGTCTGAGGTTTTGTTCGGGATTATCCCTCTATCTACTTTTTACCATCACACCTCCCACCATCGGAGCCGATTTCATCCATACAATTTGGAATCGTTGCATTTATCCAAAGAGCGTTTCGAAATATCTTTTTTATCATGTACCAGCCGAATCTGGAATGAAGTGCTCTCCTTAGGATTTCCTTAGCGCGGTCAGATGTTTTTCTTCAAACGAAGCTTGCGGAAAGTACTCAACTGTAGGCAATGGCTGGCCCCTCTGATTGCTGACGTCCTGGAGCGACGATAAGCTCTCACTATCAGATGAGCCATATTCTCGTATATCTACAAAAGTAATAAAAACCACGTGTGTAAAGGTTTTTATTTATATCTTAGGTGGATGAGCTCACAGCCCACCCAGTTAAATACTTACCGGAACCTATGGACTTTAGCAACGTAAATCGGTAAGCTCTGAGCCAGTCATCTTGAGACATAAGTTATATGGAAGTCATTGTGAACATTTTGTTAAGTAGGTAGTAAAATTTGTGCCAGCGAGCATCGTCACTGTCCAGATAGGTCATGACTCTTGAGTCCGTTAGCGCCTCTAGTATTTTACTATTTAAAGAACAAAATATCTACCCGACCTACATTGTATGTGAAATGACCAGCCTTATTTCAGATAAGGAAAAAATATATTTAGCCACGCATGGTTTCGAACCTTGAAAAAAAAAGATATAAAAATGGGATACAACATTTATTTCTATTAGCTTAAACCATGCTAAACGATTTCAACGTTGTATTAGGTGTGGTTATTTAAACACCACCTGTGGGTAAGGCACGCCCAACATGAAAAACAAATGGCCCTAATTGAATGCACACATTTGTATTGTTTATTATTTTTGTGTTGGTGACATTTTGTTTATACTATGCCAGGCCAGGGCTCAGTATAGAATTTTCTTTATAAATTTGCTTTTTAATTTCTTAAAATATTTGAAATTAAAATTATGTTTCAATACTACAAATTTTTAAATGTTTTGCTTATTTTATTTTGTACGAAAAATAAACAAATTTTTATTGTTATGCATCGCTAAATTGCTAAAAAATATTATTTTACTACGGATTTTTTTTTGAAGGTATTTTTTATTTGATTTTATTGAACACAAAAAAAAACAATGCGTTCGATTTTTGTATTCTTTCATTGAGTATTTATGAGAACCAAAATCATTTTCTCCTCAAAAACTCTTTCTCCTAATGATTGATCAGTGTAATCGAACTAAACTTTCGTTATATGAAATGAGAGTCGTAAACTTTCAAATTATTATATTTCGATATGTGGACCGATCATCAAAATATCTAACGATTATCCACAGTCAATTTGGGCTCGAGTAAGACAACCCGGATTGGTCACACCTAGAGCTTTAATTGAATTTTTATTACGATAAAATATGGAAATGCTTCATTTTATTTATTTCTATAGTTTTCGATATATATTTTTAAATTACGCCCCGCGTGCTCCGTGGTTACCTATCTGCATAATTGTAACGCTTCATTGTTTTGAAAAAGTAGCTTTAGACAAATTTAATTAGATTCGTTGGTAATTATATTTTATTTTTCAAGAGTGACGTTCATCAATTTGAAGAGGAAACAAAAACAAAATATACGTTGGATGTTTTTTTTTATTGCTTAGATGGGTGGACGAGCTCACAGCCCACCTGGAGTTAAGTGGTTATTGAAGCCCATAGACATCCACAATGTAAATGCGCCACCCAACTTGAGATATAAGTTCTAAGGACTCAAGTATAGTTACAACGGCTGCCCCACCCTTTAAGCCGAAAGGCATTACTGCTTCACGGCAGAAATAGGCAGGGTGGTGGTACCTACCCGTACGGGCTCACAAGAGGTCCTACCACCAGTAAATCTTACAAGACTCTGATGAACACTTAGCTCCTAGTAGATTAGGAGACAGTAACCAACTGCAATTAAAAGCAATATTAACCTTTATTTTTTTTAATATCAGAGTTTTCGTCTTTAAATTGAGTTGGAAATTTATCCGTTTTATTTCATACAACAAAAAATGGAGGGTACTCTATTATTAAATTCACGTAAAACCCAATCTCTCTGTACATAACATAAGGCTGTCGGGTGACAACGTCAACTGTCAATTCGGAATGAGTCGAGTCGACACCTTTCTCGATTTTACGTAAAACGATATCGATTACGTCGGAAATAAAGTTAAGTGAAACGGAAACTGTCTTTTGGCGAGTAACTGGCTTCCATTAAGGTGTAAAGTGACTCGGTTTGACGTAATGATAGCTCAGTATATCCCGAAGGAACTTTTTTTGTTGAACGATTTCTTTGCTAAGATTTTTCGATGTCACTATTTTACCGCGTTTTTTTGAGGACTTTTTGCATTGATTGGTAGGGTTTCACATTTTTATTTAATGTTTATTAAACACAGATTTTCCTGNGCGAGTAACTGGCTTCCATTAAGGTGTAAAGTGACTCGGTTTGACGTAATGATAGCTCAGTATATCCCGAAGGAACTTTTTTTGTTGAACGATTTCTTTGCTAAGATTTTTCGATGTCACTATTTTACCGCGTTTTTTTGAGGACTTTTTGCATTGATTGGTAGGGTTTCACATTTTTATTTAATGTTTATTAAACACAGATTTTCCTGAGTAAATGATTTGTTCAAATAACGTACGGGGTACGCATCGGGTTAGCTTTGACTCTGACATTGCCGATGCCCATGAGAGACAGTCACCACACATGATCGGGTACGGCCTGGGCTTGTTTGTCTCTAAATATAAGAATAGTACATTTTGTAGAAGCCAATTCTTTTAACGAAAAAAAAACCCACTACCCAAAGTGTGGACATTTTACTTTTCTTTAACAAAATTAGCTTTGTGTAATCAGGAGTACTTTCATTTAGTTATATATATATATATATATATACCTAAGTTTGAAGCATAGTATTCTCATACCACACTAACACAAATTGAAAATAATGTCCGTAATAATCTACGTAATGATTTCTTCCTAAAACGTTATTCTGTATTCTAAAGTAATGTTTTCTGACAAAAAATATTGTGCACATACAATGTTTTATATCCATTCAATATAGAAAAAAAAACTTTTGCTTATACGAAATTTATAAATCGTCTAGACTCGCTCGCTCCATTACTAAAACAAATATTTATTGCTTGCAAATCAAAAACATTAAATCGAGTATTTCAAATCAAATCTCACCTCGTTTTGAACACAAATAAGAGACGAAGGTCGAAAGTGATTTTTTATTTGAAAAACTTGGTGAAACGCTATTAGAATATCAAAGGGATTAACCGTTTTTATTCTAGCCTTTTCGGTATATTTCTCTAACTGCAGAACTTTCGACGGCTGCTTTATGAGGGACCCTAAATTTTTCATTGAAGTTTGATACTTTAACTCGATGCTTTATTGTACGAGTCGGTAAATTGAAGGAAGTTCGAGAACAGTTTTAATTTGATTGTAGTCAGAATTCGTTGGGAAACGTACAGTTAATAATTAGGGCAGTGAGAGCTATTAACTCATAAGCTGTGGTTTTTTTTATTACCCCTGTAGGCAGACGATCATATGGCCCATCTGATGGTGAGTGGTTACCGTCGCCCATGGACTTCAGCAATGCCAGGGAAATCGCCAATCCGCTGCCTACCGATTCACATTTCGATTTTATCAATTTAAATGTACCCAGACCAAGAAAATAAATTAATATCATGTATAATGTGGTATACTGACAAAAATATCTATTCCGTTTAGTTTTCTACCAAATCAAATGTATAACGATATTTAATTTTATTACCAGACACTTTTCGTCAATCAAAAAAGCAAGTTAGAAAAAATCGAATTAGCATGAATATATTTTTCATTCTCTTTAACCAATGATACAAAACTTTTATATTATGTCTATACGAAATGGTCTTATATATTAGAAAACTTCAGCAATATTGTGAAAGTTTCGTGATAAACAAGCTTCCGGACTGACGTACAAATGTCAACGCGACGTGACTGCTTTTAACTGTGTTATTTTTGTGTGTTTCACTTCGAAAAACAAAATAATTCACCGTTATTTATATTATTAAGGTATATTTTATTTAGAAATTGTGTTTTGGAATGAAACACCTTAGGATCATAATCATAGCAGCATTTTCTCACAAATAAACAGAATTGTAGATTTTTGTTTTTATATAGTCAATGTAATGTCTTTTTTATATAGCCGCCATTCGAGCAACTGAGGACCGGACGAGATGGAAACAGCTTACGAGACAGGCAACGGTCAAGTTTCAGGGACACGACCTTCAGCAATGAAGAAAGCGACGAAGAAGAAGAAGTAATGTCTTTATTACTCCTTCGCATGCTCCTACTGCTCATCGCTTAGCATCGTGAGCCTCTCGATAACTTTTGTCCTATCTCATTGTGTCCTTTGATGGAAATGAATGCGATGGTGGGTCGATTGTGATCAGACCAAGGCATTGGGGACCATGTGGTTCATTTCCTTCCGCTATGCCCCTAGCCGTTTAATGATGAAAAGCTATTTTAATTTTGGGGTAGGTGAGTGTTGAGATGTTGATACGAAAAGCATCGGTTTCGAAGCATTTTCTTCCAACATTACATCTCAAAAGCGTCAAACCTTTTGTGTTTCAACGACGTCATATCCCCATAAAAGAAAATGGAGAAGACGAATGTGAGTGCAAGTTAGGTCTTCATTTTGAGCGATTTAAAGCATGTTCATTACATGTTATATCAAAAGTTTCCCAAAAACACTATACATTTTGTAAGAACGAACGAAACAAATTTATGGTTGCCATAAAATTAAAGTGGCGATTTTGTTTTTCCTAAACACATCGCGTCTACAGTTACGTATGTCGTAAAATATATAAGTATATTTTTATTAGATAAAACACAGAACCCCGGCTGATTTTAAACACGTTACTAATATGTTACACGTCAAAACTCATCGAGAAACAAATGTGGTTTCGATAAAAGTACGCCGTTAAAACCATCACCTGCTACGTTCGCCTGTCGATCGTGTTTGCAAGGCTTCCATTAAAATAATAAAAAGTTCATTAAATATTTTCACACGGAAAGCGGATGACTGAGGCTTCGTTACGTCACTAGCATTCGATAACGATGTGAAAATTAGTTTTATAATTCATGTTAAAAATTAATTAAACCTTATCTACTATTGAGGCTTCTTTAACGCGAACGGGTATGTCCAGCTATCCTGACTTCGCCTTACAAAGCGTCGTTAGCGGTAGGCAGCGGCTTCAGCGGTAGGCAGCGGCTTTAGAGGTAGGCAGCGGCTTGGCTCTGCCCCTGGCATTGCTGAAGTCCATGGGCGACGGTAACTACTCACCATCAGGTGGCCGTATGCTCGTCTGCCTACAAGGGCAACAAAAAAAATATGAAAATCGGTTTAAAGGATGAAGGAAAGATGCTATTGCAATAACAATACTGTGATCGCGAGCTGGCATTTTTTGGTGGTAGGGTGCATTGTAAGCCTGCACAGGGGAACTTGAAAAGTGGACGCTAAGCAATTCAATTGAGACTGCGACTCAATGGCCCAAAGTGAGTAGAACTATTCACGTTGTGATGCCTATGGGCTCCAATAGCCTTGACATCATGTGGACTGTGAGCTCGTTAATACATCAGCGATTTTTTTTATTAAAGTTCGCCTTCGGTTCGTAAAATGAACGACATTTCTTGTGCATAGGCATTTCATTTGATCACTGATCAACTGGATCGGGAAGTCGATCATAAAATTTAAACTCACTTTCACTCCGTAAAGGTGTTTAGTAAAAATAAACGCAACATCTTGTTATTAGTACCAAATGAACAAAAATACAGGTGATAGGTAGTGGTTTGCCTATGTCTCTGACATTGCCTATATCCAAATTAGATGATAGAGACTCGTCGATAGATTCAACAGGGCGATTTCTCCCGCTGTCATTCTAAAAAGTTTATTTATCAACATATTAGAATAAAAATTATTAAAAAAATAACAGAATATCGCAGGTGATGTCCCTAAAACGCATTTAATTCTTGATACGGGTAACAAATTGGATAAAGATAGCACGAATTGAAGACAGAAAGATCGTAAGTGCATTGCCATGATAACTCATGTACGGAGATAGAACCTATATGTGGATGTGCCTATTAAACCCATGATTTAGCTTTGGTCTACTGAAAATCAATTATGAATTCCGGTTCACCGCATAGGATGCAATTACCTGAATATAATTAAGACCTATTTGACGTCAACTCGCAAGGTTCACTTTAGCAGCCATGTTGTTGGCTAGATGGATAATATAGAGTATTTAAGCACTAGAAACAAAGAAAAAAGCTTACGACCATTGTGATAAGCCCTCCCTTTCTGCATTTTAATCTACATGGTTCGACCATTAACTAATACAAAAAAAAACAGAACATTAATGATCACGTAGTTATAAAGAAATTGTTGTGTATTATCCACAATAAGCTTATTGTCGGTTTGTATACTCACTTCTCAGCCTTGTATAGCCGATGTTCGTAATCTTATAATGTCAAAGGTATTTAATTTGAATATCACGTGTTATCTCATTCTCAAGCATTGACTTATCGATGAAATATTTAGTGAAAGAGGTTTTAGTTCCATTTATCGTATTAAAAAAAGTATATATTTAAAGAACGGGCGGAATCTTAAAACGATTGTTTTTCTTGTACCTATTATTTTTTGGCCTTTTTATAGTTTCGGCTTTGGTTTGTACTTCTCTAATATGATTTTCTAGCACATTTTAACTAGGGCAATATCCTACCATCAATATTGAAATATTTTTTGACGTGACAACGTCTTATAATTCAATGGAGCCGGCTGCACGCACGAAAAAACATGACTCATGCGGCGTTACCTCGCGCTGAGGCGTTCCATTTAAGGCTTGAAGTGCAAGCGAGAGCGCGCAACGAGCGACAAAGAGGCACAATCGGCCTCCGCGTTCGACATCTGTCTCTCTCCTACTCGAGTGAGCGATGCATTCGCGTGCGCGAACTGCTATACAATAATACATTTAATGTGTAATGAAAAAACGATGTACATTGTAAAAAAAAAATACATAATTGTATTTATGCGTACAAATAAATGTAACTTGGTCAATTCAATAGTGATTTCCATTTACCTCCTTCTTTATATCCATACAAAATATCTATCAAACAAATAAAATTAAAATTTTCTTTTGAAAAATGAAACCATTCCATCAGTATTTTCTTATGACGTTGTCACGTTCAACTATCGTCAGTAAACCGACTTTACAGACAACCGTTTTTTATTTTAGATATGTTTTAAAATATTTTATTAGGTATGACTACAAAGCTATTACTAGGCAGTATTAATATATAAACAACAAAATATTCATAAATTCACGAAATCATAATTTTTTATTATAATGATTATGTAAAATATTTAAAATCAGCAAATTTGTAAATTAACGTAACGTTTTTTACTCGGAAATTGAATCGCTTTTTCACTACCTTAAGTGTTAGTAGTGCAGTAGGGTCGTATGTGGATTTTGAGCCCACTGAGCAGCCCTTCCATCGTTTTTGTAACAAAAGTTGATTTCTCAACCTTGTACAGCACAAATAAGATTTCAAAATGTCTCAAATTGTACTCAATTCTCATTACTGTGCACACAAACTCCAGCTACCACCTAAAAAGAGATAAGCCTTTGAATAAAACCAATTGTGTAGTAATGCCAAAAATACAATAAAAATAAATGGACACCAATTCCACTGAAGAATATGCTCGCTCTATTTTTCCACGAAGAATGGGAGCAGATAAAAATGAATTGAATAAAAATAACAAATCGTAATATTATTCAAAACAATATTGTTTATCAGCAGGAACACGGATATGATAGTACAACTTTCATGTTCAATAAACACGTTGTTCTGAATGCAGGGGACTTTTATCGTCATATGTCACGTCATGGGACCGTAAAATAACGTTAATATCGTAAATTCTTGTGAACGTTTGTCAAAATGTGAACTGAACCAGTCGGACGCAGACAAAGAGGGTTCCTTTCACTATTTCTATGTATATATCTCGACTTCAGAGCAACATAACTAAAGGTTTACTTTTTGCTAAAAATACTCTCATTTAGACTTGTATAATTTCTTGAATAACTATTTTATTAAATCTCAGATATGATTTTATTGATATCTGTAATAATAGACGTAGCCTGTGGCATTAGACTCAATTTCAAGTCAAAGAGCGGTAGGCAGTGGCTTGGCTCTGCCCCTGGCATTGCTGAAGTTCATGGGCGACGGTAACCACTCACTATCAGGTGGGCCGTATGCTCGTCTGCCTACAAGGGCAATAATAAAAAAAAAAAAATTTGAATCGTGTATATCTGACCTGCTTCATTTTGCGTTATGCTATGGGTTCCGTTAAAATAAATTAGTTGAGCTGTAAATTCATCAATGTAATAAGTATACAGTATAGTATCTATGTAAAAAATATCATCTTTTAAAATGAAAAAATTAATTAGTAAACGAACAAATTCCAAAATATATTTCTAAAATGGCGCTAGCTCTCACCGAAGCGCCCCGTTGCATTCGCTTCTTAAAAATAAAATCAGAACCCTAAATATGATTTGCATATCGTATTACTAGCTAGCTTTAACTCCGAACTTGCGTGTAAACGAACGATAAACGAGTGCCTTGTTAAAACGTTATTGATGACACTGTAAACTTGTATTACTTAATCAAATACGTGAAGTTATTTCGGGAATCACCTATAAATATGATTTTATGAGTTCATTCCCTATAAAATTTTCGGATAAATTTCTTGCCACATATTTTTGCTGTCGATCGATTTATACGGCCGTAATAGTGATGTTGTAATGAGAAATACAAATTCAATTTCAACTTAAGTGATCACCACGTTCTTAGGAGGAATAAAATTATTTAAACTAAAAGTATTGTTGGTCGTGAGAATTCTAGATTTTGTTATATTTCTTTAGACTTGTTGATGAGCTTTCAGCTTACTTGTGATTAAGTGTATTGAGGCGGCCATAAATGTCACAATTGATCCAAAAATTAAATCAAAGTATCGACAAGTCCGGTCCTCGTAAGTAAAATTGGATTTTGTCTCTAAAGCCTAAAACAGTAATCATGTGTATTATTTAAACAATTCCACTCATCTTTAACGCAATAAAAACTAGTTAACGTTTTTGATTTAAAAAAAAAATATCCCAACTATAATCACCTTCGTATGTTTGGATTGGCTGTTCAATAGGCTTGAAAAGTAATTCTAAACATTTAACGAATCATATAGCTATAGGTCTTACAGAGTAGAATTCCTCATGACCAAGAGTCCTGATCACTATGGTCAAGTTCCTGCACCAGTTCTCGACCGACTGCTAACGTAGAATATGCTCTATCACTGTTACTATTTTTTTTTTATTTTCACGGTATTGATTTTATCCGATGCTATTTCTTCACCGTAAAAATCCTTCGTAAATAAACGTCAAAACGAAACCGTGCTTCAGCGAGTTCATATATCCCGGAAAATGTTGCCTTCGATCAAAAAGCGCAAGTAAGAATATCTCAGCCACGTGCTCAGGAACGATAGATACATGATGCTGTAGTTGATAACGATGGGCAAAGTGGACGGAAAGAGACGTGCTGGGCGAAGAAAGAAGTCATGGCTCTGGAACATCCGGGAGTGGACCGGTATTGCCTCCGTCGAACAGCTGTTCCGGCTGGCTGCTGATAGAAATGAATACATGAAGCTAACGGCCAACCTTCATGCTTGAAAAGGCACTGGAAGAAGAAGAAGAAGAAAATTAAATAAACGTCAGTTAAGTAGGTACGTATTCTGGTATCAAAATATTATATAAAGTTTCAAAACGAAACTAATAACAAATTTCATCGGTTTTTCATCTTGCTAATACCGTGCTAGATTTTAGAGCGATGTTAATATATATTGTTTTGCCATCGATCCATGACGCGTATACAAATTTTGAAGTTAATCAAGTTCAAACATTCCGTTACATAAAAATAAACATACATAGATGCCAAGCTAAAAAAAATATTAAAAAAATAGTACCTGCCTGCGGGATTTTATAACTGGCGTTGTCAAATCGCTGGATACGAATACATTGTACGTCCTTCTTGTAGAAATAGCTTAACATTATAACTTAATAATAAATATACTTATATGAGTATATGTATAGCTACGTATGTGAGACTCCGGCTTTTCACTACTTATCCCAGTAAACAGCATTAGGCGTCAGTGCGGCTAGAACATTAATTTAAGACACCTTTATCATCTCAATGTTCTGAAGCTAAAGCAATTTTTCCCCTAATTGGCTGAGCAGATGAAGTACCTACAAGCATATGTAAATTTTAATACTGCGAGTTGGTGATAAGCCTCGACACGTCATTTAACCTCTCCACATAATGTCAAATGGTATTGCCATACTATCCATTAAAATACACATAATCTGATTGTTCAAATAAAAATTCGGACATATTTTTTGTTTCTCTTTATTCGATTTTTATTCTCGTCGAATTTGTTTTTCACAAATCGAGGTTTGAGGTCGAAGTCTCAATAGCATTATATAAAGGCTGAGCTTCAAATTCATATAGAAACGCATGACTGCTTCGTGACAGAAATAATTTGGTGATGCCTACCCGTGCGTAGTAACAATGTAGGGTATATTGTAAATTTGTTAATTTTTTGGGTTTCTTTTTTTTACGGCTTACAAAATCATAATTATAATTCCATAACCCTTACTGCATTAAATCTAGTTATAATCACATTAGTTAAAAAATGTAGCCTTAAGCTATCGACAAATTTTAAATCTAGCAACCCCCTCGTTTGGCTCTAATGAGTAAAACCTGTCAACCGCTTTGTGACTTTGTAAATATGATTTTCTGAGTAATTAGAACGTTTGCCTGCTTTAAATCATACGCGATGAAACCAACCCCTTTTTAATTTGTAAGGGACACCCCCCGTTCGGGCACGGTTTAATCTCGGAAACCGTTCCAGGTTTTACTCCGTTAAAATTTACAGATTTTTTTACTAAGCATGAATTTTGTGTACAGAATATTTTTGGATGGATTTTCGTAATTGGGTTTTGGTGGCCAGCGAGGCCAGGCATCCATTGATGGCTCCAGCAAAGCCGCGGCTTATCGCCTGTATACCATACGTTTACCATATGTATGTATATGCGAAATCCGTTTGTTACTAAAATCCTAATTCTCGGTTGTTTTCAACCAGTACTTGTTATCATTGCCTCTCCGAACTTTAAGCTACTTTAGGTAGGTACACGTTTTAATGATATAAACTATCTACAAATTATGTGGAAAGGAATTTGCGGATCGGTCCTCGTGGACGCAAACAGAAACATAGTAAACACACCATCGAAAACTGTTCCAAATTTTAAACACAAAATTTGGACCGTGTCTATTAGCCCGGCGAAACAGCATTGCTTTATGGTTTGAAGTGTGGGACAATCATCACACAAGTGCCAGCACATTTTGAAGTTAAAGTTTTGCTTTTGGAGTGTAAGCCTATAAGAAACCTATAAGTTGTAATGTATGATCACTGAAGACGCTCGCTAAGGAATGAAGACAGTGATGATGTCCAAGTTACTACTGTTATCAAAAAAAGTGATCAAAACAACCTCATCCAAAGTAAACGACAGATTTGAGAAAGGTATTGTATTTATGCGAACATCGTAAAACTTGTTTTAAATATTAACACTCCCTTCATTGCCTAACGGGACATTTTCCGACGAGAATTCCAGATAAACCCGCAATGAATATTGTATTACGAACGGGCAACGGCTAAAAAGAAAGAAAAAAAATGTGCGGAAATTTTGAAAAGCGTAGGTACCCGCAGGCTATCGAACCGACACGCAGCGTTCATTGTTCGAGGTTGTTTTCGGTTCTAGTTCATACCAGTCGAGTCCTTTGTTTCATCTGTTCTGTATTATTGTGCATTGAAAACGAATCGAACATGCGAATCGTTGATATCTATTAATGGAAATCTAAAAATAAATTTCTTTTTTTTATTGCTTAGATGAGTGGACGAACTCACGATTACTAGAGCTCATAAGATCTACAACGTAAATGCTCCACTCACCTTGAGATATAAGCTCTAAGGTCTCAGTATAGTTACAACGGCTGCCCCACCTTTCAAACCGAAACGCATTACTGCTTCACGGCAGAAATAGGCGGGGTGGTTGTACCTACCCGTGCGGACTCACAAGAGGTCCTACCACCAGTTAAAATGTTTTAACTACATAATAACATATCGCATAACGTTTTTAAATTATTATTCACAAATAGCTTGCATTTTATTTTGACGTACATGCACTGTTCTTATGGCGCAACTATAAGATAATAGTCATATACTTTGCACTTCGAAGCAGAATTCTTTATTTTTGTAGATGGGAGGATTGAGTTAACAGTGATACAGACTTTCAATGTTTTTATTCTAGTATGTATCTTTGCCCAAAAAGAGACACCAAGGACTTTTGAGTGATAAGTTGCAGAAGAAAAGCTATAAATCGGACTGGAAATATTTACTGGACCAGACTAAGGCCATTACGCCTGTAATACTTCTGGTGATGTTGAGGTACTTAAATTTTAATACTCGAGTGATTGCTGTGTACGTTGTGCATGCTTTCCTTCTCTGTTTGGCCGTTCATCATCGCTACCTACTGCCACGACATTCCTTTTACTTATCAGCAGCACCAGTATTCTCTGCTCAATCTTTTCTTCCCATTATTCTTTATCTCCAAATTTACAGGCATTAATGCATAAGCTTACATTAGTAGAAGCATCTTGCCCGTTTCTACAGTGAAGTATTTGTGCATTTCGGTTTGAAGTGTATGATAGCCTTACTTTAATATTAATGAAGGATGACACTGCTAATAAGTGAACACTTTACTGGGATGTGGGGTAGCGTTTATTTTGTCGTTGAGCCGTGTGTTAGTCTGCTTACATTTGCAATAAAAAGGGCTTACATTCTCTTATATAACCGACACTGAAAAAAAATGCATAAATATTATGCTAATATGATAGATAGACTTTATACTACTGCTTACTAGATTTTACAATAAAAGATGAAGATGTCACTAGACATCTGATTTTGCTTATATCACTATTAAGATTCAAATCAGCCAAAGGAATAGCTCATTGTTAACTGAAACAGGTCGCTACGAGACATAAAAACAAAAGAGAAAAAAAAATTATAGAAAATATACCAGCACAACAACAAATGGATTCACAATTAAAATGTGGAATTTTAAGCATTGACAAACAACAGGTTGACTGTCGGAACGAATTTTTGATGCACAATTTTTTATTTAAATAGAATGCGTTCCGGAATATATGTGACGTTTCAGTGGAATGGACGTTGCAATTAGTTCAACACTGTACGTCGGTCGAGAGCTTACATTTTTATTGTGAATATTTTATTAATTTTGCATCAAAAAATCGGCGTAAAAATTCACCCTCCTCACGTTTGAAATTCGAAATGAAAACAATTAAAAACAAGAAATCCGAGTGGAAATTTGAAGGGTTCCTTATTAAAATAAGTTATGTTTACGTAATATGGAATTTTTTATTTTAGATCAACGGTACAATATAATACAGTTCAAAATAGATCAACAATATAAGCTACGTAAGATGTGACCAGCTTTTCACAGTGAGAATTATGATCAGTGAAATTGAATGCATTCCAACTAAGCGCATTGGAAAATACGCCTTATTTGAAATAGGGACTGGGCTCTGTTTTCAAACCTACTCTTCACTTTATTTTTTGCAGAGTAAAGACCATATTCCCTTGCGTATTGGAGAGTGTTGATAATTTGGCGTTTAATGAAGCGCGTCTGCTGTGTCGTCTCCGGCGGAAGATGGTAGAAAAATCCTCGCAGTGAATGCAAATTTTCTCCATTATTGTTTGTCTATTGTCCCGTTTATGAAGCGAGAAAGTGATAATAAATTTTCTGCGACACTCTTTGTATTTATCGCTTTTAAGGGTGGTGTGCACTTAACAGCTTCGGTATTATAATGAAATTCAATGTTATATAGCAACGTCAGCAGTAAATATCTGACGACGATAGTACGGTATCAACTGAAAATAAACACAAATTTTATTCCTTTGTAATAAAAGCGGAAACTTAACTTTGAACTCGCGATACGAAAATAACTTAAAAAATAAAAAGACAATATTCAAACATTTAAATTCGGAGCCATCAGCGGCTAACTATACAGAATAATTTCGCTGAATCACTAAGTGCCGGCCAACAAGCCACGATAGGCACAGGTTCTTGAACCCGAAACTTTTTAATTGTAATGGAGATTACGAGTTATCTGATGGGGCCTAGCGCATTAGTAATAACATATTTATTTTGTTCGTTTGACAGCTGTGGGCGGTTTGATCTGAGATAAAGTGAGCTAAGGTTGTAACGCGAACTGGTATGCTTAAGTTGTTGCAACTGGTATTAAATGATGTTTTGTTTTTATTGGCAATTCGAAGGTGAGGAATGGGACACGTTCAACGATCGATGAGCTACCAATATTTTCTTCTTCAAGTGATACAATTATTAACCGATATTTATTTTTGAACTAGTTTAAGATTTTCATGTAACGTTGGACGTTTTAAACTGGACCTACTATATTTGACATTTCCCTAGTATACATCTGATACACAAGTGCTACCACCAGTAGATAGAATTTTCGATTTTTTTTAAATTTTTTTTATTGCTTGGATGGCTGGACGACCTCACAGCCCACCTGGTGTTAAGTGGTTACTGGAGCCCATA
The DNA here is from genome assembly GCF_003987935.1 of Bombyx mandarina. The sequence goes on from NW_021011640.1 coordinate 121,371, forward strand.
CATATCTACAACGTAAATGTGCCACCCACCATGAAATATAAGTTCTAAGATCTCAGTATAGTTACAACGGCTGCCCCATCCTTCAAACCGAAACGCATTACTGCTTCACGGCGGAAATGGGCAGGGTGGTGGTACCTACCCGCGTGGACTCACAAGAAGTCCTACCACCAGTAAATGGTAATCGGTGCTTGGTAATCGGTTCTTATAACCCATACCATAGATTATGCACACCAATCCTAATAGATTTAGGACCAATGTGAGATTTGTTTTTGCTGACTTTTTGATAAAAGTGTTCTACGCTAAGCATTGCAGCCGCGAAAACTTGCCGTACTGTTTATCTAAGCAAACTCATCGCACTATCAATAACACAAGTCATTTAGCGGACATTAACACCCCTCTGTCCCCTAAAAGGAACGGGGAATCATTAGAAAAACTGCATTTCACGTATTTAATAATATCGTCAACTGCACCCCAAAGGAAAAAATCTATTAACGTCAAAACGAACGTTTTAATAATCCATCAAGCAACCAACCCATTAAACGGAAACACGCTTTAAGTCTGTCGAAACGTTAACGGTGTAATTTTTCGGCATTTTTTTTTCTCTATTCATATTTCGTGAAGGCTATAATTTGTCAACGTTAAAAAATCTTGGATCCACATGAATTTATTTTAATACTGGTTAAGGTAATTCAGTGATATAACAAATAGATATAGACACATTTGGAGTTGACTTCATAAATAGCTTGAGGTGGTAAAATCGGAAAATGGGAAGCTATTACAGATATTGACTGAAATTATTCAAGTAGTTAAATTTACTTGAAGCTTCATTTAAGTAAAATACCAAAAGAAATTAACTATAATAAGGAAATTGTATATTAATCTAAACATGGCAAAAGGTACACAATATAAAAAATATTAGGTATAATAAGTCATCAATTTGGTATGTAGTGAGTCTTCCTAAATTTACATTATATAATAAATGCAAATTATATTGGATTATAAGTAATGAATGATGTTTAAAATGACAAAATATCTGCATAGCGAGAACATTTAATTACGTGCAATACAATAAATCAGAATAATTTAAACGACGTCTCTATCAAGCCGGTTGCAATTCTGTGTTCAATTCGACAATTGTCGCTAAGATGAGTTGCGCAATGCAAAAGGAATTCCCGTCTAGACTCGGACGTTTAATGGGTGCAAATCATTGCAAATTGCATTCTTGGAACGATGTTGGATGATGCTTTTCATAAATTACTGACACGGGAATATGGTTTTTAATTTCACAACACAGTGGATTTTTTAACCAAGATTGCCATGATCTTACTATCCACTCAATGTTCAGTGGCCACTAAAGCTTATAGAAAGCACGGTGTAAATACCGATAAAAAAAACTCGATTCTGCATTGGAATGCACTATAGCTTCGCGAAATGAATTTATATAGTGATACTACTTAATCCTAGTAAGTACACGAAATTAGCTACACTAATAAATAACATAACGAGCTCAGTAAAGATAAATACAGAGAATTTCAGCTTAGGCATATCATTAGCTTTCATGAAATATAAAGGATGTAATAGTATTTTAATTGCACTAGATGACTTATTCATGTTCCATCTAATATTAAACGGTCACCGTAGAACATAGACGTCATCACATTCTTATATCTGCACTAAAAAAAAATCCACACATTTCACTTGTCATTTAATAAAATTGATTCTGATATCGTGTTTAAAATCACTAAGCTACACATAGCCAAACCGTAGAAAATTGAAACGTCCAAAAGTGACAGTCACTAAAAGGTTTTCATAACAAACCCAAATCGGATCCATTTGGGGTAATTAGTACACAAAACGCCCATCAAAACCTTACAAAGTTTATAAATCGACTAATTTAAATAGCCTCGTTTATAATTTATGTACGTTTCAGTCGATCATGTATTAATATTTAGGGATGTCAGATTTTGGTATTCCGATAAAAAGTTTCCTGCGGCCCGCCCAATCAATCGCTGCTTTTAATGGACTGTATTTAGAGCTAATGGTATTTCATAGATTAGAAGTATGAGATGAAACTTTAAGGGATTTTTATAAAATATTCCGAGGAATTAAAGCTACAGCTGCAAATTGATATTATAGATTTATCTTTCTGTTAAAACGTATCGTTCCGGATCGAAGAGTGGGACAGTCAGGTGTAAACGGCATTCAGATGTCACCTTCATGTTTCAAGATGGCAGCAATCATGTTGTGATGACTATGACTATGTGTAATCGCTGAACCAGCTAAATTTATCCTACAATGGACCTTTCTGTAATCAAATATGTCAAAAAAATATTTATATGTTAAGTTTTCCTTTATTTTTTAATCGATTTTCTTTCTTTATTTAGTAGCTATTGGCAAACTTTAGCATGATCGCGAAAGAGAGAGAGAGAGTATTCATTATTGTACACCAAAAAAAAAAAAAAACAATGCGAAACATTAAATAGAAAAAAAAAATACAATTGGCGGTCTTATCGCTAAGAGCGATATTTTCGAGACAACCATCAGGTGGACAAGAGTTATTTGGAAACGAATTACATGCGGTGTACCAATCACTTGAAATATGTATATAATATGAATATACACAAACACACATATTTATCGATCGATATATTTATTGTAAATGGTCGGATTTTTTCGAAAATTAATCTAAATTATAAGGTATTAGTGATTTCCGTCGAAATCCTTAATAACGTTAAAAACTAATCCCAATTTTAAGTTCATAAATTGAATTAAGATGATCTATGAATATCAAATTCTGTTACATACTCTTTGACGAAATGCTTAAATGAAGCACCGAATATCTGATAGGCTCAAATTGAATAACCTTCAAGTTTGATTGAAGGCTAGCCAGTGTATTGATAGTATAAGTGGCACAAATTAATTAAGTACTGATTTGTATGCAGTGCTATTTTATTATGATAACATAGAATGATAGTTCCGTTATGGTTTTATGGTGTTGGTCTAGAATAGTACCAGCTTAAAATCAGCCCATGCTTATCGTAAAATGTAGATAGAATGAGTCAGTGGACAAAAGGCAGCAGCATCCTCAGTGTATTGTATTAGCATGCTAAGACAACCGACTGGTATTTAACAGTGGTAGGGCGTATTGTGAGCCCGTGAAGGCAGCTATCACCATCGCGTCTATTTCTATCGCAAAGTAGTAATGCGTGTCTGTTTGTACGTTAAAACAACTGCTATGCGATACAGTCGAAATTTCAACCAAGTAGACCAGAGCAATGAGTTGTGATGTTGATTGATTCTTGTTACCTACCTCTTAATACCAGATGAAACATGATCTCCTGCTTATCCTAAGGAAGATATTATAAATAAATAATAGTTATTAAAAATTAACAAAATACGCTTTTATAGAAAATCCAACTAAAAATAGATAATAAATTTTAATAAACTTGAATTAAGAATAGTGTGAGAAAAGCGTTTCAAAGGAGGTCAAAATCATGTTCAAAGATTCCGTTACATACTAACATACATACGTTTGAAGCTAATAAAAGGGTATTAAAAACATTTAAGGGTATGATATTAATCGATTTTTTTTTTAAACTAGAAAATAGTATGTTCCCCGTTGTAGTATGTATAATTCCGGTGTCCTCAAGCTGTCACTGGTTTTGAAGTATATATGGAACCGTTAGTTAATCGCTCTGTATACTTGTATTCAATGGTGTGACTATGCCATCATTTGAATTCGCACAGGCGTTATTTTTTCAGAACAGCACACAAGGCAAAATCTGCCCAATTTTTCAACAAAGCCGCCATGCGTTCCGGTTTCTTACTGCTCTGTACGGGCATACGATCCCATGGTGAACCTCATAAAATGAAGTCTAGATTATTAGAGGTCATCGACATCTGAATGAGAATGCCACCGCCGAACTTAGATGTAATTGTAAACGATAGTAAATCTTAAATAATTTTTAGGAATGAATAAGTGGCACCTAATAGCGGATAATGATTTATGTATTTAACGCTCTGCGGGGAGCGCGACGCACAATTCCCCGTCGTTTTGATTTGCTAGAATCGTGCTTAATCATGAAAAAGCTTTCTTAGTTCTTATTCGCAAAAAAGATTTTAAAAAAATATTTTAACTGAAGTAGTGATAGGCACTATACCTAATGTTCTAATCGGTGTTATGCGATGGCCAAAGTGATTATAGTATAGCAATACGACGTTAATGCCATTACAATCGTTGAGACACGAGTTCTACTTCATAGCTAAAATGGGCAGCTCGTACCGTATTGGCTTTGTCGCTATTGATTACATAAATTTCCTGGTTATATGAGTTAATTTTATAACACAATGTTTTATTTTCGAAGTGTTTGCTATTGCATTTGTGTGAGATCTCGAAACGATCTCGATTATCATGTCACTTTGACGAAATGATTCTCGGTGTGAACGACAGCGTGTTGAGATCTCAAATGGAGATTGATAAAGTCGTTGAATACTGCCGATCTCTTGTGCCGACTGAGGGGATTCAGTGTTGGTGACGTCGAATGGTAAACAGTCGACGTCGCCCTAAACACGTCATTACGGATCCTCCCGATCCATTAACGTTGCTCTTGGGTACCTCAAGCACCGGTCACCGTTCTCACCGAAACCATCGCTTGCGACTAAGGGATCGGCGAGTAAATTGACTCATAGACACTGAGTTTCTCGCTGGATCTTCTCAGTGGGTCGTGTTTCCGATCCGGTGGTAAATTCTGTGAAGCACTGCTCTTGCTAGGGCTAGTGTTAGAAAGACCTCTGGTTTGAGTCCCGAGAGCTCACCTACACGCTAAGGTAACACTGATGTAGCCTCTCAAGGCTATCAGTATTGTAAGGAAGGAAAAAAAATTTGGTGACAACTGAATCTTTCGTCCCGAGTGGTCGAGAAATAATGCAGCCTTAGTATCCAACTCGTTCCTCTGGTGAAACTGCGAGGCGTCACGGTTGACAGCTCTGGGAGAATATATTGGTATTTAGTTAGTTTATAGTATAGTCTTCCAGCTATGAATATATAATACCAAAGCCATTCACGACACCGCGTGATTCAATTTAGTAGATTCATATATATTTATTTTTTCATAAATCATTACTAAACTCCCATTACAGCATTGCTTCGGCATGAAATGATAATTTGTATTCAGCAAATTTCTATTTAACGTCTAAGTTATTTTCAATTAATCAAAACGATTTTTATATTGATTTATGGTTTGAGAACAGTGGGAGGTCTGCAATGTTGCATAATATAATATAAGATACTGTTCATTTGGAGTTTTGTTAACTTTAAATGTAATAATATAATCGATTTAAATTTTGTTTTGTATTAGCAAATGTTGGTGCATGGAACAAATTTTCCAAAAAGCAAAATCCACCACAGATACACCGGACTTTTAAAAATCGAATTTCGAACATTCGAATTTTGTAGTTTAAAATTATTTAGGTTTTTTTCTCGCCCAATTAAGGTTAAACTAAATGTATCTTGTCTATTTATTATATTATGGATTATGCTACATTTTATTTCTTCACAAACATTTTAACGGGAATTTTAAATGATAAAAAATTAGTCAGTATTCGTATGCTTTATTCACTTCAACTACGCATGATTTTTTTAGTATGCTTACATTAAGATTGAACTTGTTAATAATAGCTTTCTAAGAATTCTTTTGCAATTGAGTAGTGCGCTGTTCGTAGAAATTCGAGACTGACATTATTATCAACTATTCTAATAATACTTCGTTCAGATCTCCGGCTAGACTTATTAAACTATCAGAAGCAAAGTGTAGGGGTTTTAATATGCAGTAAAATTTAAAATCAATTTCTTTTCGTGTTATAAAGAAGAGGTTTAGTGGGTTTCTCGTGAATCATTTCTAAGCGAGCGATCGAGTATGATTTGTTACTGTGAAGTAAGCGTGGTCTCAAGAGATGTCGTAAATTAATAAACTTGACACAGTAGCTCCTAATATTTTATATTTATATTATATTGTCAAAACAGAAAACGATAAAATTAAATATATGTACATTGAGTACATATAAATAAACATAAATACATATAAATGAATATTAATTTATTTTACAAACTATAAAGAAGGTTTCTAGGACATCAAGAAGATAATAATTTCTTGTAAGATACCATCAGCCTGGTGCGTATACCGAAAGACAGTATCAGATGAAATTTTGTAGAAAAGAACGTCGCTCAGCATTTGGATGTTCAAGGTTTAAAATGAGATCATCAGCCTTTATATTAAAATGGGGCAATTTTGAGGTATCAGTGACAAAATAAGATACCTGCAACGTAGTTAATGATAATAAAACCATCAATAAATATGGATGAACGAATTCAAGTCCATTGCGATTACTCGATGAAAGAAAAGCATGGTGTAATAAAATTAAAGTAGCTAAATATAAAAAAGAACCATTAATACGTACACACGATCTGAATATTCTGCTCGAAGGCGATGATGCTTCCGTTCAAAAATAACAATTGTATCTATGAAATCAAGTTGACATAGAACATAAAATTGGCCACCGCCTCAGAGAGCGAGGCCACGATCCTCGGTCTGGGTCGTACCTGGTCCAGAGATTGTCCATTGCCATACAGCGTGGCAATGCTGCTAGCGTAATGGGTAGGTACTTTCGGGCCGGGTGCGATCCAGAGTGGCTTCTTTGAGTAGCCGATGCCTATACGCGCATTGCTGTTAGCGTGGACCTATAGGAACATAAAATTATATTATCGATGTATTTCAGTAATCATTTAATACAACTGGCGGATTGCCAGCACGTTCGTCCCTTTATACTGTTACAACATCGTAGATCCAAACCGAGAATTTGTTAATAAAGGCCAACAAACAAACAAAATCAATCGGAAGGAATACCGAGGTGACACCGATATTCTCGCAAATATATTACAGAGGTTAATTTGTTGGTAAACGATACTTTCCGGTACCCAAAACGATCCGTGTAAGTAAATACAGAACCGAACCAATTTGTTTCGGTCCCTCTTTCCCCTTACATCAATCGAACAAAGATGTGTTGATTGAATAGTAATATAATCCAACGGGAAATTCGGCCAAAATATCCGCAATAGTTTTTTTTGTTGTTCATCTTGATTTAGTACAAACCGGTTGTGGAGTTGTTTTTATCTTTATACCAATAACGTTTGAATAAAGCCTTTTTCTTACGGGTCTGTTCTCTACCCGAAATATAAAATACATTGGATATACATCGAATAAACTTATGTCGGCCACTTGAACGAATACAATTGAATATTGATCTCCTAATGAATATTGACCACGTTTAGCCAAATATGACAATAATAGCTACGCGGATCGTGTGCTAATTCATAATTTCCGTAAAACTCGATCACCCACTAAGGCGAAATAAGTATAACCTCTCGAAGCTACTGACAGTAAGATAAAAAATATTGTAAAATATCATACTGAAAATGGCTCACACAATTATAATTTTAGAACAAACGAACCCGAGATTGTGATGATGAGATGTTATATGTATTATAATCCATTATACCTTNACGCGGATCGTGTGCTAATTCATAATTTCCGTAAAACTCGATCACCCACTAAGGCGAAATAAGTATAACCTCTCGAAGCTACTGACAGTAAGATAAAAAATATTGTAAAATATCATACTGAAAATGGCTCACACAATTATAATTTTAGAACAAACGAACCCGAGATTGTGATGATGAGATGTTATATGTATTATAATCCATTATACCTTCTTTTTTTTTTAACGGTCGAGGGGGGTAACGGACCGGGTTATGTCGGAGTCCGGCGCCTCCTGAGAGGAAGAAGGGGAGAAGAGAAGGGCCGAGGTCCTCCACCTCTCCCAATTTTGTCACAGGAGACTACGCCTTGAAAAAGGCGCGCGAAGCACTTGCCCCGCAGAACGACTACCGACTAAGCCCCATCGAGCTCCACCGCACCGACTACACGAAACTTATAATATATTATAATCCATTATACCTAACTTATAAAAAGGCAAATATCTCTAAGCAACGAAACGTAGGTAATTTAGTAAAATTCGAACCATTTCGCGTCTCAGTGACGGAATGGATCGTTTAGTGAAAACATTAGCTTCGGCTGATAGGCTTTTGAATGTAAATTGTACGTGAAATTCGACAGGCGGTATTTGGGGCGCGAAAATCAGGAGCCACTTATATAACTGAACCTTAGTTTGTTTTGGACAGTAATAAATATTTGTAGCTTAGGATTTTCAATGCTATTTAACTTGTGATAGATATCGATTTGCCATATGAATCTGCTATGAGCAAAAACACCAATAACCCCATGAAGTTGGCGGGGATGAGTCCTCTACATTCATTCACAATACAATAACGACAATAAACACTAATTCTAGAGATTTTACTTTCTGTTCACAAATATTTGGACTGGTTTTTGTTAATGCCAAATCACTTCTTCTAAATTCAGGCGTGGTTGCAATGTAAACACGTGTTGAACAATAAAAATCCACTCAAGTCCAAGCATATCAGTGGACCACAGCATTTCGGTGGGCGTATCTGAGTGTTTACTTTGATCTTTGTACGTCTCGACAAAGCAAATACTTTTATCATTATTTACACAGTATTCGGTTGCTATCTGCAGAGGTTATTGATTATTTTTAATATTCGGTGGCCAACCAATAATGAAATGTTTCAATTCGTCATTGAATGAATAAATATTCGTTCTTATTTCATATTATTACTTCATAGCTGAGTTTTGTTGATGAACCTGCTTAAAATGCTATCTCAACGACCTAGGTATACCTTCTCTAATTTACACATTTCTACCGCTTTCTTTTTTTTTTCCTACCTATGCTAATAGCCTTGAGAGGCTATATCAGCGATACCTTAGCGTGTAAGTGAGACGCCTTCAGCTCTAACACAACCTAACCCATGAATCAGCTCGCTGAGTTTCTCGCCGGATCTTCTCAGCAGGTCGCGATTCTGATCCGGTAGTAGATTCATTCGCGAAGCAGCTACTCTTGAGCTGTTAGGTCTCCTTCGGAGGCGCTCGGGTAGCTGTTAGCAAATCCCACCCCTCTTGGCTGAGCCTTTGCTCGCTCACCTGTCCTGGTGAAACTGGAAAGGCCTCCGGGCCACCAGTAACCCTTAAAAAAAAAAAAAAGCGATGGGTTCGGTGAGGACGGTGACCGATGCTCGAGGTAACGAAAAACACCTTTAATGGATCAGGAGGATCCGTAATGACGTGTTTAGAGCGACGTCAACTGTTTACAATTCGGTCCACAGGATAGGAGAACAAGTAATACGCCGTAATTTTGATCTCATTGTCCAAGACTTATGTTTCTGTAGCATTGATATGTTATGAAGCACACTTAACAGATAGTATTAGATTGTGGTAGAGAACAACTTAAACAATGAAAAAAAAAAAAATATGACATGAAAAATGCATTGTTGAGTAATAAATATGTCAATGTTACTTTATATTATAATTTTGTTTTCGTTCCATAAATTATTTTTATTCACATGCATCACTTAATCTGAAAAAAAGATAAGAATATTACACACAAAAAAGTCTTTTATGTTTATAGAAAACAAATTGAGACAACTTTAGAATTCACACTGCGGAAACGAATTTAATTTATTGACGTCTCATTCAAAGTGCGGACTTCTCGATTGCGTCGAAGAGCAATTACAAGACTACAGAATACAGAAACTACACCGAAAAACCCTTATTGCTTCAACAATAAGATTCAGATTTCGAATATTCTACTGCCGGTAAACATTGCAGAGTGAGCACCGAAGTGACAGAACTTAATGTGACTTTAACAAATAGCTAAACATTTTGTAATTCGAAGAACATCTTGAATGCTTAGTTACTTAACAAAAGATGGGCAGTCTCCCGATTGTTCAAATTCACCCTGTTAGAGACATCTGCCTTTTTTTTCTCGCGTACCTGGCGAAACAGATATTTGCTCAACAAACCAGAAAATCAGTTGTATTCTTGTTTAAATAATGAAAAATTTGTTTTTGATTGATGAATTTGCCAAAATTTAAAATATATTTGACCATAACAATGTTATTGATTTAGTCTTGATAATGTTGTAGTTAACAAAAATGTCTTGCTTGCATAAACCACAATTCATTATTTAATACTTTTTGGAGATGCCCAGTTCTACATGTAATGCTTTATTAATATATAATTGGCAAGATAAATAAAATTAGTTGTTAGTTATCTTTAATCTAATTTATTCGGTAGCACTATCTGTGATGTTATTAAAACTGTTCTTATCAAAATAGAAGCTGGAATAACGCCTATATCCATTGTTTAACCCTCTAATAGCAAAACTGGGGTCGTCTTAACGATAAATATAGGGGCTAGTGCAATATCTGTCTGGCGCGTACTGAGTGCAGAACCATTTGCATTGGAAGTAGATGCGACGAAACGGCCTCCAGTGGAATTTAATAAAAATATCTTCTCAGTTCTCAGTGTTTCTTTAATATACTGCTTGGTGCATTACGAAAAATTTATTATGCAGCTATCGCACTGTTATATTCTTATACAGAAAACCCTAAAGTGCATTGTTTCATGTTTAGTTACTTTTAATTTTTTTCCGTAAGCCTTGTCAATGTCTTAATCTTATGAAATGTTTTTTTTTTTAATTACAGAACTATTAGAGTAGTACCGTATAAATTTATAGCATTAGATTGGTGAACTCTTTGTTTTATAGAACTGAAATTGAATAGGCTGAAATTGACAAGAAGCTAGATTCTAGCCATTTGGGCGCACAAAACCTATCTACTAGGAAAAAAGTGGAGTACGTTTATAACAGCTACTGCTATGTATTTGCTATAATAATATCACAATATTGTAATCATGTACGAATATGGGCAGTTTATTGGCAAAGAAATATTTTAGGTTTATTTCGATATGGGAATATATTTAATTTTGTTGTGGACATTTTGTGAGTGACGCAGTGAAATGAAATATATCTCCAGCTGAAATTAGCATTCATAAGCTATCTCCGACGACGTAAATAACCACCTTCAAATGGGTCCTAATTAGGTATTATTTTAACGATTGCAATGCCATTAAAAATAATGCAAAAATTATATTTAACGCAATTTTAGATACAGGCCCAGATTTTCGTGAATATACGTACTTGTTTTGAATTTATCGAATTTATTGACATTTATTTTGTCTTTAGATAAAATTCGACTGTGACGTACTTAGTCTGGCCATAAATACTGTTACAATTAAAAATAAACAAAATATTACATTTGAATTTGGAATCTGTCATTTTTATATGATTGTTTTCTCATTTCGGCGCCAATACATTGTACAATATTTTGCGATATTAAAATGAAGTGGGGTGATAAAGAGAACCGAATCGCTGTGATTGCATTACACAAATCAATTGCAGCCAATGGAGACCACTTCGAATAAGCTTTTTATACTTTAAATTGTTTTATATTTATGTATTAAACTAACACACTGTAAAAGTAATAAACGTTATTTGCCATAGATTTTTTTTTGTTTTCCTTTGTAACAGTATTTATGGCCAGACTAAGTATATATAAAACCTTATAAAAATATTAACTATTGTAAAGAATAGGCTATAAAGAAAAACTGAGAGAGTTAAGCATTCAGATTGAAGCATATAAATTTAGTATATTACTGGAGAAGATTGTTTTGTCAAAGGTTCCAAGCTTCATAAAAATCGTATTATCGTCATTTTCCGAAATTGCAGTGTGGCAAGTTTAATCGTGCCCAGTGTTTTCACAACAATTTCAAACTACCCTTTTCAAGGCATGAATTCCATTCAGTAACATTGGATTCAATAAAAATTCGATTATTGACAAATCCATAATTTGAGCTTAATCTAACAGTATTAGCGACATTAAAACAAACTAATAAATAAGTTAATGTATTATTAAATGTAAGAAAACCAAAAAATACGCTTAGCAGACATATTATGTTCTTTTTACATTTTTACAGTCAAATTGATATGAGAAATACTCTTACAATTTCTATGACGTAACGTAATAACCTAAGAAGTATATGTTATTCTGTATTCGTCGAATGTCTAGTTGACTACCCGCTCTCGAAATATTGCTACGTTTCTTGGCCACAAAATATATGATATCCATTCGGTTACATGAACCGATGGATCTATTATTTGCGAGAAGAGAACCTAGTAATTTAGTTGCAAAACCTTCCACAAAATCTGAGCCTATTATTTGTAGGTAGTTGAATCCTCACTTATTGGTGATGATTCATTATTTTTATGGTTATTAATAAGGTTGTTAGTTGCGTAGATGAACAAATGAGTTCTAATTAAGATGGATTTTTACAGCAACCTACAAATAATGTGAATGCCAGGTATGCTCATGTAATTTTTAAGCCGCATGCCGCTGCTGAGACCGCTGTTGTTGATTATTTGTTGTTGGTATTGAATATGTTGTTGTTGTTGTTGAAATAAGATTTCATTATACAAAACCCTTGTCACTGAAATTCACGATTAATTGAAACAGTAATAGTAATACCAAACTGTGCTTACAGCACGTCCAAAAGGTACTAACATGGTGAAGTAATGCTATGGTTGGTTTGATTAATGTGTTAATGAGACTACAGTCGTTGAATTTTACAATGTAATTATTATAATTATGTACGGAGGAAATTTTTTACAGAAAACAGTGAGAATTTTTATTTTTTGAAAACAAAAATAATTCTGTAGAAAAAAAACCACTCACAAAACACTTGATAGTTAATATTTAAAGTTCTTAAAACTTTTTCTAAATCCCTTCACTTTCTACGGCGTAAACCAAACTATAAAATCCAAAGAGCTTTAAGCTGGCACCGAATAGAGCTCCAGTGCAAAGTGCCTAAGTAACTCGGTACTCTCAAACTTACCGGGACTCATCCTGGTTTTTATTCCAAAATCGATTGGCCTGGTTATCCGGGCGTACTCAGGCGTGAGTTTTCTCGCTATAATAATAAAACCTCGCGATATGAGAGCTAGTTTTGTGGAAAATCGATAGATTCCTATTAAAAGAGGTTTCCGCTGGAAACATACTGTGCAATAAGTTTTGAGTCCGATGTATTCCACAAGTTTCGTAACGTAACGAATTAAGGATAGATAATAGTGAAATTATGTATTTAGATCAGTATACATTATATATAGCAATATATTCTATCCTACTTTCTACCCTACTAATATTATAAACGCGAAATACTGTAAGAATGTATGGATGTATATTTGTTACTATTTCACACAAAAACTACTGAATGGATTATGATGAAATTTTACGATAATATAGCTTACACATCAGAATAATACACAGGATGATTATTTATAAATACATATTGTGAATTACTCAAAATATAACGATAAGTGTCAAGTATGTAGGAAAAAATCTACTATCTGCGAGCTATTCTGGCGTGTGCCGCAAAAACCGTTGGAGTTACACATACATAGTTATAATGTAAAGTGGAAATGTTTATCTTAAATAATCCTACAAAAAACGCGCGACAGCATATTATATCTTTTATTTGTAATTAGCTCCAAAATAGTGAACCATGAATATAAGAAATGTGGAAAGGTTAGATTTTTTGTTTGTTACGTTCTTTTTTTGTGTTTTTTACTGTCAGAAACAGAATTTTATAAAAGGAAATTCAATAAGATCAATAATAAATTAAAGTTCCCGAAGCGAAGCGAGGGCGGGTCGCTAGTATAGCAATAAATGGACTGTGTTTTAATCAGCCACTGAATTTCATAGAGTGCTGATAGAACTACCGCTGCCTATTGTGAGTATTCGTGTTTTTTTTATTGCTTGGATGATGGACGAACTCACAGCTACCGGATGTTAAGTGTTTACTGGAGCCCGTAAATATCTATAACGTAAATGCGCCACCCACCTTGATACATAAGTTCTAAGGTCTCAGTATAGCTACAACGGCTAACCCTTCAAACCGAAACGCATTACTGCTGCACGGCTGAAATAGGTGGGGTGGTGGTACCTACCCAGGCGGACTCACAAGAGGTCCTACCACCAGTGTGAAACGATACCATCTTTAGCATTGAACTCCAAGCCAAACATATATAACCATAATGCCGGTAGTTTGTAAAATTAGTATTAATTATCCTACAACAAGCGAAATCGGAAAAAATACTATAATTTATTCTTCTTCATCGTTCCCTCACTGTTGAGGATCGTGACCAAATGTGACTTTCCTCCACAACTTTTTTTTGTTTATTTATTTCATTTACTTCAAATTTTGATACAATATAATAATAAAACTTATATTACCTAGAGTTTAAATACTATACCCACCTAAACTAACAAATTTACCATATATGATTTAAAACGTATTTATAGGCAGTATTTTGATATACGCAAATTAGCTTTTTAGAGTCAAATTGGTTAGAATTAATCCTAGACTAATTCTAAACTAACAAATATTTAGTAATATTGATTATATTACTGAGATAATTTACAAATACTCCATACGTTTATAATTAAAATAGAAACCATAAAAAACAATAAATTTATTTTGCGTTTACTGTATGTACTATGTTATGTTTGTAGTACGAATACTGTGTTCGTAAGAAATTGAAATGAGCTTGTGGATGAACCACATAAAAATTGGGTACTGCGGTGCCACATATTATCCAAATTATTTGATATGGATATTATTGTAGTTGGTATGGGTTACCATTTTCCGGTTTCTGAATTTTACTTACAAAAGTTATTTGGACTGAATATTGGATATTGAAAATGGATCGCGTCAGAACATATTAAGATTTAAGTAAGTTTATGACTCACTTAGTGGTATATCTTTTAGTCTTCGATTTATTTATTATCTCGTTTTTCCCCCCTACCTATTCTAATAGCCTTGAGAGGGTATTTCAGCTTCTCTTTGACGTGTAGGTGAGCTCACGGCGCTCTAACCAGGAGTCTTGCTAACCCTGGCCCTAGCAAGAGTAGTGTTTCGTAGAATCTACCACCGGATCGGAAACGCCACCCATTAAGAAAATCTGGTCAGAAACTCAGTGGGCTGTGTCTATGGGTTAATTTACCCCCGGTTCGGCGAGAACGATGACCGGTGTTTGAGGTACCTAAAACCATCGTTAATGGATCGGGAATATCCGTAATGACCTTATATTAATTGATAAAGAAATATAAAATTTACTATGAAACTCAAATTAATTGTGGCCCTAATAGGAGCACTTAACGGTGAAGACTCCCCGAAATATTACTGCAATAAAGTCATGAGTGATTTCTCACCGAGTTCACACCCTTGACTACTTTATTACTTTTCTCTGAAGCAGAGCCTTTCATAACTTTTAATATTTCACATTCGCGTATGCTTCTTATTCGCAGAGTCGATTGTGGGATTTTTTCTGCCATTGTACTCTGCCATATTAAGTTTTATTTACGACTTTTCGGTAAATTATTTGACTGTCGAAATAACGTAAAATGCTTGATGGATTTTCTTGAAGCATCGAGTGACTTGGATTTCTGGAATTTTCAAATTTTAGTGACGACTGTGTTAATACAATATTTTGTTACTAATTTTTTTTTTAATTTGAAATTATTTTAAAACTTCAATCCATAATAAATACTAAATACATATATGTAAAGATGTAAAGGGAACGTATATTTTTCTATTCGAATTTTCGGACGCAATTATGTTGATAAACAAATATTTATTTATGATCAAAATATCGAAATGTATTTTGTATGCAAATAAAATTGTTTAAAAAAATATCTATTTTCCGAAATAAGCATACAAATATTACAAACAGGCTTTATGTAAAAACAACGTTGAAATCAATAGTCAAATGATGTAGAAGCCATAATTATACAACTTTTACGGCTTAATGTCAGACGACTGTCCGTAAGCACCCAAACAGTGATTTCGAGTTTCAGTATTCGAAAAGTCGGAAATAATAAAATGGCCAATAAAAACGCGAGATCAAACAGTGAAACTAGTTTTAATTATGTCTAATACCGGTCACTCACATTCGCACGAATACGCAAACCCATAAGTGTAGGACGACATTTGCAAATGATTATGCAAAGTTTTCGCTGCATTCGTGGTTTTCCAAGCTGTGTCGGGTTTTTAACGGACATCAAAGCGCGCGAACCGCGATCCTTCGCGTAGTCTCCCACACATTCGTGTGACCAATTGTGCTCACGATTGCGAAGGTAACGGACGTTTCGCCATTTTCATATTTCATGACGTTTACTCTGTAGCGTACCTTCATCATGGATTGGAACAACACCAAGTTGATGGAGTTCATTGAACTCCTGCAAAATGAATCGACCATATGGGACCTCAAAAGAAATCCCATAAAAACAGAATGGACGTTAATGACGGCCAATGTTCTATTGACGAATTAAAAAAGAAGAGAAATTCGTGAGACATTCGTAAACAAGTGTAGGAGGAAGCGCAAACGGGTTCGCAAATTGAATACCGAACTCATTTGCACAGCCGCTAAGTTTGCGAATGAATGTCTGACAGCCCTTCACATGCGCGCGAACATTCATACAATGTACGAATGTTTGCGCGCATGTGAGTGGCCGGCCTAAGTCTCGCAAAAACCGAAATATGACGACACTTGTAGCTGAAAGTAAGTATTGTACTTTTTGACGAAGCATGTTGCTGATAGCTCTGTTTCTATAATCTGACGAATCGTGTTGCGGATAATAATATGTACTTTTAGGTTATTAAACTACCTTGCATTTTGATTTATATAAATTTACCTGTTTACTAATAAAAACCGAAGAAGACGTAGTTTCACGTTTCACTGGTGGTAGGACCACTTGTGAGTCCGTGCGGGTAGGTACCACCACCCCGCCTATTTCCGCCGTGAAGCAGTAATGCGTTTCGGTTCGAAGGGTGGGGNTCTCGGACCTGAGCGGTTCTATTGAACACAGGTGGCAATGCGGCGCGATTACTACAGGACAAAGAAAAAGCACAACAAAACAGAAATTACGAAAAGAAACAAAACAAATAAATACTTGCAGGAAACCACTTTGTCGGCAGATGTACCACGAACACAGAAACAACAAAAGGAAACAAAACAAATAAAAACTTCCAGAAAGAGCACTTAGTCGGCAGATGTACCACAAACACAGGCCGCGCGAACAATGGCCGGGCTAACAAAAGCCGGGCGAACAAAGACCGGGCGATCGAGTGGACGATGAGCACGTCCGCACGTGACGGGTGCCTCTATCGGAATGGCGCGACCACATGTGACTTCCCTCCACAACTATTTTTCTTTATTGTTACTTATATATTTCATTTACTTCAGATTTCATTTACTTCAGATTTTGATACAATATAATAATAAAAACTTTTATTTTTTATATATTTTTTATTTATTGCTTAAATGGGTGGACGAGCTCACAGCCCACCTGGTGTTAAGTGGTTACTGGAGCCCATAGACATCTAAAATGTAAATGCGCCACCCATGTTGAGATATAAGTTCTAAGGTCACAACTATAGTAACATATATACTATATATAACTATAACACCTAGAGCTTAAATACTATATCCACCTAAACTAAGAAATTGACCATACATGATTTAAAACGTATTTATAGGCAATATTTTGATATACGCAAATGAGCTTTTTATAGTCAAATCGGTTCTTCTTCTTCTTCTTCTCTGTCGTTTCCTCATTACTGAGGGTCGTGATCACCTTGGTCCAGTTTTTGCACCAGCTTCCTCCAATGCTGCCTGCATTCGGCCTGCTTAATGGCGCCCGGGACGCTGGTGTTTGTGGCCTCCTTGATAATGTCCGTCCACCTGGTTGGCAAATCGGTTAGAGTTCACTAATTTTAGTTCAATTAACAAAATTACCAAACATCGTTTCTTTGTTTACCTTTTGGCTCTCTATCCTCTGTTAGCTGATATAATGACTTAATTACGTTTTCCAACAAAGAGAACGTAGAGTACTCAATACGAACCTACAGTTTTCTCTCAGTTTTATATTTTGATTTTCCGCTGAACGTTTCATACCAACAAAAGCGTTTTCAACGGGCAGCGTTTAAAGTTCCCAAACTACTGCTTGGTATTTATTTCCATACAATTTCCAAGGTTTGAAGTTTCATTAGGAAACGAAAGTTTAATAGCGTTGAAACACCACGATTGGATCGTTTCAGTTCAACGGTATTTTTATTTATTTATTTCTTTATTTATAACTTCTTTTACTAGAAAGTATAAAGGCGGACTTAACACCATAGGCATTCTCTAACAGTCTACTTTAGGGGAGTGCAGAGATGAAGCTTGGTAGGTGTAGTGTGAAGGTGATATTACTTAAACATATGTGTATATATATTATAACATATATAATATTTTACTATTAATATTTATACCTTTCTACTAGAATTTACTCGCGTTTCCGTTTACAGGAAAACTTGGGCAGCTTAGGATATGTTTAAAAATGTAACAAGCGAATTAAATATTATTAAAGACTAGCCACCCGCCCTCGCTTCGCTTCGGAAACATAAAATTTTATTATTGATTGCTGAGTCGCGCGATGTAACCCGCGGTTATTGTCGTACGGAGGGTGATGCCGCTAGGCGAAGCTAGTCTAGAAAAAGTAGCCTAAGTTACTCCTTATATCATCAGCTGCCTATCAGTGAAAGTCCCGTCGAAATCGGTCCAGCCTTTCCAGATGTTAGCCGGAACAAACAGGCAGACAGACAGACAAAAAATTGTAAAAAATGTAATTTTGGTGTATGTACCGTATATATATGAATATGCATGTAGTAAAAAGCGGTTATTTCAATATTACAAACAGACACTCTAATTTTATTTATATGTATAGATTCAATCTTATTCCGTAGCCTTAAAAACAATTGTTGAAAAATATAAAGAGATAGTTGTGAACTCTTTGTAATTGCAGCTCCCGTCTCTGTAGTACTTATCATGTTATGTCTGTTGCAAAACAAACTTTTAGTTTAGTTTTATCTGATCTTTAACGCTACGCTGTATATACATACTATTATATATCTGTATATTCACATAATAATATGTACATGATAGTATTTTCAGTAATTTGTTTACTAGTTTTAAGTTAGGCAAGCAAGATAACTTAGTTTAGCGTAATAGCTAATAGTGAAGTTCTCAATGTATATTGATTTCAACATCAAACAATAGAATATGAATAACGGGACGGGTGGAGGCTTTGATATGGATCCTGCATGCAGGTATGTGCCAATTTTGCTAAGGATATACGAGGAGTTTTCTAAAATGTCTTCTAGACACATGTCGATCTTAAAACAACATCGAGTAATTTATTACTCATTTTAATTTCTTAAATAACGCTTATTTTTATTGGCCTTTTTTTTTTTTTATTGCCCTTGTAGGCAGGTGAGCATATAGCCCACCTAATGGTTAGTGGTTACTGTCGCCCATGGACGTCAGTAATGCCAGGGACAGAGTATCGAGTTTTACTACTAAAGCATATTTTTTTATTAATGTCACGTCTTCAAAATTGGTAGTTGTCGGTCTGTCACAAATAGTGTGTACCACTTAGTCTCTTTCTCTCTCTTTCTCTTGTCTCTTTTACCAAAACTTGAACGAGACACGTCAAGTGCTGAGAATACACAAGAAATTAAGTCTAGATCTATGGATCAGATAGCGATAATAATCTTTTAAAGCTTATTGTTGATAAGCAGAACAATTTCAAAACATATTTAGAGCATTACGGTGGCAATCATTACAGTAGTACGTTGGTATAAAAAAAGAGGCTATCATCTCGAGCAGGCTTATTAGATAAATATCTCAAAACGCGGATCACTATACAACTGCATTAGACATAATTATACTGCATCCACTGCACTTTACTAAACCACTCACTATGGCAACATAATGAGATTCATCGAAATTAAGTTATTGCGAAAATCCGAACAATCCCAGAAATCATCGGCAAAGTACTTAACGATCTAACCCTTCTCACACGCTTATAGACAGTCACGACAGAAAACGTGTTACCTAGTCATGTAGTTTATGACGAATCTATTCCATAGAGCCTTGAGTCTACTGCCAAGCGAATTTCAACTTTGAATGAACGCCGTACGTTACAATTGTGTAGTCGCTGGACGGTCTCAGCGTCCCGCTGGGGGCATTGTTGGTGGTTATCTGAACATCAGATTTAGATATCTCGAAGGTCAAGTTCGGCACGCGAGCAAATACCCCTGTGATATGCGACGTATAGGTAAGGTATTGAAGCAAATATTTCTTTTTTTGTGAGTTTGTTTCTAGGTTATGAATTAAGAACTTGCCTGAAAATAGTCTTTTTATGAATAAGGACGCGAACTGTGGGTATTGAAATACATTACAATTAATAATTTAATAGCTTTTTCTGTCTAGATATTTGTTACTTTATTTCTTTAATGCATAACGCAAAAACACTACACTGATTTCAGAGCTTTTTAAATATTATAAACGGAATTTAAGCTTTTGGTGGGTATGTGTTTTATTTCAATTCAATTTAAGACCATTAATATTAATAATTCATATCTAACACGATTGGAGCCTCGAATATTTTAAGCTAGCGTTAAGCTATTTACAATATTTGAAGTTATTTAGCTAAAAACTATTTATTCATTGTACAGACCGGTGGAAAAGCTCACGGCACATCTGGTGTTAAATAGTTACTGGGCCAGCATACATTTAATTCAGTGCCGTCGTCCATCTTGAGTCATCAGGTCTAAGCATCGATATATTACCATACATGGTAATATATCGATGGGTCTAAGACTCCATTGAAACCGGAACGCATTATTGCTTAGCAGCAATGGGCTGGGCGGTAATATCTACTTGTCCGAACTCCTAAACCTATTAATAAAAAGCGCGCTTAAAATCACTAAATCAACAAACGTGTTTCGAAAATGCTTAATTATCCAAATATATAATAATATTTGAATCACACCTAAATAAATTGAAAGATGTTAGTGTTCACGAAGCAAACAGTATCTCTATTGATTAGTCTAGTGAGGTAATAAATGAAAAATACTGACCGCGAACAAAGGTAGCGAATAACAATGTTCTTCCCCAAAAGTGCTCAACAAAGGCCAGAAAGAAATATGTCTAATACATAACGCAAAAGGCCACAAAAAAGAATAACTACGAGAAAGATCCCTAAAATTAATCTAAGCTGAAGGTAAGCCGTGCCTATCTTTTAGCAATTTTCTCTAACCTCAATGTTATTTCCACTCATAATTTATACATTGCCTTTCATATCTCAAAGGTACGTCTGTAGAAAATTTCAAAGAGAAAATATTTTTAACTGACGCGAACATGTAAGCGATTCTCACACTTTTGCATGTATCACAAGAACAATTCCGTTCCGATATTTCTCAACGGTGGAGGAATATGTTAGTATTCGGAAGGTGCGACCACACAGGTTGCACTTTCTTGAATTCTATATCATTTTCGGTGTCAGAATATGTTCTACTATGTATGAATCATCCCTAGTCTTTTGTGTTTGAAGTTGAATTGTTGCCAAAGAATCTAGATCTGTTACGTTACTTGAATAAGAGACACAGAATTATTAATTGGCATCCTTTCCATTTCAATAATTCCACTGTCCTCTATATTTGTAATGAAATAAATTGTAGCAGTAATTTAAAATTTTAAATGTCAATCTGTAGCTTACGTTTGGCTTAAGTTTTTGAAAAATCAGAGACTCCTTTATAGATAATCGTAATCTTTAAAATTAATGAAAAACAAAATTACTATTTAAGATTTTTTTTCCTTTCCTAATTTTCTAAATTCCTAAGAATTTGTTTCCTTTCTAAAAGTACAAGTGTCTAATAAAAATTTAATAATTTAGTTCCACGTTTTATTTAATTTTGGATTTTTACTGGCCGGATAAATAAGATTTCCAATGGAATCGTTCGGAATAGAGTTGTTCGCGAGTCATGTAAGCGACATAAGTGTACCTCACATACAGTCTCATTCAGTTAGACGGTACATCGTATTCGTGACTTACATTCCGTATAAAACAATTCTCGGACAAAGGTTCTGGTCAGAAGCTAACAACAAAGGAACAATGCGGTCGGCGGGAGGTGCCTTCGCTTCATTTCGATTGCGGACAGCACTACGAGTCCAGTCCGCGTTTTGGATTGCGCAGCAAATTTCTATACGATTTCAAAATCATTTTGATTTCTTTGTCAGGAATATTCGAAAATGAACCTGCAATTCTGTATAAATGTATGCTGGTTTCTTTGAAGATTTAAAATTGTGTATCTAAATTCATAAATATCCACGACGGCTCTTTTAATAAAGACACAGTTTGAATTAATATTTTAACAATACGGACGAAGTTAAATCATTTTTTAGCTAATGCATATCTTATACCTTTAAACGAGCAATTCTTGTATATTAATATATATGTATATAATCTAAATCTCGGTAACGGCTCCAACGATTTTCATAAAGTGTTATTTTAGTATACAGGGGATTTCGGGGGCGATAAATCGATCTAGCTACGATTTATTTTCAGAACATGTTGTTTTATTCATAATCATCAACTCATAATAATCAACTCTTCCCGACATCTATTGGCGAATAATAATACTATTTTTCTTAATTGTGGGCAACTAACCGCTTTAAAGACACAACAAGATGGCGTTATCAAAAAAAACCAACCAAAGCTCGGTCATCATCTAATGTAGATTAATTAATGAAGCATTTCCGTAAGACAAATTTTATATTGGCAAAATCTGAAACAAAATTCAAAATTTATGATTATTCTCTTACACCGTATACCAAAACTTGAATACATTGTTGTGACAGCAGCTGCGTTAATAAATCTTACCTATTAAAATGGTACAGCTCAATCGCGATGACTACGTCACGACACCCCGCCGATTAAACTTGATACTCGTATATTATTACATTAGCTACTTTGTGTGTGAAACGTTATTGTCTTGCTCGCAGACCACCCGCAAATAATAGGTGATCATACGTAAACCGCACACGGCAAATACCCGCCGATGTTGATGGATTGACTTATTGACTGTGGTCTTGATTTTGCACAATCTATTCATTGTGTAGCGATCAAAGCCAATGTTGGTTCTGTGAAAATAGGCTGGCTATTCGAACATTTCGAATCGGGCAAACAGTACGTGTGTTTTAGGAATGTTTAATCTCCTTTAAATATTTATGGCGGGTAAATTTCATGCGAATTTGTTAAATTCTAGAATTCGGTTTATAAAATTGAACGATAAATGTTTGCTTGGGCAATGTCGATAAGTTGTTCACTATGATTTATATTATATTCTTTGAGTTTGTTTATTTTTGGTAATATCTTTCGTAAGCTAAATTAGTTTGCAAAAATCGGTTGTCTGTAAAGTCGGTTTACTGACGATAGTTGAACGTGACAACGTCATAAGAAAATACTGATGGAATGGTTTCATTTGTCAAAAGAAAATTTTAATTTTATTTGTTTGATAGATATTTTGTATGGATAATTGACATCACCTTCACTTTTCACTGAACTTCATACTTGACGAAAACATGTAAATGTATTATTGTATAGCAGCTGTCCACGCGGATGCATCGCTCACTCAAGTAGGAGAGAGACAGATGTCGAACGCTGCCGAGCGCGGAGGCTGATTGTGCCTCTTTGCGCGCTCTCGCTTGCACTTCAAGCCTTAAATGGAACGCCTCAATGAGTCATGTTTTTTCGTGCGTGCAGCCGTCTCCAACGAATTATAAGATGTTGTCACGTCAAAAATATATCATTAAATGACAGCAGAGATATGCAACCAGTAATGAATACAGTGAGAATGTTATTACATGGATTTCAAATTACCTACATCGACTCGCTTTTGGGAGATCGTATACAATACTGACTTTCAACCCTCACACACCCATTACGATGCAAATTCGCCGTCCACACAGCGTGGTAGCTCCCGTTGACTTTTTGCTTCCATAATTGGACTACGTCCGAGTTTTGCGCGAAGCAACTTATACGTGCTGACCGAATTTTAACTGGAAAACTATTGTATTTGTATTTGCGACTGTTTTATTTGTGATCGATCAATACTTATTCCTTTTAACCTATTACTGGTACCAGGTTACCGAAGGCTTAATATTATTAACGTTATTTAAAAGCGATCGTAACTTGAAATGCTTGATCATGTAGAAAATATGTTCCTATGTATACCAATCCAAGTTTTATTTTATTTTGTTTTATTGTTTAGTTGGGTGGACGAGATCACAGCCCACCTGGTGCTAAGTGGTTCCTGGAGCCCATAGACATCTACAACGTAAATGCGCCACCCACCTTGAGATATAAGTTCTGAGGTCTCAGTATAGTAAAAACATTTCTCCAGTAAAATTTCTCATTACCATAATGCAATATGCTTTTACTAAATGCATTAATCTAATCTGTGCCGTTACTTCAGCAACAATCAACAAAGCTTGTCTCTATCGTATCGTACACTTTTCGATCACATCATTAATGTGACGTTTGTTGACATTTTTAATAATACAACATAAATAAATAAACACACCGAAATGTTATTATAAAAGTCAGTTGAGTACCTGCGATCACCCGCAACTGCCTTCATTGATTCGTACTTTGAAAATCAGGATCCAACTTGATTAATTAATGTATATAAAACAACAGGAAAAACATTTTTGTGTACCGTTAGTTTTATGTCCCTTTAGATATGTATGATCCTCTTACGTGTTGTAATAAAAGTTAATGTTGCGGTGGACAGCTTTGTTGATGATCATCTCATTAAGCGTAATGAGGATGTATGGGATGTGACAGAAATTAGCACAGGAGGAATGCGTCGTGCTATTAACTTAACACTGAATTTTAAAATGGTTTCTCTGTGTGGTGACGACTGGAATGGCACCACTGCGTCTTCTCTCATACTACTACTACTGCGGTGGCTCTATGATTCCAAAGTGGGTCTTGGCCTCCGACAATAAACATGTGTACGTGCATTACTATAATTCTAATATTGTGTTTGTTATTTAAGCTGTTCTACACAGAGTCATCACTTTTAATTATTATTCTCATAATCCTCTCGCAGGTTTGCTGGAAGAGATTTCAGAAATAAGCAGTGCCTTTGTACATTATTTTCCTATTACTCTGTACTATGTCTTCTTTTTTGTGTGTACATAAATAAATAAACAAACGTGGCCTTTCATACCAGCGCTGTGCAACACCTTGCCAGTCAGACACTTGGAGCTCACGTAAATTTCCTCCGTAAATAAAAGAAAGTGCAGTGCTTCGCAGAATCTACCACCGGATCGGAAACGCGACCTACTGAGTAGCTCCGGCTAGAAACTAATTGGGTTATGCATCGTAATTGACGAGTTACTAGTAGACAAGGACGGTGATCGGTGTAGAACGCAACCACTATTGTACACATGAATAGTCGAATAGACTGTGCTTATTAACATATCATGAGACTTTATAAATCATGTAAAAATCTTTAGTTATTACAAGCCATTGAAAACTGCATCTGAGAGAAATTTATTTTAGTTTAAATAATATATGTGCGTTTATCAGTAAATAAAGTGAGTTAGTTATACGACTTATACGACTTATACGAGTAATTTCATGAAATCGAATATGATAGTTTAAATTTTTATTGATCATCCGAAACCATATAAAACCGTTGAGTTTATTAACTGTATAAATGTTTTTTTAATTTTACAGCTCATTGTTAATGTACGATTTAACTTTTTTATAAACTATTAAATGTATATATTTCGAACATTACCATAAGATATTATGCAATTCTTTTTTTATTCTGATCTGTCGTTTAGGACTTCATATTACCTGACAGCTAATTGAGTTTTATAATATTAAATTACCAATTGAAGATCATCAATACCAAGAAAAAATAAACTTAAATTTCATTCATAAACGAATATGAAAGACGATACCAAGGGTATTTTATACTTCATAATAAATAAATAATTGTTTTTATTTCAGTTATTTATAAATTAATGTACCTTTATTGTTTTTTGCGTGAACGAGCTTACAGCACAGCACAGCGTAATGTTAACGCGGCATCCACTCTTGAAACCTGATGTTAGTCTCATTGTAATTAATAACGCCTATTCGACCTTTCAAACATATAACAGCTTCTTAGGCGTAAAGCCACGATTGTGGCACCTACCCGTCCCGGCTTATCCTACGTCCAAACGCCGATAAATGCTGGTTGATAATCGCATGAATAAATACTTAGAGAATGCTTCTGTCCATGCTCCGGTGAATACCTTAGTGGCATTTACGACACCTACGGGAAGAGGTTTGTACTGATCTAGACCTACACGTTATGATAAGAATATATCTTAAGCTGTTATCTAACGCAAAGTTGCTGAACGACTGAATTGACACCGGTCACTAAAATTTTAGTATATTGGGTAGGTTTTCTTAGTTTTTTACAGGTGGTAGAGAGGTCTCTAGTGAGTCCGCTCGGGTAAGTACCTCCGCCCTGCCTACTTCTGCCGTGAAACAGTTATGCGTTGCGGTTTGAAGGGTGAGGCAGCCGTTGTAACTATACTGAGACCTTAGAGCTTATATCTCAAGGTGGGTGGCGCATTTACCTTGTAGATGTCTATGGGCTCCAGTAACCACTTAACACCAGGTGGGCTGTGAGCTCGTCCACCCATCTAAACAATAAATAAAAAATAAAATGGTATTAAAAGTTATTTTAAATTGTTATTTTTATGTGACCTCACAATGAATAGTTTTTTTTTAAAGAAATCAAAGGCCTTTCCAGCTTCACCAGAAAGAATTGACAATGAATGGTGTTTGTGGTGATAGGTATAGGTTCTGGTACCCAAATTGCTATAAATTTGTCAATTCAAAATCACGTTCATCCAGTAAAAGTCATGGTCAGTGGTAAAATGACGTTTTTAACACAAACTCTGGTGCTGTTTCAGGAATGAGTAGAATCTGCAAAAAACTTTAGTTTTATTTCCAACGATAATAATCGCAATGCGTGAAACATAAGCAAACAACTTTTTTTCTTTTTCTACTAGTAATTGGAAACTATGCATCACATAGCGTTACGATACTAGTAGCCTAGTAATCATATTAATGGATATGCAAGGTGATGACTATCCTAACCACGATGTACTCTGAGATGACGAGTCCAGGATAGAGAATGGATACAAAGGATTCGAAAGGAACAAACTATACAACCCTTCTAATGCTAAGATAATTTTTATAACAACTAAAATAAATAATGATGAAATATTCACCAGTGACGTTAATTACAGAACACGAGATGCGTATTCAAAAATGTTGTTTATTTTAATAGCTGTTAAATCAAAACTAATGTTTATCCTGTCCGCTTGATTGATTGTTGGCTTCATTTGAATGACGTTGTACGTATTATAAAGGGCCTTGAGCTATATACGTAGGCTCAGACAATTTCTATTCTTGATGTTAGAAAAATTGTTGCGAGGGAACGATTTGAACAATACACATATGTATTTGTATTTTAATATTTCAATAATGCAGCTTTAGTTCTTTTTCTTTTATGATGCTGTCTGTTATAGGTATAGGTATTTTAAATTGCTTTATTTTGAAAGGTTTTAATCCCTTGACAAATATTTAAAAACCAAAGTGACGTAAATAGCGACGGTGATATTCACAATCTTATCTATATATTAATGCGTGAAGCAAAAACTTTGTATCCCTTTTTACGAAAATTGCGCAAACGGAGGAGTATGAAATTTTCTACACTTATAGAGAATATAGAGAAGAAGTGCACAATGCTAATATTTTTTTAAATAATGCATAAAATATACATTAAATCAATAAAGAAAACATTACATACCATGTATTTGACGCACACACGCATGCTTACTATTTATTGTCAAACTTTTGTTCTTGACGTCTGTTGTCAAATTGAGATTAAATATTGTTTGTCTTTCTTAATATTTTTTATAGTGTAGTCTTGGCGAATTTTGTGATTATAGAAGTATAAAATACAATCATAATAGTGTACAAACTTACAATTCCAATTAATTATAGTCGAATTTCGACTGCGGGGCCTCTAGTACCTTTAAACGAGCAATTCTTGTATATATATAATCTGAATCTCGGAAACGGCTTCAACGGTTTTCATAAAATTTAGTATACAGGGGATTTCGGGGGCGATAAATCGATCTAGCTACGATTTATTTTCAGAAAATGTTGTTTTCTTCGTGTTTTCAATAATCAACTCTTCCTGAAATCTATTGACGAATAATAATACTATTTTTCATAATTGAGGGCAACTAACCGCTTTAAAGACACAAAAAGGATGGCGTTATCAAAAAAAAAAATAAAAATAAGCAAAGCTCGGTCATCATCTAGTTTTGTTTATGTGAGCTTCGGCTATCTACTATCACTACTATCTATCGACCAGGTGGTGTTTAACTCATTTAAGACATGACAAAAATATCACCAAAATAAAAAGAAATAGAATACTTAAATTCAGAAAGGAGCACTCTTCAAAATTAGTAAAGACAATAAATAGAATTATGATGAATTTGTAAATACATATGGGTAAAAAAATCTATCTTAATATTCAATCAATATTCCTGATCACCATTAGAAACGTAAACACTCATGCTTAGTTTCACTTTGGTTAAAAGTCAATTTATAGTGTTGTAAAGCAAAATCAATAACAACGTGTGAAAATGGTGAATACACCATACATTACATACTATTCCGAGTTCACGTCTCTAAAACATGGACCTAGCAAGACCGCATCGTTGATAAAACCTTATTTAATAAGGTGACAAAAGGCATAACTTGGCTACGATAGTGTCACCGGCACTTGTTTAAGTGTAAACTGCTGTTATTCGTGATAAAACGTCACATTTCGATAATTTAGCACGAGACTCTCAAAGATAAACCGGTTTACGATCGGAACTGTATTAAAATAAATCGTATTAAATTATTTACTGACACAAAAATAAACTTACCAACAATTATGAAAAATAACATTCAAATTTCGACCTTAAAGTCGTCCGTTTACTTCATTGCTGTAATGATAGAACTAGAAAAACGGCTTGGGTTTTTAAGATGTTGACTAGATAATGGAATGTAGATGTTATAGATAAGGGACTCCAACGAAAATGTTCATGTATGTCAATACGGGAAATTGTGTATGAAGCTAACGGCTTGTAAATTACATAAAGTATTATTTAGATCTTGTGATAACATAATATAGATTTTTAAATGAATTTTCTTTAATTTAATTTCTTGTCCTTTTGTGACATGAACTGATTTTTATGAGCAGACTAGCTGACCTGGCAGACTTCGTAGTGCCTCAATCGATAAATAAAAGACCTAATACTTTTGTATAAAATAAACTTAAAACAAACAAAAGGAATCGGTCCGACGGGGGACACTTCAAAGGGAAAACAAAATTGTTATTTTTATTTAATTCCGAGCATTTTCATATTTATCTAAACCTTTTAAACCTTCCCTAGACTTCCACAAATAATTCAAGACCAAAATTAGCCAAATCGGTCCAGCCGTTCTCGAGTTTTAGCGAGACTAACGAACGGCATTTCATTTTTATATATATAGATGAGCTCTCAATGTGAATGCCAACACCAACTTTGAAATATGAGCTCAAAATCGTAATCATATCAATTAAAAACTATCCCACCCGTGCAATTGTAATGCGTAACTGCTTTACGGCAGAAATAGGCAGTACGCTCAAAATACGACCACCAGGTATTGTATTTTTTTTTATAATCAACCGGCCTCCTGATTAGCCAGAAACAAAAATAGAAATTGGCATCTCCGATTCACCTCTGGTAAAAGCTGTATGTGTTTAAACCAACCTCCGATACTTAGGTAATAAATATTTATAAACGAAGCGAGGGCTCATCACCATGCCGATGCGCTTTTCCCATTTTTTTGCTCGTTGGAACGTAAAGAAGCTCTCGCATTGAATTTACTCTATGCATTTTCTCGCAAGTACAGTAACTTCTTCGCGATTTTGGATCTAAAGACCAACCATTAAGACCTAGTTTGCTGGAACATAAACGACGATTACTACATTTTGGAATTTGCCCGATGAAGTGTGAATAATCACCAGAATACTCGTCCTGTACTGCAACAGGCTTTGCGAATGTGATTTCACAGTTACCTAGTTAGACATAAGTGTCGATTCTTGTTTTTTTATTTACGCCAGCCCCAATATTCTTTGGAATGACGCAAATCGTTGATTTAAATATTACACGTGATATTATTGGATGTAACATCAATCGACTGAGGTATGAGAAACGGTATTGGTTTGGTTCGACATGTCAAAAGAATTTCGTCAATATACTCGCACACGTGTCTATAATGACTTCACTGGAAGCAAATTTATATTCATCGAATCGCTACATTTATAGAAATATCCTAGTACAATGAAAATTATTTCAACATAAAAATCTATGTAAGAATTTATTGAATTGGGAATAACAGGTAATATATTTTAGATCAAAAGAATTCTGACAAACTATTATTGCAGTATAACTTTCCTTGAACATGTACTCGGCTAACCAAACTTGGCGTCTAAAGATGTAAAGTTATTCAGAAACCTACAAGCACCGAAACAGTTAATTAATTAAACATTAACTAATTAGAAAAATACCGTAGATTGTAGCTTACAGTTTAAACAGAAACAAAATAAATTATCGCACTAAAACTTTTTGGATTGGATTTACCTAAGTTCCTTGTGTGAATTCTAAGTCGACGAAGCACCCCACCAAAAATGATATTTCATCATACTTTGAATAAACCTATTTGATATGCTGTAATTATACTATACTCATGAACTTTTTGATACCTACTAAGTTCTTAAAATACAGATTTTGGCTGGCATGATCTTGCGTAATGCGTTTCGCTGTCCTCAAATTAGACACAATGTCTCCGCATTCTTTGAGTATTTGCTCGGAACATGATCGTTAAATTTGAACAATAAAAGTCTTAATAAATTAAGCACACGTCGAATAACAAGTTAGTTTTCTTTCGGAACGGTGATGGGGCACATATTGTGATAGTAAAAGAGTTTTATTGCGGGAAACAAACCCGGTTTGATGGCGTGTTGTGTTGGTACTTTCTGATTACATGCGCCTTTCGATGTTTGTGGACATTTAGTGGTAACCATAATTGTTTACTTGAAGTGGATTTGAGTGTAAGTTGCCTTCAAACGTTAGACTGGTTAATTTACAGCATTTCCCATTGATCAATCTAAGAGCTACTATTAAGGAAATCTATTGTTAATCAAATAAAGTCTATGCTATCAGCAAGATAATATACCTCACCCTACTTTATGAGTTTACAAATGACTTGGCAAGTGGTTTGGTCAAAATCCTATTTCAACAAAAAGAACCCTGTCGCTGACATAGATAACGTTTATGGTAATTTAGTTTTTACTTCGGTTTTCGCCAGTCGTGAAAAATATTTTTCATATTAAAATGGAGGGTAGATTGCACAATATTCAAACGTCGACAACATGGGACATGATATAAGGACAATGAAACCCAGGATTGAGCCGTCTAGCTCAATGACGGTAAAAAGTGTAATGATGGATTATATTCAAATTCTAGATATATATATTTTCGTATTTATACGCGGTAGGGTATATTTGTTAATCCGCACTGGTAGCTATCAATATCCCGCCCAATAAACTTGAACAATGGGGCAGTAACTATACAATAGAAATGAAGCATCAATTTCATGCCTCGATATGAATGACCACATTGAGGCTATAATCCACATGGGCGGCAGAAACCACTTAGCATTAGGTGGATCGCGAGTTCGTATCCAAAAAACGTATTTATTGTCTCTCAAGATGAAACAATATCAAGATATTCAAAGGATAATGTCAATTCAATTATATAATGCATAATAAACCAATTAGTTGTAATAACAATAACATCGTCACAGTGTGTCGCGGTAAAAACATCCAATTATTTCTAGACCTTATCGCTCCGATCTTTAGTGAACGTAGTCGTATTGAGGAAAAATTTATGAGATTCGCTTGTGATGAACACTAAATTAACTCGTGACTACCAGCAGCCGTCATTATACGTCTGTTCCATTTATTGTTGTAACAGAAGACGTGTAAATTTGTGAGGAAAATAAATATTTACGTACAGTAATTGAAAACAGGGCTTTTGTTTAAGACGATATACAGTAACTAACTTCAGCTTTGTATTTATTTTATCCAGACATAAAAACAGGACACACAATGGATAAAGAAAAACAGAATCTAAATATAAATAGGTTAATGTTTTGTGAAACTTTACATAAACTTTAATGTTGTATTATTATTTTGGCGATCACTTTGCATGCTTTGTTTAACTGAAGTAAAGTCTTGTGCATCAACTAGTATCTTCATAAGAGAACACATTTCTACAACAGCTGATTTATAGCATCTTTCTTTGTTTCGTATTTGTCCTTTTTATTGTTTTATTTGTCGCCCCTCTTTTTATTCTTAGTGACCCATTTTATTTCGAGATAATTTCTTTTGTTGTTTTGCCGCTTTTGAAATTGTCGCTTTTGAAACTTAATCAGTACGCGTGACATCTGTTTTAGCATAAAACGATCATTCATATTTATTGTACACGGTCTGTTTGAAGATCTCGAAATTCAGTAGTAAATGAACGTTTGTAGTATGTTTATTATATTTCGGTCGCAGTGGCTCAGTCGTTGTTTAATAGATTTTTTAATTATAATTCTGATTTTTTTGAAGTTTCAGTATGAAACAATCATATGTCATATACAAAGCCGATACGTCGTTTGAATAATTGATGGGAAATCGTAACATTCATTATGTTACTTACGAATAAATCTTGAAGCAGATAAACCAATAGCTAATTACTGAAATTAAGCAAATGCTCATCGTAAAATCACCTTAATACACTTAACAAATCAAGACAGAACTAATTATTGTATTTAAATAAAATACGCCCTTTTCGACACTGCCATAAACCTATCATGGTATCGTTGTAAATCTTCTAAACGAATGCAGTTTCCTGCTATCATATTATATAAATAAAAAATTTAAATTAAAAATATATTCTCTTTTTTTCAGAAGAAGACTTCAGTGCCTTTGAACAGTGATTGAACAACAAAGTTTAACGAAATATTTAGTTTGACGCGCGTGAATGAATCGAAAATAAAATTTGGAAACTATAGCAAAGTTACTTTAGCAAAGCAAAGTTGAAAGTTGAAATCAATATAATGTAGAATTTTGGGAAATTTTGTATTAATTTGAAATTATCATAAAATAGATCCAAATTCATGAATTTTGTAATTTATAGACACAGTGAATTAATTATAAACAGCGCATAATAATAAGCAGCAAACAGGTGTTACGCATGACAATACTAAACATTTCAGATGCAATCCATTGTCGGTGGCAATACGATCTGTAAGTTTCGATATTAAACCAAAGTAACGTTTAAGAACATTTTGTAGCCTTAATCCCTTCTGTCGAAGTTACAGATGTTGAGATTAGTTTTGGAGTATTTCGATTCATCAAAGAGTCGACCGTTTGTACCTCTGAGCTAAAAGCCGTAGATTATTTGGCATTGTTAAATACATTATTAAATACATTATTATTATGTATACGGCATAAAATAAATTATTAAGTATATAGATTTAAAAATCTATGCTTGCTAAATTGATTTGCTTAAATTCGCAAGCGGGTACCAATTTTTCTAATGAAATACGTACTCAACAAATGCTCACGATTGACTTCCACCGTGAAGGAATAACATCGTGCAATAAAAATCAAACCCGCAAAATTATAATTTACGTAATCACTGGTGGTAGGACCTCTTGGGAGTCCTCACGGATAGATACCAGCACCTCGCCTATTTCCGCCGTGAAGCAGTAATGCGTTTCGGCTCGAAGGGTGGGGTAGCCGTTGTAACTATACTGAGACCTTAGAACTTATATCTCAAGGTGGGTGGCGCATTTACATTGTAGATGTCTATGGGCTCCAGTAACCACTTAACAGCAGGTGGGCTGTGAGCTCGTCCATCCATCTAAGCAACAAAAAAAAAATATCATAAAAGAAATTTTGAAGCAACAAAAAAACTGATTATTGCTACCTAAGCTATATTAATTTATATATCCCACATAACAAGATCCATAATTTTGATTACCGAACAAAAATATTGTGGCGTGAATCATTTATCAAACACTGCCAACCAAAACAGTCTATTCACCTACGGTTAGCTACGAACGCATATTTTATAGTCATCACATGTCCTATTTACTGTACAACATTAATCACAGATAACACGGCACCATTCTAATTAAACTATATGGAGGCAATTAAAAAGTACTAGATGAATTTTTTCATACAAAACATTGTTTCCTGTATGCTGGGATTGGTGTTAGAACACGGACTGGTTTGGCCCCCGCTGTTTCAATTAAATCACCGACAATACTTTGGATGTCTGGTCAGTCTGTACCAAAACATACCACGCTTTGGTACGTCCTACAGCGCAGCGTATCTTGATACTTGAAATACAATTCTGCAGATTTTCAAATTTATCAAAAAATTATAAAATTTGTGAGGCTATTTCAGCTTCATCCTAACGTTTGTAGGTGAGCTCACGTGGCTCAAGCGGAGAGTTGCTAACACTGACCCTATCAAGAGCAGTGCTTCGCAGAATCTACCACCGGATCGGAAACGCGACCCACTGAGAAGATCCGGCGAGAAACTCAGTGGGCTGTGTCTATGGGGTTAATTCGCTCGTCGAGCCCTTCGTCGCAAGCGACGGGTTCAACGAGGACCGTGACCGGTGCTTGTGATGCCTAAAAGCACCGTTAATGGATCAGGAGGATCCGTAATGACGTGCTCAAATTGTGTAGAAGATACTTTGTATTGGTCGATTTTAGCTGACAAACAATGCGTTTTCAAAGTTTGTGTGTGTTGTGTGTAAAAAATGTCGATACCATATGTGTAATATACACTTCAGACCGAGTGTAGTTCCCGTAGTAACACCTAAAATCTGACTAAAAATGGAGGGCATAGAGTTGTCTGCTCCTAACAATAAACCCATAATCTTCAGTCTTCCATAAATATTGAACACTCATTAGTTATTATCCGTCTCATTAGTTCGAAGTTAAAATAGTGCTAAGAGCTCGTAAAATATGTAGTATTCTATAAATCATTTATAGCTGCGCAACTTTAAAACAGTTCTAAAATTACTATTCTAAAACAGTAACATAGTCATATGATCCTGTATTCGAGTTATTGTGGTTTTAATATAGATTTTTTTTATTTCCGTACTGACTAGAATATCGTTGTTTATCTGATTCGTAAAATATAATTTTATATTGTATTAATATTACCAATGATCATTATTTTTTAATCCACCTAGGCTCGTTACGAAAAGAAACGGATCTCACGATGCCACGCATGTGCCGACAGAGCACCGATATTATCTAATCCAGATTTCCCCTCTCTTTAATTGATTATTTCATAAAGATTAATATGACTCGTCATACTTGACGTTCGACACAAAATTGAACCAAACAAACGTCCATGAGTCACGATTAACAGAACCATTCAAAATGACCTCTTTGAATTCCGACTGTGAGTAATTTCCTCTTGATGTAAGATATGAATGAAAGGTCAACGCTAACTGGTTGGTGAAGTGGTCCTTGCTAATAATTTTCAAGTCCAATGTCGAATTAATTGGGATCAATCTTAAGTTGCTCTTATTGGTCGAAGAGTAATGTTATGATAGGATGATTGATGATGGCACTTATTTAATTTATATCGTATTTTATTGAGTATTTGAGTACAATAGAACTAAAATTACATAAAAATAGTTCTAATATGTGAACAAACAATATGAACGGTTTTTATTACAAATTACAAAATACTATAAGAATTACTATCGTAATATCGATATACAAAGAGGCTATTAATAGCAACTTTCAAGCATAAAAATATACTAGCACAAGTGAAATATTCAAAATAACGACTAATGTTGTCAATGCCGGATGCGAGTAGTACATATTTATCTATCATACAGAATAGGTTACTCGGAGACTTCGATTGTCCTAGATTAACGAAGCATGTCATTACGGCTAATGAATCGATTTTGAGATGTTATCTGACCATCAACGTCAGTCTGAAATCTATTACACGGCTGTTAGTGATCGTATATGTAGGATCGTATGAGACTTTCGAATCAATAGGGAAACGTAGATGTGTTTTAACTTAGTAAATGAATTTAGTACTAGAGGTCCCGCAGTAGTCGAAATTCGACTATAATTACTTGGAATTGTAAAATAAGTTTGTACACTATTATGATTGTATTTTATACTTCTATAATCACAAATTTCGCTAAGACTACACTATAAAAAATATTAATAAAGACAAACAATAGTTAATCTATTCTAAATTTGACCACAAACGTCAGGAACAAAAGTTTGACAATTAATAGTATGCATGCGTGTGTGCGTCAAATACATGGTATGCAGTGTGTGTAATGTTTTCTTTATTGATTTAATGTATATTTTATGCATTATTTAAAAAAAATATTGGCATTGTGCACTTCTTCTCTATATTCTCTATAAGTGTGGAAAATTTCATACTCCTCCGTCCGCGCAATTTTCGTAAAAAGGGATACAAAGTTTTTGCTTCACGTATTAATATATAGATAATGTAATTTAAATAGATTATGTGTATGCAAAGCAGAATGACAAAATTATAGTTTTAGTCTTTTAATTATTTTATTTTAAGCGAGTGTCACAGTTCAGGGCTAGGAAAACTGAAGTTTTTTTTTTTATTGCTTAGATGTGTGGACGAGCTCACAGCCCACCTGGTGTTAAGTGGTTACTGGAGCCCATAGACATCTACAACGTAAATGCCGCCACCCGCCTTGAGATATAAGTTCTAAGGTCTCAGTATAGTTACAACGGCTGTCCCACCCTTCAAACCGAAACGCATTACTGCTTCACGGCAGAAATAGGCGGGGTGATGGTACCTACCCGTTCGGACTCACAAGAGGTCCTACCACCAGTAAAAGTGTGTGAGAAGAAGTGGCATTAGGCTAGACATGTATGTCGTAGAAACCACAAATTTCTAACTGCCTGTGGGATTTAAACAATGGCATAGTCACATTGCCGGATAGGATAACACCAGGCGCCTTGTTCTTTAGGCTACGACGACTATCAAAATATTATCTCAATACCTTATCGGTTTTTTTTATTGCTTACATGGGTGGACGAGCTCACAGCCCACCTGGTGTTAAGTGGTTACTGGAGCCCATAGACATCCACAACGTAAATGCGCCACCCACCTTGAGATATAAGTTCTAAGGTCTCAAGTAAAGTTATAACGGCTGCCCCACCCTTCAAACCGAAACGCATTACTGCTTCACGGCAGAAATAGGCAGGGTGAAGGTACCCACCCGCGTGGACTCACAAGAGGTCCTACCACCAGTAATTACGCAAATTATAATTTTGCGGGTTTCATTTTTATTACACGATGTTGTTCCTTCACCGTGGAAGTCAATCGTGAACATTTGTTGAGTACGTATTTCATTAGTAAAATTGGTACCCGCCTGAGATTCGAACACCGGTGCATCGCTCAACATGAATGCGCCGGACGTCTTATCCGTTAGGCCACGACGACTTCAAAAGTTTGTCTATTAGGATACATTATTATTTAATTAAAGTCAATATTCTCGTGACTTTCTCCGATTCTAATATAATTACTCTATCAATCTACATCCACTATAATTAGATACGCAATATATCACTAACGGTATTGTAATTATGAATATTAATAACGTTTTAGATACAATTAGGGCCGGTTCGTTGAGACCAAATGATCCTGTTGTATAATTTAATGAGTTAGTCTAACGCTAAATCAATAGTAATTACAAGCTTGTTGTATCGACAAAGAAGAATAATCTTTGGGAATTAATTAAATATAAAATTTCAAGTACGTCAGCTAATCTGTATTTTTTTTTTCTGCTTAGATGGGTGGACGAGCTCACAGCCCACCTGGTGTTAAATGGTTACTGGAGCCCATAGACATCCACAACGTAAATGCGCCACCCACCTTGAGATATAAGTTCTAAGGTCTCAAGTATAGATACAACGGCTGCCCCACCCTTCAAACCGAAACGCATTACTGCTTCACGGCAGAAATAGGCAGGATGGTGGTACCCACCCGCGCGGACTCAAAAGAGGTCCTACCTAAAGTAAAAATCTAATATCTAATCTATCTGTAATATCTAATCTCTAAAGAAGTTTAAGTAAGTAAGTCAAACAAGGAACTACTAAAAAATATCCTTTACTGAGGTAACTATCCTTCACCGGTAGGTGTACATACGCATAATAATATGATTTTCATATCAAAAAGTAAGAAATTGGCATGTCTAGATAACTGTCATGGTGTTGATAAATACTATTATATACGTTTATTAAAAATGATGTCTGTTAAATAACATTTGATTCAACTATAATATAAAAATTGTACATTATGTATTTACAAACAGGAAAAGGCAAAACTGTTCACCAACTTTTTTTTTGTTTAATATCTATTTTTGCTTAAGCTTAAGTATTATTAATATAAATAATAGGAAACAGCAAGATTTTTTTATTAGACTTTAAAAAGAAAAAATGACAAAAAAAAAACATAGTTTACCACATATAATGAATGAACTTAATTCTGTATGTTATGGAGATTTTTGTCGAAATATGTCTCACAAAATTTGGATTCTTCTGAGGTTGGACTAAGACTGGCAGCCATAATCATTGATATACTTTGACTACATATATTATAACATCATGCATGAGTTTCTTGTTATTTATTTCTCAGATAATGAACATGGACCGGGAAAGTTTTTTTTTTTAAATATTAATGGAACAAATGGAGGATCCGAACACACTAAGCACTCAGATGAACTACTATCAATTTTGATCAAATTTGTCTCGCCACATAGCAGTGTAGCAGTAGGAACCTGATTGACAGACGCTGCACAGCTTTAAGTTATCAGTGCATCAACATTCGCTTTTAATAAGATTAAAAGCACGCCGGCATCTTCTAGCAATTTATGGATGAATTATTATTACTTACTTAATGGAAACCGTAGAATTAAGTTGAAAACGTTTGGTATTTGTTTTTTTCGCTAAATGAAAATGAAACCGAAGCTGTTACCGATTTTGAAGACACGACCTCTGAAGAATAATTTACAAAATTGAAAATCGAAGACGTCTTTAGATTTGTCGAAATTTCATCCATAAATTTGTACAAATTATTGGCTATCAGACCCTTCTCGAAATGGAATAAGATATCGGCTTCTCCTTGTTTTGTTGATTACGGTTTAATAAAGTTTCGATTAACTTCGGTGCGAACTCATTCCTTATTTAAAACGCTCTAAAAAGTTTCGAAACTCGCCCCTTCTCACTAAAAACGATTTACGATCGGTCTAACCACAAAAAAAAAAAACTTCGATGCACCTGTTTTGTTCGCGAATGTAACCAGCGTATAATAAATGATTAAATCATGAAGGGAATATAGCATCTTAGACATTCGCATAATCTATACTAGGATAATATATCATATTGTAAGTGTATTTAAATATACTAGAGGTCCCGTAGTAGTCGAAATTCGACTATAATTAATTGGAATTGTAAGTTTGTACACTATTATGATTGTATTTTATATTTCTACTATAATCACAAATTTCGCCAAGACTACACTATAAAAAGATATTAATAAAGACAAACAATATTTAATCTATTCTCAATTTGACAACAGACGCCAAGAACAAAAGTTTGACAATAAATAGTATGCATGCGTGTGTGCGTCAAATACATGGTATGTAGTGTGTGTAATGTTTTCTTTATTGATTTAATGTATCTTTTATACATTATTTTAAAAAAAATTAGCATTGTGCACTTCTTCTCTATATTCTCTATAAGTGTGCAAAATTGCATACTCCTCCGTTCGCGCAATTTTCGTAAAAAGGGATACAAAGTTTTTGCTTCACGTATTAATATATAGATTATAAGATAATATTATATCACATAAGTAATAATGTTTGGTACACAGCATAAAAATTGGCACATTTGGATAACGCATATGGATAAAGATCAAATATTTGTTTAATCCAAATATGTATAACCTTAGCAATATTTACCATATAGCAAGATATTTTTATTCTGGCAAATGACATGTCCTGAGAGACGCCAGCTTTAATAAATATTACAGTGTGTTCCCAATTACATTATTTTAACCACCTAAGCACAATCTTCAAATTGACTGTTATGTATTACGGAGTGACGAAACCGATTGTTGGTCCTAGAAAAATAAAACGTGTTTCATTCGGCTTTCGGCAACATTAATTTAACGCTAGCAAAACTATAGGGCATAGCTAGGGCGTACATACCTAATAAAAAATAAGTAGTAAATGGTTATTCTCCAATTATATCCTCCAATATTACTGGAGCTTACGGTCACCTCAATTTCAATTCCGCTTTCCACGTCGAGTCAATAGGTTAGTGTTCAGTTTTATCGTTAAAAATAAGTACCCAACCCTTCAAAACTGGATCGCATGAACGCCATGTAGAATAGCTGTTACCTACGTATTCGCTGGTAGCCCAAGCGGCTATTGCAGCTTCACGCGGACGGGTAGGTGAGGTCACGGATTCGACCTGAGAGAATTTGCTGACATCAGCCCTAACAAGAGCAGTGCTTCACATAATCTACCAGCGCATCAGAATGGCGACCCCACTGAGAAGAAGATCTGGCGAGAAACTTAGTGGACAAGTATGGTTTTTTTTTTCCACAGGGCAAAATCGCCGGATCCCCACCCGCACAGCAGGAGGTGGGGTGTGTGGGAGTTGAAGCTCATTAAAAACTCCTGCCGCTCACAACCGGTGCCCTACCTCTGACCGGGCCGGAGCCCAGTCGGGGCTATTGAGACGGCGGGACAGGGTTGACGCAAAGCACATTACATCCATCCCGCCAACCCACAGACGCCGGACCAGCGGCCGCCAGCGTCACGACCACCGGTTCCCTCGGTCAGCGGGCCAAGAGCCCGCCTTGATGGCGTCGCGTTACACCTTCCCCCGGAACGGTCGAGGGAACGCGGTCTACCATCACCCGGCTTCCTACTGCGGGTGAGCGTGGAAAGCACGCCACCCCACGTCTGGGTACTATACGTACTCGTGTGACCGCATAAAGACCGCTTTTTTTGCATTTTGCATGTTTGATTTTATAACAAGATACTATTATTTCATTGTTGAATGAATTCATGAGCGTTTGATATATATTTAGTTAGATTAAAAAAAAAATATCACTTAAGATTTTGTGATAAACTTCACTTACGCAAGCTCAAAATAATTTTATTCATTATCTGTCAGTCGTGCTAATATTGGGCCAAACAGCTGAATATTCAATGAATTATGCCAAAAATACGTGTCCACAATATAATGTACCGGTTCTCATAATTTTCCGGTGGTAACCGGATGCTATGATGTGATGATAATTTAGAAAACGCTGAATACATAATTTGTTAAAAACAATATTTGTGCTCGAACTAACCGCTAACAGAGCTCCACAACCCAAAATGTTATTTCTATCTACAGAGAAAATGTTATGATACGCAACTGAATAAAAGTTCATAGCATTGATTAGAATTCATAACATATTTTCTTTTAGTTTTAAGGTCACATAATAAAATTATATTTTCTTTCAATCCACGTGTCGTGGCTTCGCATCGACTTTTGATTTTCACACAAATTTTAATTTATAACATTCCATAGAAATACAGCATTCTAATAACAAGATTTCTAAATGAGTATTTCGGGCAGTGCTTAGTGGGATATGAGATTATGAAGCATTAAAGGTGTGTGTTGGTTGGTTGATTGGTGTGTGTGTGTCGTTGGTTGGTAAAAGTGGGAAAGAACAAGGCTGTATAGTGAGTGTTTACCAGATGTGAAAATTAAATGGCTATGAAATATTCAGACATAAAAAAAGCTATTATTATGATGTTACCGCAAAAAACTGACAACCGATAAGCATTCGGTAAGCACTGATTTGAAATTATTAAATTTATTGATCTGGATGGGTAGAGTGGGTACAGCCAACCAATCCACCTAATAAGAGGCAACCGGAGCCCTTAGACAGAACAACACGAATGCCATTAGAAATCTTGAGGCATAGATCAAACTTTAAATCCCATTGGTTAACAATTGTCTTACTATTCAAACTGAAATGAATTAGCCATAGTAATTAATACGTGGTTTTAGGGGTTAAATGCAAGGTCCCTTAGCATAGAAATGGCTCATCAATAGTTTATTATATTATTTCCTGGTATATTAAAATAAAAATTGTTCAAAAGTATACTCATAATTTTAATCTACCCACACAGGCTAATGAAACTAAGCCAATGGTGTTAATTTTCATTGCCGCTTTTATTGATTCAAAATAAGTTATCAGAAAATAAAAAATCGAAAACAGATCACTGTATTAATACATTACAAGATTTTATGAATATTACTCAGGATAATTTGAAAGTTATAAGCACAATTTAGGAAATAAATCACCGTAAATACGTAATAACTAATCGAAACATTCCGAAAGCAATCCTAGGAAACAATAAAATAAGTTCTCTCAAGATCTAAGATGTCATTCGATGACATAAATATGGCTGCGGGCATAACGAATGTGGGTCCAGATTTATTTACGCCAAACAAAACCGAGATATTGATTACACGAATGTTTTTTAAGCTGAGGTTTTAAATTAAATTGATAGAGTGCCCGAGATCGGTCGTATCGATGCAATTTAAGTTATTTATGTTAAATAGTGGTGAATTAAAAATGTTTTGTCTACGTTTTAATGGGAAGGCTTCGTTTCGGTAGTTATCTGTTTTCGTTTGACAATTCGTTTTTTTTATTCATTTAAAAACTTCTTCGAAAA
Source organism: Bombyx mandarina (assembly GCF_003987935.1). Next base: position 164,349 of record NW_021011640.1, read on the forward strand.
TCCTTTTTCTTCCTATCTTCAGATGAAAACTACTTACACTCTCCGTATTTTATGAAAAATATATCAACTCAATCCACCAACTGTTTTTTTTTTGTTTGTTTAAGAGACCAACCAATATTGACTGGATAATGTTTCCTTCGCATTTCATCTCGACATGCTCTTCTTGAAACCACATTCTTTGAAAATATTGCTTGTTAGCAGGCGTTAGTTTCTCTCCGGTGCATATATGGGCTACGGTGATAATTAACGACGGGGTGAAATGATCCCAAGCCTTCGATGAACAAATGCCCTTACGTGTTCAATAAGTAATTTTTGTTTTTGTTTACTATGAACTTACGCTATTTGAGGTAACCGAAAAAAGTATTTATAACGTATGTAGATAGGTAGGTATAACGTAAGTAAAGGAATAGTTTTAAATATGGGCTTAAGCTAATTTTCGCTCTATATCCATAAGTCTATTGGCTATTTAATTATAAGCTTTATTGTATTTTAGTATAAAATCGGCTTTGATATAATTTAGGTCTGAACGCATTTTTTTTATTGCTGAACGCATGATTGCTATACCTCATAAAAAAATGGGATTTTTACCACTAGTACATTATGAATTATAAGTAAAACTACTTTTACAGTTTAAGCTCGACTTCTTTATCTGCTATCAAACACCTGGGATCCTTTTATCGTGAAAAAGAAAACTAACAAACCTGAAGATGTTATTAGTTCGTTCTGTGTAAAATGAAATGTCAAAATCTAGAAGCAATTTTGATAGAAAAATAGACGCTAGTCAGTAAAACTTTCAAATGTCGATGGGTAAAACTTAGCCATCCGTGACCACGAAATCATAACCTATTCAAATCATTGGAAAGAATATACATAAAAAAATTGAGATAAAAATCGTAAAAGCAGTTTTAATTATGCCTACGAATTAAGAAGATAAGATAATAATAATGCTATTAATCTCCCAGATAGGTTTCGTAATATTATTTTCATCTACAATATACAACATCTGATTTGGGTGAACAAAAAAATCCAATGTACCAATATCATACGTCGTTCAAAATACTTCATTAACGCACATAATACAGTTGACCGCAATATATGAAGACGTGTTTCTGATAGCATACCGTGTCAGAATACTCCTGTAATTACGAATAACGTCGATCATGTCGAAACAAAGAAGGTTGCCCACATCAAACGATTAATTACACCCGTGTAATTTTAGCGAATTTTCGTAGAGTACTGGAGTTCTTTGGACACATTGCTCGAAATCGAAAGGAGGGTCACAATCTTGAACAACTGATGGTGACGGGGAAAATACAGGGAAAACGTACCAGAGGACGCTGTCCCACGAGATGGTCCGACCAAATTCGATCTTGTTTCTGGACATTCCACGATTCCCTCCACGAGGCCAAGAATCGCAACAGATGGAGAGCATTTGTACATGATAGAATGATGCAACGGAGGAGTCACGACCCTCAGTAATGAGGAGAGCGAAACGGAGGAGTTTTAGCGGAAAAAAATGACATACAATTATTCGCCTGGCGTTAATTTGCAATTTGATAGACATGTAAAACTTTACTGATGTGAGCAATCGAAGCATGTGGTTATTAATTTGATTTGTTATAGTCGTCATTATTATAAAACGTCATTGTTTCTAATAAAATAGAAATAAACGCTTCATTTTCATCCGGCGGGCTGGTGTGTCTTAGTATGGCATCAGTCTTCCTATGTGCCATTTAACAATATACACCAGCATCATGAAATCGGATTTACTGTTGGTGGATGAAGGGTCATTTTTAGTTGCTTTGTGTACCACCATACAACTCATATGGTGCTAAGAAGCTCATAAACATCTCATCGTGATTGCAGTCACTCACCTCATAATGGTTGATATTTCAATTTAGTTTTATAACGGCTGACCCACTCGTCAGGCCGTGGTGCACGGCTGCTTCGCGGCAGATATAGCCTGAAAAGTGGTCACCTACCTATGTGAACTCTCAATTCTAGTAATTACTAAACCTTATAATAAGTTTTGTTGCACTACATTTCTTGATTAATATTGCTAATTGTGATCTGCCGTTATGTAGAAGAAATTGCTTTAAAGATACGACCGCCTATTATAACTTTACGTCATTATAAATATTTTTGTAATTACCTAATTTTGGTGACCAATAAAATATACACTACCCTACTTTGCTCTTATTCCGGGGTTATAAGAATAATTCGTGAATAGGCAAGAGAATAATTATATCTTTCCAAATATTGTCAACATTCCGCAATTTCTTACCGCATTCCTCGATACGAGTACACCGTTACAATTTTATCCTTTAGTCTAGGACGACTTCATAAATCCAATAAATCAAAGCCTCCGTATTCCGTAACCGATGATTTCAATCCTGCTTCAATAAATTTAGGTGACAGCCCCACATAAACGAAATGACGGCGCCAATACGATATCGAATTATCTACGAAGAACAATCTCGAAAATATCGAATGACAAAGAATGGGCTGTTTATTACTGAACCGATCGGCAGTTGTGGACGGCACCCGAAAATAAAACTATCGCTAACTAGACGACGTATAAAATAACACGACGAAATGAAATGATCGCGTGAAGCGTGGTCCGAGCGGGACTTTTGTGGTTCTGTTCAATTTCGGAAATATTATATCTTCGAAAATTGGTTCGTTTGAGGTATCTTACGCAAAGTTTATTCTGTCTTTATGACTCCAGCTACGTGAATGTAATTTGGAGTTTTCACGCATAATATATATATTTTTAGTTTATTGCATGAAAGTGCTCACAGCTCACTGGTGTTAAATAATTACCGGAACCCATAGGTTGAATATCGTCACCCATTTTAAAAACATGGGGTCAAATTCTCAATTGAATTATTTAACCACGTATCTCAGCTTCCAAGCCGAAGCAAGCGACTGCTTCGTGGTAGAAATAAATAGGATAGTAAATAAATATACGTGTTCTAAAATGCAAACATAGCAAACAAAAACTCATCAGTTCACAATGTTGAAAAATATTTTTAGTGCACACTATAAAGGGAGTACACGTCTTCTGAATTCGTGTATCCACTTTTAAATTATCTCCAAAAATTAAGATTAGAATCAAAAACTATTTATGTCGAGGAAACGACAAGGGCGTGCGTTAAAGGTTAACGATGCCTATCAATTAAGGTTATGCCGGGTCGACCCTTAAGGGTCGGTGGGACCCCCACTGTGCAAGGATTTCGCACCTGTCCCTTTTCGGTTTAGTTTTTCACGTCGGCACAACTCAAAAACGATTACAGGTGCACGCTTGCTAGTGTAACCATGGTTTTTACACGCTTTATATTAGCTTCACTTGTATGTATGTTTGTAGCTGAATCCTTTAGACGCGATTTTGACCCACTTTAAACGGCCAGATTTCATTAAAACTTTGTAGATTTATCGAGGACCAATGACAATTTAATATTTAAAAAAAAAATGATTTTGTTTTATTGAAATTCAACTGAAACATGAAAAATAGTTTAAAAAAACTAAAAAACACGCTTTTTTTACAATAAAATATATATTTTTTTTACACTATTTTCAATTTAAATTTATTAAAATTTATTTGCTATTTTTAGTTGAATTTTATATAAAGCGTGTTTTTTTTGTTTTTTTAAACTATTATTTATTTTTACATTTATTTATTCAATTAGCGATAGTAGATATTAATGAACATTAATTTTGCAAATACGGATTGTACTACTTGACGAATATATTATAATTACCTGTTTATCCATAATTAAGTCCTAAGAAAGGAAATACGCTAAGTTATATAAATACATGTTGTCATGTCTAGAGCCCTCGTTACCACTTAGGTAACATAATAAAACAGATCAGTCATATAGTAGATTATTAGTCTACAAAAAAGGCTAATGGAAATAATAAGAGAATGTAAAAAGCTCGAAAATAAAAATTATACACCGTGTGATTTACAAAGAATCATGGTCACCACAAAAAAAATTTTTGAATGAATTTATAATAAGGTCCTTATTTATTAAAATGATGATTTTTATAGAAAGTGTCCGGAGTCCTACTGGTGAAACAAATAGGTTTTACGATAACAGCCAACCCAAAACTAATTCATTTGGTTGACAAGCAGAATTGAATTATTAATGCAATATGCAAACACGCATGACGACTGAATGCTTTTTATGGATAACGTCCCATCCAATTACGGAAACGTATCACATTTTTAGTAATAGTGCCGAGATAAATATACGAAATAATATTTGTTGTATCAAATCGTTGAAAGTGAGCAGTACCTACCTGTTTTCGGCTCTTTCTCGTTTCTAGAAATTTTATTTCTTAATAAAGCTTATCCTTATAAGGGTCAATGGTAGTAAACGCATAAAAACTAAATTAATAAAACTAATGTTATCAAATTATTATAAGACATAAGAAGATTTATTATAAATCACTGATCAGTTTAATGTAAGGTACTAGAAATCTATATGTAAGCAATGGGGTACATAGTACTATATAGTCCTGTCTAGTTCTGCAACATATCAGAAGTATGGAAGTAAAAGTTTTAATGGTGGGAAAATTGTTACTAATGATAATTACACAAGTAATACCAGCACGCTAGTGGTTAAATCCCGCAGGCAAGGATATACGTACGTTAACTCAAGTTAAAGAATGACTTCCACGATGAAGGATTAACAGTTTGTACTAAAAATCAAATTCGCAAAAACATAGTTACGGCTTATTTCTTGCGCAAAGGATGCGCTATGGCTTGGAAATTGAGACAGTCGCCATAAATTATAGTTTATGCACATACATAGACCTAATGTGTCAAGGTAGGCACCAGCACACACCCCTTCCACCGAAAGTCGACTGGAATCTCTTTCAAAGGCTCCTCCTGGTCGACCTTCCTATTATCTAGGACACCACATCCTTTAACGATGTCCCCGATGCGACGAGTGGCGACCCGCCTTCTCAGTTCCATCATTGGCGCGATCAATCAAGCGACGGCTCTTGTGTTCAGCGACCGTCCCAGAAGTAAGTTCCCTGCCAAATGAAGGCGATTATCTGCCGTAAAAGGCGCTTGCCGAGGCTCTGGGCGACAACTCGTTGTGAGTTTAATGAGCTGGAAGCAGAGCTAGCGACAAAGATTAGCTCCTTCAGAAGCTATGCTTGAGAGGAACGGATCTAAAAGGCACGTGAAGACCTCTTAACTCTCTTTCTCCACGGGCTTTGTCCAATCGTTTCATCCCCGTCTTTCCCTTGGTAGACGAGATGGGAAATTGTCGCTTTTCGGTTCAGACTCGCGCCGACATCCTAGCCGTATCGTATCACTGGAGCGACAGTTCACTTCTAATGACCAACCTTCAGAGGCCGCACCTCAGTAACCGTGGAAAAGAGCGTAGGGCACTTACTCTCCTCTCCAGTGCCACCACTGGGAACTTATGATTTCATCATTCCCAGTGAACTGTACCTCTACATCGAACGGATGAAGAGAAGAAAGGCGCGTGGACGTAGTCTTGTCTACTATGACACGGCGGAAAACTTCCCGTATACTGTTTTATAGTGCCGTGCGGGATATTAAGCTATCTTCTATTCAGTATCAGAAAAAATAGACTGCAGAATTTTGGCAAACTATTAATTTACTCGCTTGTTACTAAACAAACACAAAATTTCCTCTCTGTTTTACTTAAATCTATATGTATATCTTACAAGATGTCCTCATTACCATCTAAAAGTGCTCCAAAACAATACAAAGATACTTTTAATATTAATAATTAATACATTGGATCGGGCCTAAATTATGTATCTTGTGAATTATAACCGCAAACCTCTCAACGGAACAGGCAGTAATTAAAATATTATAACAGAGGCCGTTTTCCGTTCGAAATTTGATACCATCTTTTCTTCGTATCTTTAATTTAAGTAAACACTTCCGAGTAATGAAGAGACACCAAACAAGAGGATCTCTGACGTCTACGTTCTCGTTATGTAAGAAATAATTGTATTTGCTCAGTAAATTACTGAGTGATGAAAGCTCATTACCGTAAAATATGATTGCCGGGATGATGACGAATGCTTATTTGCTTACTGCTGAACCAACATTTTTTCATTATTCTAATTCGATATACGAATGAATACATACGTTTTTGATGTCACGAAATTGTTAATGTTAAATCTAAAGTTGGGGATAATGCATTATAATTTTCAAATTAGTTTACACGTTTAAACTTCGAAACGGATCTATTTATTGGTTTCAAACAGACGAGGATACGGCCTACGTGACGTTTAGAAGTCACCGTCGCATATGAAAATTTGGAAGGCAAGAGTCAAAGCCAAGTTATTGACAGACCCTGAGGTTGTCTTTCAGATTCGTTAGTAGAAGGATGCAAAGTGCAATGAAAAGTACGATTACCATGTACTTGTACGCAACGGCCATTTAATGATTTAATTGTCAATGTAGGTTTTAAGTCATTTCCGAAAAGCTAAAATACACAGTCATCATCGCTTACTTGAAGACACGGTAGCTCGAATATTTAATTCCGTTCGCTATCAAAATACCACCAGGATAAAAGAATATGAAGTCATTGTGGCCTAAAGGATAAGACGCCCAGTGCATTCGTATCAAGTGATGCAACGGTGTTCGAATCCCGCAGGCGGGTACCAATTATTCTAATAAAATCCATACTTAACAAACGGTCACGGTTGATTTTTTCATTCTAGATCGAGATTCTCGAAATTTCCATTAATATCACCCCGTTATTTTATAGCCATATTACTAGATATTTTAACCTTAAAAAGCTACAGCCTAATCATAATTGTAGGTCATCAAATGAAGTAGGAATGTACTGATATAACCTATTTTCAAACATTATTTTAATATATACAAAAAATATATTATTGCGAACAGACTCTTATGATTTGAAAACATGCAAATTTCAAGTTCCGTACACCATTAATATAATTTAATATGAAAATACGTTCATTCAGAAAAATGGTTAGGTTCCACTTTGAGATCAGATAGGTGACCTCAAGCTACGAGTATACATAATAATTTGTGATACAAAAATTTAATAAGCTCTTACGAATGTAATTAAAATTTACCAACAGAGTCCACAGTTTAAACTAAGCCTCTTTTTACAGCACTCTGCGAGCTTTTTTAAGCTCCACTTGTTACTTACTTCGGTCGGGAAAGTTTGTTTCCTCTCATGCTCGCTACGGTTAGGCTACAGCTAACTCTATAAGCCTTAACGAATTAAAAAAGTACTTTCATACTTAGCAAATTCTATTCAGTACTCATTAAAATTAGAAAATGTTTAAAACCTAATTTGATAACCTTCGGAATGTCTCAAGTTTTTTTTGTTGGTTCGAAAAAGAAAAGCTTCCAAAAAAAATATGAAAGAAAACAAAAACAAAATCTGGTCAGAACACAATATCACATGCATTTTAACTTCAAGGCATTCTGGTCGTAGGCCATACCATACGATAAAAGAGAAAGCGTACTATCATTCCCTAAACATAAGTTTCCTAGAACTTGAGATATTGTTTTGAATTTTTATTGATCTTTCCTATGTATGTATTCCATTTAATCATATATTTAGGTAAGGTTTGAGTAAACTAGCCAACAATCATTATGAACATTCAAAGGTTCACATGTAATACAACCTAATATTATTATGTTATAATTTCTAATGGATTATATTCGGTTGAATCCTTTTAAATTATAGAAAAATACACGTCATACAGATCCTCCCGATCCATTAACGGTGCTTTTAGGTACCACAAGCACCGGCCACCGCCCTCGCCGAACCCGTCGGTGGCGACGAAGGGCTGGGCTAGTAAATTAACCCACAGACACAGCCCACTGAGCTTCTCGCCGGATCTTCTCAGTGGGTCGCGTTTCCGGTCCAGTGGTAGATTCTGCGAAGCACTGCTCTTGCTAGGGCCAGTGTTAGCAACACCTCTGGCTTGACCCCGAGAACTCACCTACACGCTAGGGTACCGCTGATATAGCCTCTCAAAGCTATCAGTAAAGGTAGGAAAAAAAATCCAAAGTATACGCCATAGAGAAATGTACCATTATACAGTATTTTCACGTAAAAGTATTCATGGGGGGAACTAAATTTATTTACGACATTGTTCTTATAACGGCTTCGTTGTTCGACCCTTGGGTGCATTTCTGCTCCAAACATTTGCATTGTAGCTATGGGACTCATTAAACTTTTGTAGCTAAATCGCTGAGGAAGCATAGAAAAATCTTAGGAACAAAGCTTTACTTGTTCAATTTAATTAAAAAATATCGCGCATTTTAAGACTCAATAAAACAAAGTGCCACTTGAATGCGTTATTTAGTATTTAGGGGCTATAGTTTAAATCCACCTACTTTAGTTTTGCTTTAAAATGTTAACTGAGTTTATAGATTTGCCTTAAACATGAATTTTTTTTTTATTGATACTGAAGGATGATGATAAGACAACAATTAATTCCAAAAACTACTATTTCGAGGCTTTTCGGCGAGTTTATCAAATTTATTAATTTTTTTTTATTATTGCTCAGATGTGTGGACGAGCTCACAGCCCACCTGGTGTTAAGTGGTTACTGGAGCCATAAACATCCACAACGTAAATGCGCCACCCACCTTGAGATATAAGTTCTAAGGTCTCAAGTATAGTTACAACGGCTGCTCCACCCTTTAAACCGAAACGCATTACTGCTTCATGGCAGAAATAGGCAGGGTGGTGGTACCCAGTACCACCAGTATTTAGTATTTTAATGTCAAAATTTATAACAGTGCGCTTTCAATGCTAATTATAAAGAAATAATACATTTTAAGGTTTTCCATTCAGAATATTTCAAAACATTTGACTGGCCTCGAGTATGATATAAAGTACTGAGCAGAATTCAGCAGCTTCACAGTATGATTTTAATGAAGCCTGAAAAACTTTCGCGCTAAAACTGGTCATAGCTACACGCCGCGTATTTTCTCCCCTTTCAAATGAAATCCCAGCTTTCCATTCGCGAAATAAGTTCGCTCGCAAATTACTAAAAAAAAAAGCCGAGAGATTTCTATTAGAGAAGTAAAAAGAAAAGATACTGGGATGAGTGTATAAAATAATTTAAATAACAGTGAGTTTTGATTAAAATAAATGAATCCTAGAAACGAGGTGGCTGTGAATGGATCATATTGTTTTCAGAATAGAAAACCGGTGTGGGAAAAAATACTCCCGAATGGCGATCGCGCACACGAAGACGCAGCATAGTTAGACTTCTCATATCAGGTAAACCGACGACTTTGCGAAGGACATAGGAATCCGTTGGGCGCAATCAGCACTGTTCCAGTAGCTATAGTTAGCCTTAGGACATACTCATGTCGAACAGTGGAAGTATTCCCTTTAATATTCCCTCTAGTAGAAAAAGTATTTTAAAAGTATTCCCTCTATAAATGAACATATTTTATTTAGTAAGTATTTTATTAGAAAGATTGGTGTCTATCTGCGAGATTCGAACATCATTCCATTGCTTCATATGACTGCACCGGTCGCGTTATCATTTAGGCCACGACTCCTTATTGTGTCGATATCATATGCGCTCTTCAAACGTAAGGTTTCTTTTTTGTTCATTATTGATATGCTCTCATTTCAAAGTTTTTCAACAAAAAAAAGAGAGCTATACAGATCCCTTTACACGATACTTATATCATACTTGCTCTAATTGGCATCAGTGGCTTAAAGTGCATCATAAAAGCTAGATAAACTAGTTTATAACTATTCGAAATGATTAAATAATGCTTTGTCGCTAACTATGACATATTTCTTGCGGACGAGTTTTTTAAAACGAATATTAAATGTCATAGCAGCTCTCTATTTCAACGAAATAAACTTTTACTGAGCTGCGGAAACCACAGCTGAACACCCGTTATCCAGTGAGCCAAATTCGAAGCTATATTTGACAAAGCCAAACTGGAACTGGCAAAAGCAATATATTTCACATAATCGAAACTAAGAGTACTTGAATCGTAAATCATTCTTTTCTACACACAAATTGCAGTTTGTTTTTTAATTGCAACACTAGATCCTAACACATCTTGTGCTTTTAATGAAGACTTTAATTCTAAACTAATTTTTAAATGGATTTAGGTAACGTTAGACATTTAAATATGTTCTTTTCACGAATAAATTTTTGGACTCAGAAATCAGAATCAGATTGAAATCAGAATTATAGTTAAGGTTAAATTTTTGGACTCAGAAATCAGAGTCAGATTGAAATCAGAATTATAGTTAAAGTTAAATTTTTGGACTCAGAAATCAGAATCAGATTGAAATCAGAATTATAGTTAAAATTAAAATATTTTGTTTCCCTAAGCCTTTAAACATTCACTAGCCACTATTCAGCTCGTGAAATAGACTTAAAATTATGTAACATTTTCATGACCACGTGCTTGTGAAATAATTTTGAATACCACAGCGTTTCTCTCTATTCCAACGATATATTAAGTTGTCCGTTATTGCCCAAACCGCAACTGAGCCATCACCCACTGTGCCAAATCCGGTGCACTATCTGACAAAACCGGGCACCGAAACGGCTTGTAGCACAGACTGTGAAATTACAGAGCTTATAAATCTGCAAAATGCTTAGACTGGCTTTCATGTTTCGACTTAAGATAAATCGTTTACAATATTGTGGTAGTAGTGTTTCCATGCACGAACATATGGTCTTTGGCTAGAGGATTAGATTCTATGTTGGTTTGGTTTTGAAAAGATGCGAATTTTGCAGGATGGGTACCACCGTCCTACGTTTCGACGTCCTACATCCTAGATTTTAATGTCCATATTTCTGTTCTAGTCTGGCAGGCGAATAGTTAGAATAGAATAAGGACAATAAGTGAGGCTACTTTTTTTTTAATGCATGATGTTATTCCTTCGCCGTGGAAATACGTATTTCACTAGCAAAATTGGTACCCACATACCGGCGGGATTTGAACACCGTTGCATCGCTTGATACTAATGCATCGGGCATCTGATACATTAGGCCAATACTGGACTGTGAGCTCTTCCCAAATTAGAAAAAAAATGTTTATGTTACAATTACTTATATAAAATACTGTTTTAAGCTCTATCAATTCTTACTCGCTCATCAAATCAATCATAACTACTATGAACTATAATTTTTCGTAAGGGAATTGATTATGTATACATATACAAATGTAGCTGCGTAATGCTACTGTATGAAACGTACATTTGAGTCCTCTATTATCAAAGGTGGCAATCTGTGTATTTGGACAAAAAAATGTTATTGATATGGCGATACAGATTGATTTGAATATAATCGTCTCCTTCAAAGAATACGGTTCAAAACCTGCATTAAATAAAGGTTAATACTTAACCTGTTATTTATCTAAGATGTCGTTCAGAAGAGTTTTGTGACTGCCAATATAATACAAAGTCAATAACTCGTTTTTCTGATTTACCAATAATTGTCCAAAAGTCACATTGCCGGCTTTGATAATAGTCGACTCATTTAAACAATTGCCTGTCCAGTAAGTAGAAAAAAGAAAAACAATACGTGTCAGCTCCGACGCGTGACTGGAGCTTACTCATTAAGTGTGATTGTCATTGAATATAGAACATGCAGAGTAGGTAAGTGAATGTATCTCTTATAACAACTAACTCTAGTCTTTAGACTAATTAATTAAGAAATCCCATCCTCTTCATGGCGATCTAATGATGGCATAATTAATAGCAACCAAATAGAATTTGAAATACTCAATTTGTGAGCATGAAATGCTAATCTTGTTTACTATTTATATGCCCGTTTTTTGTCTATAATGTAAATAAATACTTACAACAACACAAAGTCATAGAAACTAAGTTTATAATAACAATAATAATTTTTTATTTCAGAATTAAATTCCATATGAAGTGTTAGTAATACAAATAATACAAAAAGCAGTTTATTTTATTTATTTTACATTGACCATGGCTGGTCTTGAGCCAACATGGACTTCATTCTGGAGGCTGTTCGGGGTGTCCCGGAGCCGGAGTCACGCGGAGGCCACGCGCTTACGAATGATCGCGTTAAAGCCATCTATGTGAGCCTCCGCGAACATCGTCGATGCGCTACAGTACCGAGACAGCCCCATCAGTGCCTTGAAGCCGTTGTTATATTGGACGCGCAGGGCTCCAAACGCCTTTTGAGTGTATTCAGTCCACAGACTGCAGGTGTAAAAGGACTGACAATATGCCCTAAATAGTGTGTGCTTGACTTCATCTTTACACCGTGCGAATCTGCGGGCGAGTATGTTAGCTCTCAGAGCCAAAGCCCTACGCTCCCTCTTAATGTCCAATTCATCAGACATGCTATCTGTGACCCAATGCCCCAGGTACTTAAATCTGGTTACCCTATTTAACGGGGTACCATTATATCAATAATTATGTAATTTTAAATCGCTTTCTGAAGAAATTTAAACTAAATGTTTATTCTAGCTCTTGGTTGGTTCAATAAAAATACAGAATCAAGTGTTAAGTATTTATTGCAGAGCGGCAGAGATATTTCTGGTTTTCCCGGACGTGTCACCACGTGGGCAGTCAACGCTGTCCGTATTTCCGCAGCTCCGAGGAGGGAAATAGTTCCGATATACCTATGTTTATTTTAGGTTGTGCCATTTCAATTATTCGAATGATCGGACGGCACTAATGTTAGTTTGGTTGCTTTAATTTATTTTTACACGATTCTATTCATAAGCTTATTTTTCAGAGAACGAAACTTTATTCTATATCACTGCTTAGTAAATGATGGCATAAATACTAAAACCTGTACTGGGATGATTAGCTCAAAATAATGATAAATATCAATTCTTTTTGGTAAGTAATACGGTTTTTCAACAAATTTTAAACCTTTTGCCCATAGATTTTAAATGAAAACGTTTGTAAAACATGTCTACGAGTGATGTCCACGGTGAAGAGATAACATCGTGTAATGAAAATCAATCTCGGAAAAAAAATCCGTTATTATTGGTGGTAGAGCATCTTATCACCACGCACTAGGTAGTAGGTACCACCATCCTGAGACTAAGAACTCATGTCTCAAGGTGGGTGACGGAATTTACCGTGTTGATGTCTGCGGGCTTCGGTAACCACTTAACTCGTGCATCCATCTAAGCAATAAAAAATAAGACTCGTCAAATTGCTTTGTAGCACAAACTTAGTTGAAAAATATTTTTTGGCCGAACAAAATTGATATTAAAATTTTAATCATTATATTGTATACCGGATGATAAACTATTAAAACCGGAACACATGATTCCGTTGCGACAGAAATAAGCAGGTGGTTCCTACACATGCGAATTTACTATACGCTCTACCACCATTAAAAACTTAGTATCATCATTACACAATTTTGTATGTTCATGTTGTAAAAACTAAATTTATCTGCGACGTTCTGTAATAGAATTCCAAAGTTTCATTAACATACATTTTTAATAACACAATTTAAGACTAATCTCTCTAAAACTAATATAGTTTAGCTTAAGACCAGAATAAATACCACCCCAAGCATACTATTAAATGTCGTATACGTTTAAAAAAAAACATGATTTAAGAAAATAAAAAAGAGAAAATCTTCCTAATTAACAATCGGTTTTACCACTCCTCTTCTCTCAAGTCTCAACTACAATAACATATCTACACCTCAACACAATTCCCGCCACATTTAGACCCATTTGCCCAAAGAAAATCTTAAGCTATTACATAGATTTTATCGCGAGCTTTAAGCGTGGAGACTGAATCAAGAAATTCCGTAACGAAAATAAAACCTAACACCCCCCGCCCCGCCTACCGTGCAGCTCGCGTTCAATATACTCACACGTTGCGCTTGTGTAGTGTTTGTGACTAAGCGCGCGGTGTGACGTTGAACTGCATGCCCATCATGAAAAGTCTGGCCATCTCTCTCTCGCGCAGTCTAGCTTATGAGTGCGAAGGGGACAATGTGGAAGGGAACAATTAATGTTTTGCTTTTGTTCATGCTTATAAATACAGCGTGGTCCTATTTTATTATTGTTTTAATATAACATTATTATTGTCTAATTAAAATTGCATAACTTGATAAAAAATGCTATACAATAGCTTTACCGCGGCAGTTCCCGATTGCCACACGTGTTTTTTTGTTTGTATTGTTACTAAGAGTTTGGAACGAACCATATATTGTAATACGAGTTGCCTGGCGGGTCGCGGTTACCCATCCAATACCCGAGTAGGCGTCGCTTCCGGCCGCAAGCCCGTCCCTCGCATCTGTCGCGTGCTGCATCGATAAACATGAGTTGCAAACATTTTTCGAGAACATTTTTTTAGTTGTTGTCAGCGGTCCGTCTCCGACTGNTGTATTGTTACTAAGAGTTTGGAACGAACCATATATTGTAATACGAGTTGCCTGGCGGGTCGCGGTTACCCATCCAATACCCGAGTAGGCGTCGCTTCCGGCCGCAAGCCCGTCCCTCGCATCTGTCGCGTGCTGCATCGATAAACATGAGTTGCAAACATTTTTCGAGAACATTTTTTTAGTTGTTGTCAGCGGTCCGTCTCCGACTGGTCTTAGGCAGTCACCGGACCGCATATAGGATATGTCTTCCTTCTCGTTAATATCAACGAATGGCTACCGAGGTATGATTGCCAAATCCACCGATTTACACATTTTGCTGTATTAGTATTAGGGTTCCATTATCCTCCACGGTGTTTCCCGAGCGCAATGACATGTCCTTCTTCAAACGAGGCTTGCGGAGAGTACTTTATGGTAGGCAGTGGCTTGGTTTTGCCCCTGGCATTGCTGAAGTCCATGAGCGACGGTGATCACTTACCAGCTAGTGGGCCGTATGCTCGTCTGCCTACAAAGGCAATAAAAAAGCACATTAAAATTTGACGGGTTCCTACTAAGATTTTAAGTTTTTATGAATTCTAAATATTTTGGCGCTGTTGCAAGTGCCATGATGACGGGTAGACTGAAGAGCGCGAGTAGGATGCTAGAAGTAAACAAATCGGTCGATCCTCTGTCTATGTCAATTTAATATAATATATTATAAACTATAGTTTAAATTACAACAAAAATGATTTAATTTTTGCGGTAGGCAGCGGCTTGGCTCTGCCCTTGGCATTGCTGAAGTCCATGGGCGACGGTAACCACTTACCATCAGGTGGGCCGTATGCTCGTCTGACTACAAAGGCAATAAAAAAAAAATTTACCTTTGCATATCTCCGAATCTAAACTTGATTTAATGAGTCACTTTCTTATCTTATTCAGACGATTGTGTCGTTTCATCTTGGAGACAAAAACTTATTTACTTAAGTTTTATTTAATAGCGCCTTTCAACCCTAATATAAGAATTTAGTTCTTCTATTTGTTTGCAATAAAATGCAGTCAACAAAATGATATAATGATTTTTTTGTATAAATGCCAAAGATTGTGCGCCCCGCCCTGCGGCGTCAACTCAAAAGAATGTTGAATTTTCCTTTGAAAACCTTCGGATCTTTGCATCGGTCACTACGTTTCTCCGGAAACGATGCTTTTGAACGGATATTGAAGGGTAAACGGTCGCTTTGAAACATTCAATGACTTTAGCAGCCAAACGCACGTGTTAGGGCATGCATAAAATTTTTGAACTACAAAGGACGTGAACTTGTATCTCGACGTTGTCTATTTTAGAGTAAATACTCCCAATCCACTGTCCGCTCATATATTTCTGTTAAATATTAAATAAAATTGTACTGCTATATTAGACTCACACAAAAATCAGTTTCTGTTAATTTAGAATCCATGAGCGTTTCAACAAATCTCTTTGGCTGAATGATCTAAAAAAGAATGAAGAGTTGACGTTTTCGACAAATTTTTAAGTCATTTAGCACTTGACTGTAGCGTAATATTATTTGGACGTTATTCCACTGACGCCACGTGCATCTGATTCGGGACGTCCCGCCCCGCTGCCCCTTGGGCCATTAATCATTGGGGCAGTCGACGTGCTGCCGTGGAAGGAAATGTACAGATATCTAAGAGGGAACCTTAAGAAAAATTGCATTATTGATATTAACAGAAATTCATAACACGTTCAAAATTATCCTCAAAGATACGAATAGGCATACGAATCATAATCAACTTTGCGTAATCTAGGAAAATCTAATGTAATTGCCTGACGTGGCTTTTTGGTTTCTTACAAAGGTCAATTGATGTCTCACGGAAATCCCATCACTAACTGAGAATTATTATTGAAGACTATAACAACAGGTACAAAAACTCTAAAGGTCAAGTAGCTAATAGCCGTAAAGAGCTTTAAAAAAACCTAGTTCAACGCCAAATGCTGGAAACTGACGGTGCAGTGCCACGACTGTGACGACCGCGACGAGGAGGACACTGCGTAGTACACGCACGCACGTTGCACCCCTGACAACCCACTGAGTTTCTCGCCGGATCTTCTCAATGGATCGCGTTTCCGATCCGGTGGTAGATTCTACGAAGCACTGCTCTTGCTAGGGCCAGTGTTAGCAACACTCCCATTGTGAGCCCCGTGAGCTCACCTACATGTCAAGGAGAAGCTGAAATAGCCTCTCAAGGCTATCAGCATAGGTAGGAAAATAAAAAAAATCCCCTGAGCAGCACGCCGCCCTCGTCGCCGTCGTAGGAGAGGATCTATTACTACTGATAGTCGGGGCTATGATTTTCAGCAGTGATGCGTCCTGGAAAGCGATGCTCGACTTCTGCGAATCTACTATCTTGCAAAAGAAGGCGAAACGAGAGAGAGAAAGAAAGAGCCGTTTTCTCTCTGAACCGATCCGTTGTCATCGAGCCGGAGCCGCAGGAGAGCGTAAAAAGCGTACGTACATACCTGTAAAAGGCGGCGATCTCCCCCGGTGAAGGTGACAGGGCAACCTGAGGGGATTGAGGCCCCACGGCATGCTACTGCTCAACCGGCCGTCCTTAGGGTGAAGAGCGTATCTGGTGGCAGTGTTGACCGCGGTAGCACCTGACCCCGCACGGGTTCTAAATCTTGGAAGGGGGAATCGGATGCTTGGGCGAGAGGTACAGGAGAGTGATTTAATGGGTAGGGTCATCTTTGGGCCCACGCTCCCCTCCGAAAAAAACGATCCATGCGAGCTCACATACGAGAAAGTAGATATTTAGAGAAGAGCTGCAGTAGTGCTATTCCCAGCCATACAACAAAAAGTGTATGTAACTATTAAATGAGAACTACAAATAGACGAATTTCAGACAGTTAGTGAGCATTCTGTTTTGCCTATGCATTATGGTCCTAACTAACTGTGCCAGTATCCTACGCTCTGGAAATAGGTATCTACTTGTACAAGTGACATTGTCGGATATAGCAAGATTGTTTGCTGAATAATCAATTCTGCGTTCGTTTTAGATAAGCTTATAAATAAATTGATGTTTTCGAAGTCACTAAATCGAATTTATCTCGAGATTTTGTGTTGAATTGTACATGAATTGGCAATGGACAGAGAATGCTAACACAAATAGACATACGATATCTCTAGGCAGAAAGCAAGCTCATAAAATTATATTTTGATCTGCCATGCATATTTCCTATTGCTAATTATTATCGATAATCTCTTATGCAAATTGTTACTAATCCCTGTTCCACCTAATTTACTGGTGGTTGAATATACTGTACGTCTGCTGGTTAAATACCAACATCTCACCTTTTGTACTCGAGGCAAGCATGCGTATTTGATTTATAAAATTATAGTGTCTATATGCTCTAGTAAACTAACAATATGCTAACCATAAATTAGTCTGCTCATCTGCATGCATCTAATTTACCTAATCTGCAAATATCTGCATCTAATACAATAAAAAATTTGCTGCACCGGTTTCTTAGTTTTATTCAGTCATTTTATTTTTACTATTTCAATTCGCACTAATGAGGTATCGGCCAACCCCATTTAACAAAAATGAATTGCAATCCACGCCTCGATTCTCTTGTTACATTTGACTTAATTATTCTGTAAGTCTATACATAACACTGGTTCGGTGTCAAATAACACTTAGGCTAACGATTTTCTGTAAGTCGAGGGTTATCTTAAACTTAAAACGGTAACAAAATAGGTTTTTGAGGAAATTTTAGACAATCATAATACGTAAAGGGTAATTTGATTATATATATTATAATATCGTTGTACTTGGAATTGGTGATAGGGCTTATTTTATAACACAATCTCAGCTATTGGTAATAATGACATTTCTTAGACTATCTGGACGAGCGTGCTTAAAATACTTGAATACTAAATAAAACTCATAAAGCCATGTGTATTTTTAAACAAGTAATTTCGGTGAAATCCCTTACTGGATTATCTGATTCCAAAGGAATTCCAACTTTGAGTCCCGAACCCGAAGATTTGTAACAAAACAAAAAGTTTCGTATCTACGAAAGGCACATTAATTAATTAGGCAACGATGTTGAAGAAAACCAAAGCTAAAGAACGTTGTAAAGTAAGGCACATCCTAATAGAGTTCTTAACAAGATTGTCCAAATGCCCCACTGCTCATTACGTTTATAATAAAATTTATGTTTTATCCGGTACTTAAGAATCGAGTTTTAAAGGAAACTTTTATGGGATGGCTTTGAAGAGATTCGAGGCAATGAGAATACTCTGAACTTAATTAATTTGCGTGCCTATATGGAAAATTCCCCGGACTTTGATGTTATTAATTTAATTAATTGTGTGCTGTCAATATCATGTCTTTACAGCTTCCAACGAGGTATTAGAATAGCTTTCGACATTTACCGGTTTTCTTCGTTTGTATATTATTTTGAATTCTCTGGTCTAAGGCTTAAATACTGCCACCTCCCTTAAAACATGAGGTTAATGTCTCAATTGTATAATAACTTCCATTGAACTGTTACGTGTTATTAACTCGTGGCAGTAATCAATACGATAGTGGTATCAACTATACAATTTCAAACGTCCTACCGTCAGTATTTACGAAATAAATTTAATATTACTTATTACATAGATTTATTCTTTCGTCGTGATGATTGCAATTGCTTTCAAATAATGGCTGTTTACTTTAAAACTTTAATCTTGTATCAAAATACAACTTGTATCAAAATACAACAGATATTGAGCGGTCACAAGAAATTTTTGATGTCACTAAAATATTTATCATTTTGACTTTGAGAGCTCCGCTCATTATTTTCATATTTGGAATACTTTATAGTTTTTATAAGCACGAGATTGTACCGTAACACCGTATTTAAATAAGTAACTGATCATTTCATACAAAAATCCACTGAAGGATCGGACGACCATAACTAAATTGTCTGTAAAAGTCTCCTGGTACGATTTGAATTTAAAATTCGACAGCTTTGAATTTTGTTAATTTAGCGTAAACACAAGCAATTTACGCATTCGTAAGGCAAATCCGCTTACTTACTTTAAAGTCGGTTAATTGGGGATAGAGTGCGCCGTCCGACCGAAATCCGCTTTCTCCCAAATAGGTCAGTCAGGCTTTTAGTCTAAATAAACAATATTCGTTGATTGCCATCAGAGACAAATTGATGTTCTGTCAGTCGCGTCAAGAAATAGATTTACCGAACGAAAATCTTTTCTAAGCAACACCCAGGGAAATGACTCTGGCGAAATTTGGGCCAGTTACCTCAACTAATGAGGCTGACGTCCACGATGACTCCCCTAAACAAGAACAGTGAAACAAATCGAGTAGTCTCTGGATGTATCCAACAATGTGTTTGTACCAGATAATGCAGAGGGTTTGGGAAGCCATTATTACTGAACTCATTTTTATATTATTGTATCTGAAATATATCTATTTTTTATATTTGATATCTGTAGTAAAAGTTGTTATTGATTGTAACAAACATTTGTGATTAAACATTTTAAAATTTCTAACCGAAGTTGATCAGTGTGGTCAACCTGGTGTTAAGTGGTTACTGAAGCCCATAGACATCTACAGCGTAAATGCGCCACCCACCTTGAGATATAAGTTCTAAAATCTCAGTATAGTTACAACGGCTGCCCCACCCTTCAAACCGAAACGCATCACTGCTTCACGGCAGAAATAGGCGGGGCGGTGGTACCTACCCGCGCGGACTCACAAGAGGTCCTACCACCAATTGTCAAAATGTTTGTTGAAAAAATTAAATTTGCAATATTTTTCTTTGTATTTATCAATGGTAATTATCCGGTCATTTTGTTGTTTACAGTGACATGTCTTAACATACGAGATTAGTTGTATATAAGAAAGTGCATAAATGCATACAATGCATATCGATTTGATTAAAAGTTTCTATTGTAGTTTTGATTTATGAAACTAAATTAATATCGGCAGTTGGCCTTTTATGCAACTATTAAGTTGAGGAAACATTTTGAAATGAAAATCTAAAAAAAATATATTTAACTGTATCTATACAGCCCCACGGTATCCCTAACTCGCACCAATGTAAAAGTTAACACAACAGGCCCGTGATAAACGATTGACTCAATGACTTGAAAAAGTTACGCCCAAAACGCTACGTGGTCCGTCTAACGATGTCTATTATCCGCTGAGGAATATAGCACGCTCCCTGACAACGTATTCTCGTTTAATTCCACCACTGTAAGCGATTTGGTCAATTTAGTTCAATAAACGAATCTGACCATCGGAAACGAAATAATTTGACTGAAAATTCATCTTTCTTCGAAAACTCAAGTCTGTAGTTGCATTTAAATTTATTTTGCATTCAAATTTAGAACATGCCTTATTAAAACTTCGAAATGAAATGGAGGCAATAGCATCCTATTTATGCATAAATTATGGAGATTTCTGAGATCGTTGCATTAAAATGTAACCAAATAAAACATTTTGTTAGAATGCTGCGTCAAAACTGCGTAAAAAAATAAGTACGTGAAATTTGCATGGAGCATGCAGTGTATGTTAGTGACAATTCATTAAGAATCGGTGAAGGTGAGTAAATACTCAGTATATTCAAGAGTCGCCTGGAAAATTCCGGGCCATACCTTTTCGTGAGCCTCAGTGAGCGCCACTACGGACACGTTTGTTGGGACCAGCCACATTTGAGTATATAGTGATATCCGTGGGGTAAGTTCCACATAAATTTTCTTCTCTTAATGCGACATCTCGCAGAAGATTGACCACGGCCCAAAGAAATAGTACACATATTTAATTCAATGAGGTAATTAATTCAATGCATCTTTACTACTATTTGTAGGTTTGTTATCTGTGAATCCAGAAATACCTTTTTTATTTAATATGACCGAGCGCCTACACTTTAAATTTGTTTATTTGCATGCTCTAAGTAATTGATACAAAACTATTTTGGATCATCGGTAACGAATACATCAAAATATCTTAATTTCAGACTAAGTATACATTTCCACACATTATCAGACCAAAGTCGACTTTCAGACGACACTAATCTTCTGTCCTAATGTAGATACAAAGCAGACCATTTGTTCTAATCTAATTCCCAGAATATTCAGTTGACAATAATAAATTATTCTTCTCTGTTTCGGTCGAAGTACATTATTTCTCATTCAGGTTGTAACTTCGTAATTCACTTACTTTTAATAGTAAATCTAGATCCAGCGAAGGCTAAAATTGTCACTGATCATTCCAGATGCTGTCAGCTAAGCTGCCTCCGAGTGAGAAATGGAGGTCGCGTCCCGAGTGTTGCAATCAATCAATTAATTCAAAACGATGGCAACTAGCTCGTCTGTATCAATTCTCGGTTCTATCAGTATATACTTGTAAGGAAAACATCAAATAGATAAATCACTCAATGGATTTGTTTGTCAATAGAAACAGTTTTATTTATATGGATATTTAAGACTAGAGATACTAGTTTTACGTGATGCGTTACTAAATACCTAAATATTGTATAGTTTTTTTTCACTTATCGGGTGCTAGGGTTCTTAAGCGTTGTTAGAGCATCGTAATAATTTCTGCCTGAAGGAAGCACGGGTTTGGGTCCAATTGATTCCATTACGTTTTAAATTAAGCGTGTCTACGATTTTCACACAATATATTTGCACTAACTATGCCGCTACTAGTAGTTCTCTTAATATTATAATCTAAGCTACAAATACCTTCTATTACCTTCTATGAAATTATTGGAATTAAATAAACACAATAATGTGGAATTTGTATTAAGTCAAGATCTAATTTCAAAATCTAATGTTAATTAAACACCGAAATCATGGATTAGATCGGATACTTAAGTTAATTGAGGGCTTCTTGAATCTTATTGATATTCTGAAATAGGATTTATTTTAGTCTCGTGTTGAGTAAGACTTGGGCTACTGTGAATTTAGTTCACGAAATTTCATTTATAATAACTACTTTGTAATATCCAACCCATATTTTTGTGTTTTTGGAATGAAAAATTTAAGAATTTCAACTTAATCGAAAAAATAATGTGTGAATGCATTGAAGATTTAATTAGAAATAATAACTTTCTACAAACTACAAACTTACTGATGGTAAGACGTCTTGTGAGTCCACACGGGTAGGTACCACCACTCTGCTTATATCTGTCATGAAGCGTAATGCGTTTCTGTTTGAAGGGTTGGGCAGCCGTTGTACTGTGAAAACAGAGTGCTTAGATATCATATCCCAAGGTAGGTGGCAGCATTTACGCTTTAGATGTCTATGAGCTCCGCTAATCACTTAACACCAAGTGGGCCGTGAACTCATCCACCCATCTAAGCAATAAAAAAAGATAAAAATAAATATACAAAATTGAGGAAGCTGGAGTAGTAAAAAATGAGATCGAGGTATTGATTTTATTGCATGTTTAAATATTAACGACACGGGGTAACTTAAGCGATGGCAATTTCATATTAAGTAGCATCAAAGAAATAGATTTCAAAATCTGAATACTGCCCAAGCCTTGAGATATGAAATTCAAGTTAGTTGTTTTTTTTCTTCCTAAGCTGGTATCCTTAGAGGGCTATGCCAGGGTAAAAGAAATATTAGGTGAGCTCACTGGGATCTAACCTTAGGACGTTGCTAACACTAGGCCTAACAAGGGCAGTGCTTCGCAGGATCTATCACAGGATCAGAAACGCAACACACGGAGAAGATCCAGCAAGAAACTCAGAAGGCTGTGTCTGTGTGTAAATCTACTCGCCGAACCCTTCGTCGCAAGCGACAGGTTCGACAAGAACACTAGCTAAAAGCACCGTTCGTGGATCGGGAGGATTCAAAATGACATGCTTAGAGTGACGTTGACTGTTTACCATAATGGTCATAATGGTCCGCCGGGTTGGGTATGTGAGTTAGTAATTTAAGTATTTATTTTATTTTAATTTGCTATGCCACTAGTATATACTGAACGGTAGCATGTCGTAGATAATAGCACTTACTTGTGCAGACTTAAAATATTACTAGTGATTCGTAAATTAACCTATAACTTTTAATGGTCAAATTGAAGCTAGAGTCATAGTTCTCATAATATACTGTGAGGTCTTAGATTAAGAACTATCGAACTTCTTATCCACATTGATCACCCAATAATAATAAAACCATTTAATCCAAATCTCACTCTCGATATATATCACAATGTTTATTAATAAGTTGTTGCTTAAAATTAAAAAGGTTACCTATAATTAATGAATTATTTAATATTAGTACTATTTATGAGATTTGAACCCCTATTTGGGTAAAGGCCTCCTCCGTCCTTTTCACCCAATAAAGAACGGCCAAATAGAGTTCACGTTTTCAACCAGATTCATTTCTGCATTTTATGTTCTGCGATCGAAGTAAAATTAGCTGACACATGAACATCGGTCATTTGTGTGGCGCGATTACGCGTCGCCGCAAAAAGAAGCAGCCGCAAAAGCGTTATCATTAAATAAAAAATACAAAAGGGCATTCTGGCCGAACGATTGTGAACGAACAAAGACAGCATTGACCCGACAGCGGATAATTAATAATTTCATCTAACAACTATTGGAAGAAAATATTTTTTGCTTACTGTTCTAGTTTCTGAATAGCGTTCCGATGTCTTGGAATGAGGGTAAAAAGCAAGATATAGGGGTCAGATAATAAAATATTGCACAATGCAAACTCATGACAATGTTTACGTGTGACATTTATAGTTACTGCGTTCAAATAATACTTATATCAATTAGTTAGTAAAAATTACAACAAGAGCAACATATGTCACATGTGACAGTCTCTTTGTATACATTGGCTTTCAAGAAACACAATATATTCCACAACAATGTATAAGACAATACGTTTATTTTGGAGTTCTTTTACGATGTTTTTTCATAGAGGTATGTCACCATATGGCCGACGGAGACAGGGCTATAAAAACGCGATAAAATCAATGACAGTTGGTACACCGCCTTAAGGGTTATTTCCTTAATTATACCCTTAAATGTTTAATTGCCCATCACCACCATTAAATGTGTCATTTGTCTTAGCCGCTTACATTGCATTTCAAAAGGAAATAAAGTCCTGTGTGCTTTTATAGGGGGGATATTTATCGGCAGCCAATAATCATTGATCAGACCGTTATATCGATAAAAATATTCTGAAACTGTTTTAGTTAAATTAATAGCATAAAATCCGAAAGATACGTAAACTTAGATTTAAAAACTAAAATCAAAATCAACAAAAGAAATACTTTATTAATATTCTGTATTGAACAGAACTAAATAAAAAATTGAACCACTAAGAGCTATTAAGTTTGTGAATCTAAATTATTCATCGTTATAGAGAGAGCAAAATTTTTCACGTCAGAAATGGGAAAGATTTGAAAAATGTTCTCGTTATAAAATAGTTAAATTGAAAGAGTTAATGAAGAACGCAGTCTGGGGCGAGTCAGCGGCTTTCAATTTTACAACGTCTCCCCGATACTGCTAATCGGAATATTATGTTCCAATTCCTTATTCAGATAAGCGGAAATATCCTTAGATAACAAATCCTCGAATCTTCGAAGTAACACCTTTTTTGTTCTTATTTTGTTGCCTTGTGATCAAATTGTATTAAGTTTAACAAAAGTGAAATACATTCTCAATTCGTTCCTTTTCATTTTGTTCTTAAGAAATTTATCTAAATCCAAACTATTCATACCTTTTATATCCGTAATATTAGAGAATCGTATTAAATATAAATTTAGATGTTTCAAATTCTAAAATACATATATTTTATTTAAATATTAGCATTATCGATTTGTAAATATGTATTACTCGTAGTACGATCAAAGCGGCGAATAAACAGAATTTAAAGTTAGTGAATAATTTATTAAATACAACACGCATTGCCTCAAGCCTACACAACATCTATCTTAATACAATACATATATTAAATATCCCCTTTAGACAAGCTATACACCGGCTAAGCTTCAGTAATACAAAGCAAAATAGGAAAATACTTGGGCTCTGACTGTGTGTAAAACGTGGAGTTAAGAAGATAGTGTTTGTAGTTCGTTCTTAGAGATTCTCTTAGGGTTAGCGTGTGATAAAAATAAACCTATTTCTCAGGCATTACTGTATCCACGACAAAAATTTCTGAGTTAGGCATACGAATTTTGTAGAACGTTTATTATATATAATATGGTAAAATTTCAATGTAAATAACTTCTCTTAAAGTCTCTTCGTCAAAAATGATACTTTTTAAAAATGCCTTTAGTCATTTATAGGTAATTTTCCTTCTATATTTAATGAAAATATTTCGTTATTTTAGATTAACATTCGTAAATACTTTGAATGGAAAGAAATGATAACCCTGGATGCAGTTGAATTTGACTACGTTGTTTGCTATTCAGAAGGTTCATGTCTAATTCAAGCTTATCCTTGTGTTTGTGAAGCCGGTTGCTTACTAAACTAGTAATTAGCGTATCAAAGGATCTCAGCGGAACAGCTTCAGATATTGTGTAACGAGACACTTGATTAGTAGCTGTATAGTGTGGGGATAATACTGATTGAGTGTTACGTTATTCGGTTTTCCTACTTATTACCATGTGTTGTGATTATGCGGAAGTTAAAGCAAAACAGTAATTTAAGCAACTTTTAACCGTAATTAAAATGGTTTAATTTGATTCGGTAATAAAGTATATTTAAAGCCTGCGGTGATGGGTTCCATCAGCCCCCCCCTTTTTTTTATTTTTATTGCTGTGATGTGTGGACGAGCTCACAGCCCACCTGGTGTTAAGTGGTTACTGGAGCCCATAGACATCCACAACGTAAATGCGCCACCCACCTCGAGATACAAGTTCTAAGGTCTCAAGTATAGTTACAACGGCTGCCCCACCCTTCAAACCGAAACGCATTACTGCTTCACGGCAGAAATAGGCAGGGTGGTGGTACCCACCCGCGCGGACTCACAAGAGGTCCTACCACCACTAATTACGCAAATTATAATTTTGCGGGTTTCATTTTTATTACACGATGTTATTCCTTCACCGTGGAAGTCAATCGTGAACATTTATTGAGTACGTATTTCATTAGAAAAATTGGTACCCGCCTGCGGGATTCGAACACCGGTGCATCGCTTCAACACGAATGCACCGGACGTCTTATCCGTTAGGCCACGACCCCTATTTCTGCTAATGAACCTTTGTGTGTTCCATGCCATTATGGATCGTAAAACTTTCTCACTTCAAGATTTACATTGGCATTAACCTTGTGGTCTCTATTACAAGGAGGATTATAAGTAGGTAATCTGAAACAATAAAAAATCATTCAATTTATTAAAAGTCAAGAATTTTCACTTCACGTCTCGAAGTTTTGAAGTTGGTGGATTCCGTTACACAGATAGATAGAATTAGACCGACTTAATAAGAGGGTGCTAAAAATGTTTTAGGTTAAAAAAAATATTCGAGATTTGGTTGTTTTTGTGTCCTAGATTATAAACCTGGCATTCGTGAAACAGGAGAAAATCAGCTCGAAGCAATTGAATTGTGGAGCATTTTCTTAATTTTGAATATTACAGCATTTCAAAATATAAGTACTACACTAGATTGATTATTGGTATATAGTTTGTATGCCTATGCTATTTTTTTAATATTTATTCCCATCACTGAAATCGAATAGACAATACAATATCGTTATTTTGTTACCGCATTTATGTAACGATATTTAGCCAAATCATACTCAAGACACATTTTTAATTCAAAAGCCTACGAGAATTTCAAAGCTTTTTGTTAAAGTACGGCACTAGAGTCTGCCACGCAGTATGAGTTTAGTTTTAGGATTCCCTTACATTTAATGAATTCTAGGCCTTGTGAAAGATAAAAAAAACAAAAGATTTCAGGCGTACAAAAACTTGTTGGTACAACGATACTAATAACAGTTGATGAGTTAAAAAGAATAATTTCTATCAAAACTGATTTACTTATTCTAAAATTAAACATAAGAACGCTAAACTCGTAACCGGTAAGTGTAACAAAATTTACGTAAGCAATTTTGAATAACGAACTTCGCCGGTGTTCACATAAGATACCTACCACAAAACACGTCCTTCATATTAAATACAAGTTAAATAAAGACAGTTTTCGCAAGTATTGTGGCTTCAAGTGTAGCTACGTGTTATATTAGGGAGTTTAAGCGTTTTGCATCTAATTCAATGAATCTCTTAATGTAAAAATGATTTGCCTATCAACGTAGTATAGTCAATTGACAGACGTTCTAGTAAAAATAATCTAAATCTGTGTTTTGTTGTGAAAATAATCGTTATTTTCTAAGTTATGACAGTACATTTATGCGCCTAGATTATACGATTTAGAATATTGTCCATCAAGAATTTTGTCGTAAAATTGTGTGGTTTCTTTGAGAATCGAGCACGCAGACTGAAAATATTCGAGCGATATTGTATCTGAAACATTAAATTATTCCAAAATTAATCTTAATACTAAATCTTTAAGAACATTACGAATGCCTTCGAGATTGGCTAACTCTTGTCAAGAGATAACGCGACTGGACCACACATTTATCGAACGCACCGCTAATTAAAACCCTTTTTATACAAGGACGGTACATAGAACATAACTCAGGCTGAGATAAAGATTAATGCGGCCTTGTCAAATAATTTACGGCCGTGATAAGCGATAGTTTGCAAGTTTTGTTTGTACGTGCAATAAGTGAACATTTTTTATCGGTGAATTATGGGCGATTGAGTTGTTAATGGCTCAGTCTGAAATGGTGTCGACGTCGGAATAAATTTTCAACGAAAGTATTTGGGCCAATGAATATATCAAGTGTTTTAGACAAATGTGTATTAACGCATTGTTGAGTCTATTTATTAGGTGGCCAGGATAACGAATAAATGCGTTTACTTCTTCAAATAATAACTACGAGTATATTGTTTTTAATTGTTTTACAAACATATTATGTAAATTGACAGGCGCGTCCATCTTTTTTCTTCTTCATTACTTCATGTATTGATATTAATAAAAAAAAGGGTGATCGTACTTATGTACGCGCGTAAGAAGTTATACTTTATTTTTATTAAATTTATTTCTTTTTTTTATTAAAATTTTAATCAATTTGAAAAAAAACGATTAAACAACATCCTCAAACACACATATTGGACATCCCTTTTCTTGACGTCGTATAAATTTGGTAATTCTCGGTACGGTTCGGAAAGTTCACATGCGGCTATATTCAGACTCGTCAAGTTACGTCGATCATATTGTAATGAGCGATTTAGTGGGCAACTTCATTCTGTTAATTTTGTGCCACGGTGCGCGCGCATCGGAACATTTTACTCTCATCAATTTTTCATAACGCGCCTAAACTTCAAAAATTGACAATTGGTGCCACTGTTGCTTTCCCTGATCTCCCATTGGTTCGTGCGATATCACGTCACCGCTGGCCAATCACAGCCATCAATGTATGACGCGATGTTGATCCGTTAACACTCATCTTTGATCTAAATTTCATTCAAATTGACAGTAACATAATATTATTCGATACTCATCAAATTGAACGTTTCAAATTGTGTTTGTTTTTAATGTATCATCATATTTATGGGATCATTTTAGGATGAGATTGCTTTAAGGAATCGATTTAAAAGTTTTAGTCTAAAAGTCGAAAATTCAATAAAAAGGCAAAAATAACTGTTGTGTGAACATTTTTTACAGCTACTAATATTTTTTAGTAAATATACTACTGTAATATCGATAATCTAAAACTGTAATTATATTGATACTCACAGATCGTTTGAAACCTACGGAGGGACTTCGGTTCTCTCTGTACTTTGTACCGTATGTTTCATGACTTTCATGAATAGTGTTCTGAGGAATTATTTGAAATCATTCCATCATCTCGCTTTTAGCATAGCACCGCTTGCCATCGGAGCATAGTTCATCCTTACTAGTCAAAAAACCGCGGCATTCATCCACGATGCGTTTCCAGAGATTTTTCTGCCACGTATCGTCCGGCTTTGGAATCAACTAACGCGGTATTCCCTCAGCGCTATGATATGTATTTCCCCAAACGAGGCCTGTGGAGAGTGCTCAATGGTAGGCAGCTGTTTGGCTGTGCTCCAGGCATCGCTGATGTCCATGAACGACGGTATCCACCTATCGTCAGGTAGGCCGTATGCTTGTCTATCAACAAGAGCATCAAAAAGAAATAAAAAAGATTTTATGCATTTATTTAGAATGAAAGAGATTTAAAGAGATATATATATATAGATTGGGTTTCGTACAGGCGTTGTAAGTTTATAAACCTTAAATACGTAGATATAATGTTCAAACAGTCCGTTAAGCCTATCCATTTTTCACGACTATTAAACTCAAGGCAGCTGAAAATTTGAGGGTAATACAGGAAATAGACGATAACGAACTGCAATACTTCATTAGGTCGATTTGACTGTTAAATTCTATCACGAATTCGAAAATCGTGGAAATAAACAAACAAATAGTGAAAAATCCAAATCGCCAAACTTGTACCTGATTAGTCCCGGTTTGTTTTGTCTCAGATCAAACAAGGCTGAGTAATACGGCGCCTATACAAACAGGCTACCTAATGTGTTTACCTCTAATTCCAAACAAAAGTTACGCGAACCGGCCCCGAGTTTGTTTGAGCTCTGTCTTTCGTTGTACCCGTTTTCGCTGAAGGGTTTCGAACAAATGACGCAAATAAGTGCAAATCATGTTTATGTAAACAATTAAGAGACTTGTAGTCTATCTGTGATGTCTCTCGATTTTTTGCTCTAAATGAGCAGAAGCCTTTTTTGGCCTCCTGGTGTACAAAGCTCCGGTGGTGGGTTATAAGGTCATGGTGCCACTTAGATGAAGTTCGGATAGCGACCAGCATCTGGTGAGGTAGGACGGCGAAAAGCAAAAGCATTCCGTGGGAAATAAATTAGCTTAACTTTATTCCTGCCTCCAGTGAGTTCTGCCACATCTAAGACTTGAATTAGGATTGTTGTGAGGCAGAGAGCTTTAGCTTGGTCAACTACAGCTTGCGCTACCTACCAATCTCAGTATGTAGACAAGCAATCCTTTTGACCCGAAAAAAAAAACCTGTAGCCAGCGGGCTTAAAAAAACGAAAATACTCCTTTATTGTTCAAGTTCAAAAATATGATTATTTCACTGCTGTTATAAGGACGATTTTATTTGGTCAAACAGATTCCTCTGCCAATCTGCTCATTCTTTACCGATGCCTATATGATTATAAATATATCCAAAGCTATTAGGATACTTTTACATTAGACGCATACGATAATACGCTGTGACACGGTAGCTAAGCTAAAGTACCTATCTAGTGTACTAGCATTTTATAGTAGCTAAAGTTCTCCACACTAGTTAGTATAATAATAACGTTTCTACTACTTTAGGAAAATCTATTTATTCACGTCGATTTAAAATATCTTTGAAATAGTTAGGAAATAAGTAATGTGTCCTCAACTAAAGCGTAATCGTAAGCCTTATCATGATGCGGTAGATGTTACGGTTTTCAAAATCATTTCACTACAACATTTCGCTTATTACTTGATATAAGATCTAAAAATTATCGAAGCGGACGGCCCTTGAGCCGCCTTAAGAATAAAGTTTGATCAAGTGGGAAACGTTCAAAGTTTATATTCTCCGCAGAAACCAAGATAAATATTCATGAGTCTTAACTCGAGGGAAACTTATTTTCGCGTCAGTATCTGTCCGTCCGTACATTTGTAATGAAACGACTTATAAAAGAACGTTTTTAATACTTTTAATTTGAACGCAACTCTTTAATATTCCTTCGTGGAAGCGCCTTAATTATGTTGCCTTTCCTTTGCTTTTAATTTGGGCGAGTGCGTTATTTGGTTGCTCTACATTGTAAAGAAAATAGTTATTTCTTTTTATCTGTTAATATATTAAATATTTCTCAGTTATTGTGTACCCAATTTAATGATATTGAAGCAGTCTGGCCTTTGATCTGGTCTCGTCTTTGATATCAAAATAGAGGCTTTGTTGAAGTATTGCAAACCAGTAAATTTATGTCTCTTTTGGGTTTTTTTTTTTCGTCTGGAATCTCCAAAAGGTTTGGAACGATTTAGATCGTTGTCGGTAGGTAAACCTCCTCCAAAGTAAAGTTTACTTCACACAAGTACTTCATGATAATTGTTCCCTTTGGTTATTCATTGCGAGATCTCACAAATTACTCACTATAGTTTATAAATTTCATAACTTGAATGCCGCCCCTACCTCACGACATACTCTCTCAAAAGTACTGTTTAACCATTTAAGTATATTTTGATCTTATATGGTTTCAAAGAGCTCTAACAATATTTTTATGATGAATATAATTTTAAAAATCGCTTAATCATGAGATGAAATTGTTGATTCTAATATTCTCTTTTTAATTAAGTGAAAAATCTCGTCTTCCTTAGATTTTCAATTTTCGCGAGTTTCCTTCGATAAATCGCAAATCGTGCACTCATTTTCTTTTATTAACGAATTATTTTTTCCTAAATTACCTCCTAAAATAAGGGAGCGTCGGTCAAAATGGCGGAAGAAGATAATTAAAGATTTAATCTGGTATTATGAAGAAAATATTTGTATTTAAGGAATCCGGATTGCAGATAAATCGTTGCAAGAAACCACATAATTATTGAAGCATCGTTTTCAGGATTTTAGCCTTCATCTTTTATTTAGATTACATTGTTTCATAAATCTAGAAAGTTCAGCATTAATTTTTTTAAATGTCCAAAGCTCAAAATAATTTACTGCGCCCCTTGCTTAAAGGAATTCCTTAAGCTCATAAACGACAGCCTAAAAAACGTCTATCTACTTTAAAACATGAGATCAAAGTGACAATTGTGTATCATGGTTACCCTACTTTTTACATCAAAACGTTTAAGTAAGGAATTACACATGCCGCTATATATTTAGCGGTTATATTAGCGGTAGGCAGCGGCTTGGCTCTGCCCCTGGCATTGCTGAAGTGAATGGGCGTCGGTAACCACTCACCATCAGGTGACCCGTATGCTCGTCTGCCCACAAGGGCAATTAAAAAAAATCCTACTTCCAGTAAATATTGATTGGTAATCGTAATATACTGGTTTAATACTCAGAGAACGCTGCTACTAATTCTCAGACGACTCCTTAGGTGTTTATGATACGCCATTTATGGTACCCATAGGAAAAGATGAGTAAGAGCAAGGCAGGGGTGGATACATTCACGCTGTGATTGATACCCCTATTGATATCGAAACATGCTCCAGTAGCGACTTTAAAGCAGGCGTTGTGTGAGCTAGTTCATCCATCCATACAAGAATAAACTATTTTCATATAATTCAGTTTGCGTTCAGTTTGTGTTGGTAGGAAAACGTTTGTAAATAACAGCATCATTTCTTGCTTTGAGATGAAAGGAAAGCAATTGCCTTTACGACTACTCTAAGACTATCCGGGATACTGTAATGACCACTTTGGAATACTCTCTTAAGATTGCAATTCCTTTTGTATCATTTTAATCCTTTTCTATACCGATTTCCGATTCTTCTATTTCTTTCACACTACAAGTTATTTGATAGTGCTTGTGCGAAATATCCAGAATAGCGTTGACAATTTTATTACCTAATCTTGAGATCTCATTTTGCAATAAAAAGACAAAGTTCTGTCTTAGAACATCTTACGTATTTTATCAGAAAATTATCATTAGTAGTAGATAAATGTCTTGGAGAGGTATTAGGAGTTATTTTAAATAAAAAAGAGGGTTTATCAATTTGAGCGTAAACTCTTTTCTGTTTTGACTAAATCACATTTATGCATGGCTGCATCCCTAGGTTTAAAATCTCATTAAGCTTAAAAGCTAAGTTTCATTTCGTTAATTAAGCTTCGTTACTGAAAGAGCCATTATACAACTTTGGAAAGTTCAACTAAAGACACACCTAAAAGGACTGTCATAACACTTAAATCTCCCGAAATAAATTGCATTTTATTTTCACCGCTATAGTTGTTGAAGAGATATCTAATTCTCAAAGTTGGTTGACAGAAACTGTCTTCAGCTAAACCAGCACTCAGCTTTACTGCTCCAAATTTTCCGTTTATTACACCACACAGGAATCGTATTTATAACTATTGTTATAAAATGGAATTTACGTAGTTTAGAAGTATTGATTAACTCCTAAGCTGTGTTTTCTGAAGACTACGTTACTTCTACTAATCTTCTCCAAACGGTGTTCGAAAATAATTATTTATTTAGGCCATATTATTCATATGTCCACTCTCCTTGGGATGATCTACATATTCGTTTGAATTCTCAGGCAATAAAATAGCGGAGTGTGTCCTGAATGTACAAACAAAAATATATATATGTACATATATGTTGACGTTTTATGGTTAATAGTAGATAATAATATTACATTATAGTATCATTATATTAATATTAATGGGATGGGTTGTGAAGTTGTAAGGCGGGTTGGCTCGCAACGCCTACCTTTATTTTCTGCTAATAGCCAGAACCCATTTTTAGGCAAGAGCATATTTGACCTTAAGCTATTCAGATAATTTACTTTTTTTTTTACCCAAGTGCTTCGGTTTATTGAGTGGTGTAATAAGAAGACGGTACAAATAATGTACGAAATACGCTCCTAAGTTTTAGACGATAATAAAACAGAACTAAGATCTGGAATGTGATTTATTTTATTTTAAACTCATATTCAAAATTTTCATAATAAGTTTGATCATTGTCTACAGTTTCACTCAGATTCGACGCTGGAGTGGTAGGTCGTTTAAGATCTTTGAACTATTCATTCGTTCTACTTATTCTATTAATCTACAACTTGAAGAAAACATATTCATGATTGAAATTTCGGATCGGATATTTTTATTAAATACTAGCGACCCGCTCTCGCTTCGCTTAGGAAATAGTAATTTATTATTGATTTCTCCACTATTTAATGGAGAAATATTTTATTATTTATTATATATTATTATTAATTATTATATATTATTTAATAATATACATGTAAACCTTCCTCATCAATCACTTTATCTATTAAAAAAAACCGCATCAAAATCCGTTGCGTAGTTTTAAAGATTTAACCATACATAGGGACAGATAGATATAGGGACAGAGAAAGCGACTTTGTTTTATACTATGTAGTGATAATACAAAGTTTGAAGTGTACATTTACCAAATGCCTAAATAAAATATTTTTTCCGACACCTTTCGATCTAAAAACGAATTGCTCAATCAAATCGCGAATCAAAATAAAAAGATAAAAGTTTAAAAGTCAACATTTATTTAGTAAAAACAATAGGATCGGAAAGCGCTGCGAAATTAACAACGCTTTTCGCCCGAAAAATACTGCCTTTCACGCCAACTTCAGCGCTTACCTTAAACGCATTGAGCAAAAAGAAAACATGGGACTAGAAAGTGGTTTTCGCTGTCATTACAACTCATTTCGTTGAAAAGCTTTTATAGAGGACGAAATGCTCCCAACCTCTTAACTATCATTATCTGGATTTTACCTGAAAGTATCTCTTTAAAAACACACATTTCTGTCAGTCAATTTTGGTCAGCGGTTTTTTTTTTTAAATCAGCGTAAAGACATTCCTTACTGTTCAACTCATCAATGTCCATTGACGGCACAATTAAAAAAACAGCTATAGCTTAGGCTTAACAGCTTAGGTACTTAATACTCTAGAAATTTGGTTTCTTACAATCTTTTCTCCTTTTCTCTTTTTCTTTTCTGAGTAAAATTTCAACTTGATATTTTACTCAACCTAAGCGACAAAGCTTAGGTTGTGCTTTCAATATATAGTTACAAACTTGTAAAAGCTTGTAAACGATTTTCCAGAGATGTTGTACGAGTATTTCCTTTTAACTTTTACTGAACGTAGTAAAAGCGAAATCGTTTCGATAAACGTAAAACTAATTGAGTTTGAAACAATACGACACTTTTAATTAATTACGCGGGTGCACAAAACGAACCAGTCTGAATTAGAGCGAGTCTGAAACTTAACCACTATTATTCTGCGACTTTGGCACCGAACTCCACAATATGATTAAGGTCACGTTATATTGGATACGAAGAAGCGATTTTTAGTCCGATTATTCTTTTATAGTAACCATAAGTACCGTTTCCCGGAGTCTTGTGTTTGATTTTCCGTCAGAATCGTCTTTGTTAAATATTTTTTAAGCATTTTGAACTTTCGCTGATAATTACATTTTACTATATATGTATATACTTACATTGCATTTATTGAATTTGAATATATTTAGTTTTCGTGTGTCCCCGATAATAAGCTAGTGCAAGCTTACGGGTAGACTAAACAGTGCGGGTAGCATTCAGACTTCTTCTCGTCCATAAATCGCTAACTAATAGTTTGTAAATGTATTTTATATTCGGGTATCAAATCGGGTCCGTTACGGTACTCAAAAACAGTAAAAAGTACTAGGTTGTGGACTTGGAATGCGAATTGTTTTTTACTTATCAAACTTATTTAATAATTTTAGTTCGCGTGTAGGTTATAGAATTCACCGTCTAGGTGAAACGAATTCAACTTATTAGGAGGAAACTTGGAAAATGGGCAGCCGAAAAGCACAAATTTGTATAAATAACGTTTAAAATGACAAAAAGAAAGGAATCATAGAGGAAAAATGTAAATAGCTAACTAATCCATAATTTTTTTTAATTAAGGTAACATTTTCTTTATATCCTCAAATTACTATTGGTTGATAATTTATTATTTCTTATTTTATTTTATAAAGAAAGCAACATGAAGCTGATTCACATAAATTTATTTGATATAGTGTTTGAGCCACTTCGCAACTAAATATAAACAATTTAGTTACAAAAATTATATACTACTACCATAAACGTATTTCGTGTATGCCACGAGTACAGTGTCTAATTGTAAAACCATGTAAATTTAAAATCGCTAATCCCATGTAACAAAACCGCGGTTCGGCAGTAGGCCTTCCGACCGTATTAAGGCCGGGCTAGCTTCCAACGTCTTGTATTCAGAACAACCGACACACAAACGCTTAATTTATAACGTCACATATTGTTATAAGCCGGCCAACATAACATCGCAAACGTTTCATAACTAAGATATGTTATATATGCGTGTTATGTATGTATGTTGTATATGTAGATAAACTATTGTTATATTATGAACTACAAGAATATGAGACGGTGTGGTCGCTGCGTTACCTTTTTTTATGCCTGGTAACCTGAAGGGATTATCCCAGCTTCACCTAACGTGTAAGCGAGTTCACGGGGCTTAGACTGGTGAACTTGCTAATACTAGTCCTAGCAAGAGCAATGCTTTGCAGAATCTACTACCGCATCGGAATCATGACCCATTAAGAACATTCGGCAAGAAACTAAGTGGGCTTTTGTTTTTATTGCTTAGATGGTTAGGCGAGCTCAAGGCCCAAAGCCCATAGACATCTACAAAGTAAATGCCGCCACCCACCTTGAGATACAAGTTCTAAGGTCTCAGTATAGTTACAACGGCTACCCAACCCTTCAAACCAAAACGCAGTATTGCTTCACGGCAGAAATAGGCAGGGCGTGCGGACTCAAAGCATGTTCTACCACCAGTGGACTGCTGCGTTACCAAGCTTGTCCCAGGATCAGTAGTATTTTTTTCAACACTTTTACTTCTTTGTCTCCACCTTATTGCACTAGGTGGGGTCGGCACAGCGAAATTCTCCATTCCATTCCATTCTCCTCTATCAGCCGTCATCTCAACACTCATTCCTCTTTCTCTCATATCATCATTCATACACTCCATCCATGTCTTATTCGGTCGACCTTTTCTCCCTTTACCTTGCGCTGTCATTTTCATACATCTCCTAGTCACATGCATCTCCTCTCTACGCATCACATGTCTATACCACGCTAACTGTCCGCTCTTTAATTTATCAATCACTTCCTCCTCCACCTACTTTCACATTTCCTCTGATATACTCATTCCTTATCTTGTCCATTCTTGTCACTCCACACATCCATCTCAACATTTGCATCTCTGCCGCATGCATTCCTCTACTAAAGTCAATAGTTTCCAGATCCAGTCACTCGCAGTTGGCCACTTTTGAACGCAGTGTTTTCCTTTCAAACGTAAACTTGGAAACAACGCGACCGTATATCCTCAGACAGTTATCAGTACAACCGACCGTTGATATTTACGTAGTGCCCCTGCACAGTGTTAACGGCTTTTGGCAAACGTAAACGTTGCACCACGATATCTAAACAATAAACAAACAGTTTCCTGGGAGGAGCAAATTTACAGTTTTAGTCGCTGTGAATATGATTCAACGCGAAACGTTGAAGAATGAATTCGAGGTTGATGTTATTAGTGTGGACCGGGTGTCCGTTAATGGAGTATACTTTTGTTTGAAAACCTTGTTTTGTTATATAATTTAGAACCCTTTGAAAAGTTTAGAGGAGATTGATGGCAGAATTCGAAATTCTTCAATTTCATTTTTCATTTTATTGTTCATGTTGCAATTTTGGATCAGTGCGTAGGTATTTGAATAAAAATATCGAACCTATGATTAACTGAGCTGTTTACATGTTCCTTTCTCTGTTATTAACATAATACGTTTGCTAAAGCAAGTTTGCTAATATTAAAATATTACAAAACCAAGCTTAACAATCCATTGGATTCTGAAGAAAATTCAATTTTTATTTTCTTTAATGTTTTTGTTTGAATTTAAGATATTATTAATTTTCTATTTTTGTGTATCTGAAGTAAAGTTGTTGTATTATTTGTACGAGGAGCACAGCTACAAATTATGATTGTGTTTCTACTTCTATGTTAACAATAAATAAATAAATAAAAAGAAACGGAGGATTGAGTAATGCTAGTAATAAATCGAAAAATAAAGACAATCCAAATAAACGGACGTTATGAAAACAAAACGTTATAAAACGGAATTTTTCAACGTCAAACATTTTCGTGGCCAATAAAAACGTACGAAGCAACGATAGTGCACCGTCCAATCAAACGTTCCACAGTCAGGATTCACGGTAGCGACAGGTGTTTTTTACGAGCACTTCTGTGATTTAGCACTCGAGAATACTAACATTAAACCAGTTTCGATAGACGCGAATAGTTACAATGCAAACGTTTACGCTTAACGTGTTTACTTGTGTTTCGCAATTCAGATGTTACGATGTTGTGATGTCTTGTTACGTACGTACGTCTCTATTTATCTAACTGACGTAATCGTCGGAGGGATTATTTGGATAGGTGCTCGTGGAATTATAACAATTATATTAATTTTTAACTGGTGGTAGGACCTCTTGTGAGTCCGCGCGGGTAGGTACCACCTCCCTGCCTATTTCAGCCGTGAAGCAGTAATGCGTTTCGGTCTGAAGGGTGGGGCAGCCGTTATAACTATACTGAGAACTTAGAACTTTCTCAAGGTGCGTGGCGCATTTACGTTATAGATGTCTATGGGCTCCAGTAACCACTTAACACCGGGTGGGCTGTGAGCTCGTCCACTCATCTAAGCAATAAAAAAAAAAAAAATATGAGTGAAGGAAAAGAAGGAAAAACTTTGTATCCCTTTTTATGAAAATTGCGCGGACGGAGGAGCATGAAATTTCCCACACTTATAGAGAATATAGAGAAGTAGTCCAGAATGTTACTTTTTTTTAAATGTGGCCTAAACAATACATTAAATCAATATAAAAAAAATTACACACACTACTATGTATTTGACGCACACACGCATGCATACTATTTATCTATTGTCAAACTTTTGTTCTTGACGTCACAGACGTCAAATTGAGAATAGATTAAATATTGTTTGTCTTTATTAATATTTTTCTATAGTGTAGTCTTGGCGAAATTTGTGATTATAGAAGTAAGTAATAGTCTTTGAAAATACAATCATAATAGTGTACAAACTTACAATTCCAATTAATTATAGTTGAATTTCGACTACTGCGGGACCTCTAGTAACAATTAAAACGTTTGGCTTATTAAAAAGCTGATTGTTGAAATAAAAATGACATGGTCCAGATATTTCACTAATGGCAGTCATAAATAGTGATTTACTTTTTTGGAGGAGCATAGGCACAAATACATTAACACTAAACATATCATAACGGGTCAAATGACCCATTTTGAACTTTTGTATCGAAAATTCACGTATCATATTATCGCTTTTGTACAATAATTGACTTCATGACTTTTTCTTACCAATTAATCTATAGTTAGTAGCTGACCCGGCAAACATTGTTTTGCCATATATAAGATTTCTATGGAATTTCTAGTGTAGAAAAAAAAACTAACTTATTGTAAGTGTGTAAGGATGTGGTAAATGAGTGAAAGAGGTATGTAGTGCTGTGAACGATGAGGGAATATATAATAAAAATAACAAAACCTCATTCAACCACATAATACCTCATTATAACAAAAAAAAAAAATCCAAATAAAAAAAATGTTAGGGTATGAAAAATAAATAGTAGCCGATTCTCAGGCTTACTGAATATGCATAAAAAAATTAATGAGAATCGGTCAAGCGGTTTCGGAGGAGTATGGGAACGAACATTGTGACACGAGAATTTTATATATTAGATACATTTTTTTTTTGTTTTGTTTTGTTTGTTTTGAGTAATACTTGTCGTATACCGTTATCTACCCGCTATGGTAGAAATAGGTACCAGTAAATGTTGGTATGATTAGTGTTAAATACATATTTCGAATACGCAAAAGAAAACTATGCTAAAACTAATTAGACAATGAGTTGTCACAATATTGAAATGTCTACGTATAGTCGTCCGTGGTGATCACGAGAACTCTATTGGAGTGGGAAATAGTAAAATGACAATAGAAAACGCGAGGTTAAGCTGTAAATACGAAAGGTGAAAACCGTAGAAAATTGTACAGTATGTCTGGTACATCGGTGCCACCGCCCTAATTATTTCTATTACGAATCAATCATGCGTACCGGCATGAAGAGTGTTGTCAGTATCTATTTTAACACTATTCATGTAACTTTGTGACCCTACCACATGTCTCAAGGTTGGTAGTACGTATAAAAAACTATTGCTGTATTTTAAAACTAAATAAATAAATAAATAAACCGTCTAAATATAAGGACGAGCACAGCGTGAACGCTGATGTCGCAAATTCTCTCGGAAACTGCTGACGATCAAAGGCTTTTAATGGAACTTTTTGCTGAGTAAATTGGCAGTTAAGGAGGACCCGTTGCGTCCATCTAAAATTTTAAAACAGTTTCTTCCTGACATGGCCGTGGGTGTTTTTCACACCTCGAAGCGTTAAGATCGCTTTAAATGTATGAGAAGTATTATGGATTCAGCACATTTGGGCTTGAAACGAGCAGAACGTGCGTCACTTTGATTTTACGAGTCGAGTTTTTAAATCGAAATTTTGTTCGGAGATATTAGGAGAAAACCAGAATTAATATTTACATTAACATTTGAGTGACTCGGCGGTTCAGTGGTTAGGTGATTTTTGCGCCGAGGGTCGTGGGTTCGATTCTCACGTCGGGCAAAAATTGTGTGATGAACAGGTTTGTTTGCTTTTTGTCTGGGTGTTAATTACCTATATAGGTTTGTATATTTTTAAACATATAAAAGTATGTTTATCAGTCTCTGGTACCCATAGCATAGGGACTCCTAAATTGGGGCCGGATGACTATGCTTGATCTGTTGAATATTTTACAAAATTAAATGTTTTATTTTTCAATTAATTTATGAGATTGTTGATTTTTAATGTTGTGTGTGGGAAAGACAAGCTCAAAGTCAGTGTCGTCTATAGTTATCGCATCCCATAGACATCATGGAGTAAATACCGGCTTTAGACATATAAAGTCTCGGTAGGCAGCGGCTTGGCTCTGCCCCTGGCATTGCTGAAGTCCATGGGCGACGGTAACCACTCACCATCAGGTGCGCCGTACGCTCGACTGCCTACTAGGGCAATAAAAAAAAATTCAAAATGTGTATGTAACATTTCAAAGTAACAAATTATATATTTAAATTTTTATTTGGTTCTAGTGTATCAAATTTTTTTACTACCATTTTTAGATATATCGTAAAATTTATAAGTGGAATATAATAGATTTAATCTAAGTATTAAAATAGAAGTTATGGTTGAAGTCCCAAGATAAAAACAAAACATATATTATGCTTTTAAAATTAGGAATTGTAATGCTTTAATGATTTTTCAAACCAGACGGCAGCTAACAATAAATATGTATATACTTAATCATTATTAATAAGAAATAAACTATGGGTATCCACTATCGTCATCATCATCATCATCTTCAGCCTTTTACCCTTCTGCTAAGCATAGACTTCCCCTTTTTGTGGAATAATGTTAGAACGCCCGCCATTATCATTCACTAACAACATAAAAAACAAAATCATTTTTGATATCCGATATTATTCCTACATTCTGGTTTATGTTCGCATACATTTCACGTATGCAGAAAAAAAATTATATTCGCCTGATTTGAATCCTACAATTATTTCATAGCTCGTTAAATGTATCCTTTCAACTCATATTATATTTCCATTGCATATTGTTTAGCTGCATTATTTAGGTTCCACATCTATGATTCCTGGAATGTGATTTTTAATTCACACGTCTAAAAACGGACAACTTCAAAATGGAAAATTTCTTTAAAAAACATGTGAGAAGGTATCCGAAGAAGGTATTTTGTTGAGGATTCGTTAACACGCCGGCGGCATGTCTAAGATCGCACGAAAAACATTTAACTGCATTCTAGAGGTCTGAAGAAATGTATGTTGCGAGATATTTTGCGAATCTAAATTAGGATGTCCCTAATTTCGCACACGGTCTTTCAAATCTTCATAACTTTTTGATTAATCTTAGTATATAGTCCTTGTCTCTAAAACTATATCGTTATTAAGTTAGAACAAGGATGTGTTATTAAGCGTTAGTGATTTCGATTAACATCAGATTTCTTACTAGTTTTACACTGATAAACCTAACCTATTATTAATACTAATTTTTAAAAATGAACGCATATCGTGTGACTTTCACGTTTTTCTTCTTTTTTAAATTAGATTGCAGCATTAAATTTACAGTTACAAGCTTTCAAACATTTCAAATCGTCACTCACTCCTATTACTACAAGTTTTGGGTCAAAATCCACAGGAAAAGACTGTGAAACAATGAAGCTCGGGTAAAGGGGAAATCCGAGGGGAAAGCGGATTTTTTTCTTTGATACAGTAACGATCTTAATGAGATGAATTGGGGGCTTAAGAATTTACAGATTTACAGACTTCTGAAATGAAATAAACAAATCTGGAATGGCGTAATAACCTTTACAAATAAACACAACGAATAATATATGAATTATATGAATATAAAACGGCATCAACGATCTAATCTCTTGTACAAATAGTTAATTAATCTAATTTTGCATATATTTTTACCATTACTAAATATATAAAACTATATTAATAAAATTTAATAGTAATCTTGCATGCATTATGGTCACACTAGTTGACTTGAGCCGCGGTTGCCACTCCAGACATGCCGGGATCTCTAACGAGACGAAACACGTTACGGGAAGTAGTCAAAAAGTGACAACGAAATACAACTCAAAACTAATATTCAACTTTTCAGGAAACATTTTTGAATAAGATTTCAAGCTTTAGTTTCAAGTTTAGTTTTACAACGTGCTTACACATAGGTACTGCAATCTTTAAATAATATATACATTTCTTCTGTGCATGTGTTTGCCACTGAACTCCTCCTAGAAGTCGTCGTGGCCTAAAGGATAAGACGTCCGATGCATTCGTGTGTAGCGATGCACCGGTGTTCGAATCCCGCAGGTGGGTACCAATTTTTCTAATGAAATACGTACTCAACAAATGTTCACGATTGACTTCCACGGTGAAGGAATAACATCGTGTAATAAAAATAAAAAAAAACCCGCAAAATTATAATTTGCGTAATCACTGGTGGTAGGACCTCTTGAGAGTCTGCACGGGTAGGTACCACCACCCCGCCTATTTCCGCCGTGAAGCAGTAATGCGTTTCGGTTCGAAGGGTGGGGGTAGCCGTTGTAACTATACTGAGACCTTAGAACTTATATCTCAAGGTGGGTGGCGCGTTTACGTTGTAGATGTCTATGGGCTCCAGTAACCACTTAACACCAGGTGGGCTGTGAGATCGTCCACCCATCTAAGCAATAAAAAAAAAACGGCTGGACCGATTTTAATGAAATTTTCTGGGTACCTTCAGGTGGATTCGAGAAAGGCTTAGATTTACAAATCAGCCCCGCAGATGGCGCCGCAGTTGGTATCTAGGTCATTTATCTTTTCTAGAAATGATTTATATGGCAAAACAATGTTTGCCGGGCCAGCCAGTATTTGCTATATCTGCTGCATATCTGTAGATTTTGAAAATGTAAAGTCACTCGGTTTGAAGGAAATCATTGATTAAATTGTAATCGGGATTTTTACTACATAGATGGACAGATAACAAGAATGGTACAGAGAAAATTCGCATAACAGATAAGTTTGAGATATTGTATTAATAATTATTTCGAATGTGAAGTCGTACTGCTAGTTACCGCATACATTTTAAATAGGGTGATTGAAAT
The DNA here is from genome assembly GCF_003987935.1 of Bombyx mandarina. The sequence continues at coordinate 208,365 of NW_021011640.1, forward strand.
AGAACTGGGTTCTTGTGATAAGTTCTTACTTATACATTATAGTTACGCACACATTCGTACCATGACATAGTTTTTATTGGAACGAAGTTCCTTATGGGACGATGCGGAGGGGTACCCTAACCGGGAAAAAATGTCCGTAACGTAAGATTTTTCTATTTATTATAGTTTGTTATCAACAGATGTCCCTGCACGTAAATTCAACAATTCCTGAATCGCGGTGACCAGATGCTACACAGTTGATAGACGTTCTCGTATTTCTCTGGCGTAGAGGATACCGTGATCATGCAGCCAGATCCCCCAGGGCGAGGCTGCTCCATTGCACTGCGGAGTCGTTGACCCTTGCGATTATTTTTATTTGTATCAATAAAAAAAATCATAATAAAAAATTTATACACGAATAATTATTTTCTTTATACCTCGAACAGAACTTAAAATTATTAATATTTTTATAATATGGAACTTTATTCCTACCGGTGTCCCACGACACCACGCATCTTTTTTTTGTTTATTGCATTTTTATTTCAAAATTTCAAAACCGATTTAATATTCGTAAAAGGGATATAGAACAATAATATGTTACGATTCACAGTCTCTATCTATACTAATATTATAAAGAGGAAAGATTTGTTTGTTTGTTTGTTTCGAATAGGCTCCGAAACTACTGGACCGATTTGAAAAAATCTTTTTCCATTAGAAGCCGACATTGTCCCTGATGAACATAGGCTACTTTTTTAAAAAACAATTTTAATTTATTTTTTTGGTTTCATGTGTGTTTTAATGTTTCCGAAGCGAAGCGAGGGCGGGTCGCTAGTTCTTTATAAGTCTATGGCTTTAAATTAAAAAAAATACAAGTCAGGATCAAACCAAAAAAGCAACCGCCAAACAAATGCGAAGCAACGCTTGGAACGAGAATGTGAGTATGTTGCCGCAACTAACTAAAGCTGCTAAAAACAAAACAGTAGAATTTAAAACCCAAAAACGTGACGGAATTTGGAATTCCAATTTATAAAACATCCTCGATTCTGTTTGGATGGAGATAAGCTTGGCCGGTATCATAGCAAAAGCTTAAAGACGTAACGACTAGAATGCACCTACCTTGAGACATGAGGTCCACGTCTCGATAGTATTTTAAAATGGGTGTTTCTTTGACTTAAGACAATAATTGTAAATAGATATGCTTTAACAAGAACCGGCTTAAAAAAATATATATTTCAAAACAAATTAATATACACTAAAAACTAATTTATATTAATAATTAATATAAACTTATAATTAATATACACTAAAAACAATAATCATCGAAATCGGTTGGCCTGATATTGAGTTATTGAGTTATTCATCTATTTGTCGCGCACGTACTTAATGCAAATTTAAGATTTTTTCTCATGGATACCTACTATTATCAGAACTGGACTAAATTGAAATGGAACAAGACGAGAAGCGTCAGCTTTCTAATAAAAAAAATGTGAGCCGTCACGGGATGCCTGGCAGATGTGAAACATCGACATTATTTTGTAAAAGTAATATGCAAAAAGAACAAATTGTGATAGGAACTAAATATGTCATAATGATAAAATAAAATATTACGAAAAAGTAATTTGTTTTCAAGTAAAACACAGAGAAAATCGCACAGTCGATTGCGCATGGCGACGCGTCGCCACAGCGTACACACTACTGCATATAGACTGTATATATTATATACCATCATATAGCGTTGCGACGCGTCACCACGCCAGAAATCGGTTTTACGTGCGGCTATAGATGTTTCACATCAAAAAGAATCATCAAAATCGATTCACCCAGTCAAAAATTATGAAGTAACAAACATAAAAAAAACATACACTCGAATTGAGAACTTCCTCCTTATTTGAAGTCAGTAAAAAATGAGAAACGGATGCCAGATATATTTTCACATTGATAGGAAGTCCTTCGAATAATTTTGCCATAATCGCATTAGGAATGCAAAACTAAATACTGCAATAAAAAAGGTATATGAATAAAAACAACCACGGACCGGGCATACAAAATTTTAAAAATACAGTCTGCATTTACTGATGGAAACCGATTTACTGAATTAGAATAATTTGAGAAAGTCACGAAAGCGGACGCTGCGAACGAAATGGTATGTCTTTTTTTTTCAACTTGCATTATAACATATTCACACTTTTTGAAATAAACTAAATTGCAGCTTAAAATCAATAGTGTGGTATGCATATATAAAATTTTAATACTAGTTGAACTTTTAGTGCAATGAAGATAATTCATTAGGAAGATCAAAAAAAACATTTAATTAAACGAACAATACATTTTATCAAGACTATACGTATGTACAATAGCTATACATTTAATTATAGTAATCCAATCCTAAGTATCTTTGTGAAGATCCATTATCTTAAGCCCAGTCGACGGCCAAGCTCAGCATCTGATCACAGCAAATCTAAAACGACCTAAATAATATCGTAATAGGCTTATGAAGATAACAATACATCACGACAGCAGCTGTTCGACAGAATACCAAATTAAATAAGACCTCTCAAACATATGAATATCAATGTGAGCTGCGGGTCGATTCCATATAATCACGAAGTGTAGTGATGGATGACTCCAATATTCAAAACAATGCGCGGAACATCAATAAGTTGGTGGTAACGTGATGACCCCAAGCGTACAAGAAATAATGGCAGATTACACGCACCGTTAAGGTTAGGCTCTGGGGCAATCAATTAACACCTTCTTTGGTACAGAGGCTAAAATATCCGATAGTTTCGACATTATAAATTCAATATTATTCTCACATCAATAGTTTTAAATGACAGTGCAATAGATGCTTATGAATTTTATCTTTCGGAATGTAAAATGTTTTTTGGTAAATTCCTGTTACAAATGTTTTATCAGTTATCATTGGCGACTGAGTCTAAAAGTAAAAAACGTTTCACAATCAACAGTCATCTATAGTACGAAAAGTTCAAATTATTATTTTTATAAGTAAAACTAAATACAAAATTTAGTTTTTAAATTTTTCTTGAAGCCAAGAAAATCAATACCGCCGTTTTGAAAGAGAATGCACCTACGTAATGTATATTTTATCTTAATAAATAGGTGATTTCAATTCCAGTTGTCGTTGTCCCTTTTATTGTTTATTTGGGATGTTTTCATGCAGACGGATGAGTGGACGACCCCAATACCCATCTGATGTTAAATGGTTACCGGAGGGCATCAACAACGTAAATGCCACCACTCACCTTGAGACACGAGTTCTATGTCCCCTAAAATAGGCAGAACCTACCCGTGCTGTCTTGCGAGACGCCTTACCTAGTAGTTAGACTAGTAATTGCACAAATATTATTTTTTTCGGATTTGATTTTTATTATACGAGGTTATTCCATAACCTTGAAAGTCATTCGTGAACATTTGTTAAGAACGTATTTAATTAGAAAAATTGATACCAGCCTGCGAGATTCGAACATCGACACAGTCTCTTCGCTCGATATGGATGCACTGGGTGTATTTTTTTTTCCTACCTAGCTGAGAGCCTTGAGGGGCTATTTCAGCGTAACCTTAACTAGTAGTTGAGCTATCGGGGCTCAAACCTGACGACGTTGCTAACATGAACCCTAGCAAGAGTCGTGCTTCGCAGAATCTACTACCGGAACGGAACGCGCCCCACTAAGAAGATCCTGTGAGAAACTCAGTGGGTTGTGTCTGAGGGTAACCTTTAGGCCACAACGATATCAAAACTTGCATGAACAGTAGTTTTAGTAATATATTTTACTAATTCCTTGGTCACTACAAGCGCTCAAAAATTAATACCTACGCTTGTACTACTGCTAGTGGTACGCTACAGCTACCTTACTACCAGAAGACTAAATACTTTTAATAAGAAACTTCACCTTAAAAATACAAATTTCTCTTATATGGAATTCAGTATGAATTTACACTATGTTACGAAACCATTCTCGAAGGTAAGCCGTCTAAATATTTATATTTTATATACATTTTGATGGCTTGGCTATATTCATATATGTACCTCAACATAAAAGGAAAACAATAATGTCTTCGCTTGCCGAGCTAAGCATAACTATTTGTTATTTCAGCTACTTCATATTTAGCGAGCAATTTATTTTATATAGCAAAAGGAAGTAATGAAACTGCATGGTTCATTATACCATTGATACCACTCATTAGCCGATTTCTAGATAAATTTATATTTTTGAAGTCAAAAATATTCTGCAACACTCAATATATTCCGCTCTATATTTTATAGACCTCAGTAAGGCTAGAATGCAGAATCTAGTTACAAGACTATAAGATGTGAATTGTATTTCTCTAAGTCTCGTACTGTTAATATATTTTTATGTTGTATGTAGTACTAAATAGATCAAGATAAAGAAAAACAGAACACGAGTTTTTGATCGATCTTATTATCGAAATATTTTTTCTAGTTAACCCTGGTAAAAAGAATCCTGATTCCCTCAAGCGGAAACCGTCTAAGACTTGGTATCGACCCGAATCTTTACGTTTTATGTCAGCAATATATTACTGTCTTCACTGACAGAGCCGCATTCTTGATAATGTGGCGGGATTTCTTAAATATCGCTTTAATTACGAGCGATATCGATCGCTATTCGTTTCACCATACCTTTATCTTGTAAGCCTCGTTTGTTTGAAACTATTGAAAAATTTTAAGCATTAACATAACGCCGGCTTCTAACTTTAACGGGCTTTCTAGTTGAATTTCAAATATGTGGTATAAAATTGTTTGTTCGACTATTCCACTATGAGAACTTCAATATTGAACGCCCATAACGTACAAAATGGTTATGTTAATAAGAAATTCGGTGTCCGATGAAGTATTTTAATTGTAACATAACGGAGAAAATAAAAGTGAACATAAAATTCCATTCTAAAATCACTTTTACATGTTTACGTGTAAGAATACAAAAAATGGGGTAGGTGTTTAAGTCTAATAACATTTTTCAATGCTATTATTGACCAAATTATATGTCCTATTTGTTTAATTACAGCTAATACAGCCACTGCAGAAAGGTAGATACCATCTTGCCCATTTCTGCCATGACGCACTAATACTTTCCAAGTGGAAGGTTTAAAGCCATTATACAATGCAATTAACACATTGTCTTAATATCTTAAGTTGGACGGAAGTGTCCACGTTGGGATATTCGTGAATGACTTAACTAGGTACTTCAGGTGGAGCCTCTATTTATTAGCACAATGAGGAATAATATTGTGATGCCGCAAGTTGGTGATAAATACCCATTATTTACTACTATCAATCCGCCTTATCCACTTCGAGTTTTACAACTGTCAATGGCCTCCGGTAACCAGATCATTACCGATCCGTGAGTTCATCCACTTTAGCAATAAAACAATAGCAGCAACTAAGCCTCATTGATGAGTCATACTCGGTAAAGCGTTAAGTTCTCTCAACACAAAAAGCAATTCCCGCAAATAAAGCAATGTCCACAAATAACTCAATATCCCGCACTCTATATCTTCATTTAATTGAAACGACTAGTCTTGACAAATTGGCGACTATTAATGCATAAATCAATCGAGTCGAAGCGAATCATTACTATCTGTTGTACGCCGACGATCCGGTATATATTGTGAGTCAATGCATTTAACTGACACAAGTCTAAAAACGCAAAGAAATAACGAAGGAAAACAGTTATGATATCCAATATAGACCACGAGTTTTCAAACGTCATTGAGTTTCATTGAAGCAAATCGCAAAACCTTTTCGTGGTAATTTGAATACTATTGAAAAATAGATTTACTTTTATCAAATTAGAATTACTGGTTGAATGATTAAAAAAAAAATCTAAACAGTGCCGCTAAATAATTTGTTTATTTCCTAAGAAATTAAACAACTAATGTGTGTAGTATTTATTTTGTATTTTTTTTTATATTAATTTGCTCTATGTTCGTTCATAATTTATTATTTGTTTCTGATATAATTCTTAGAAGTATATAATTGCTTGTTTGTTTGTATTGAATAGGCTCCGAAACTACTGAACCGATTTAAAAAAATTCTTTCACTGTTTGGAAGCTTCACTATTCCCGAACGACATAGGTCTTTTTTGAAAAAAATTAGGGATCCTTACTAAAACTCCAATAATGTAATCCAAGGTGTAAAAATATTATTTACATCTCGTGCCCTGCGAAAATTATTGATGTTAAAATAAAATAATGTCTACTTACGCCTTTTTAGAACACATTATTATTTACCAAAAGTCTCACGACAGCATATGTCTAACTATTATAGTTATGCTGCAGTAAGTGTTCTTTTATTTAAAAATAAAACAACGACAAATATCATTGAAAATTTTGTTGACCCGAGCGGAGCCGGAGCGGGTCGCTAGCTACTGATAAAGTCAATTAACTTTGATAATTATTGTACAATTCTTGGAACGACACGTAAAATTATGACTTCGACCTCGTTTCAAGCAAGATCTACAGCGAAATAGTATGACGATGCTTAAGTTCTTTGGTAACTGCTTAATTGTTAGTATAAGGACAATAAAGTACTAATTGAAAAACTCAATAGATACATTCATTTAAACTTCGAAACAAAAATGTTCGAATTGCTTCAACTCGGGAGTTAAATAGCTATCTTGTTTACCACAACTGGATTGTGCATCACGGATCCTTTGAAACATAGCGAAATGCCTTTGATACAAAGCGTTACGCTCACATTAAGCACACAGTACGTTACGTGTTAAAAGAAACATGGGGAAATGCCCCAAGGTACTGACTGGACTAGCCTGCCTCCACAACTGTACAAGTACATAACATTCCGTGTTCATAGATTTGTGTGGAATAGATGTGATTTGAGGTCTGTTTTCGTATCTATATGAAGGTTTCTCTTGAAGTAATAAGACTTAACTTAAAAAAATAATGTTAAGGTGCCAATAAATTATTGCGAAATCACATGACTGGGCGAAACTAATTTTAAGTATTCACAACAAATGTCCCCCTAATTTTATTCATTTTTTGGGCCTGTAATTATTCGATTTTTATATTTATTCCTACTGAGAAGCATTGTTGGGCTTATGGGTAAAATATCTGTATACTTTAAATGAGTGAATGAGTACACGGTCCACTAAACATCTTATCGCGAATTCTGTCACCAATTTTGATACAAGAGTTCGAAGTCTTAATTATACTGTCTTAACGACTGTATTTCCGTTTAAGCCGGTACGCATGAACTCTTAGCGGCAGTAATAGGCAGGATCGGCAGGCGGGGTACCTACCCGTGCGGGCTTACAACACGTCGCTTGAGCCGCAACGAGTGGCTGGTTACGAATTATCACAGTATTATACAATGATAGAATTCACTTTCTGATGTATTGTAAATGGGCTCCGATAAACATGAACTTACTTCTTTATCGTTCTAGCTCTCATATTCTTTGGTTGCACTGCCCACAGTAATACCATACACGGCAAAGGAAACACTGTTATTATAAAATCTAGTAAGGGCGAGAAATGATCGCTTTGAATTCGAGATGTGGTTATTGTGGTTTTTATTTAGTTCGACTGTTTTTTTTAAAAACAGGATTACTGCTATAATTACAGAACGTTCGGTAAAGTGTACTTACTATATCTAACAAAATGTTTACATATTAGTAAAATTGTTTTGTAAATTTTGTCTTTGTGTAAAGTGCCCGAGAATAATTGTTTCTATTGCTTTAGAAAGCAGACGACCATGTAGTCAACAATATGATTAGTGGTTACCCTCGCTTACGGAGAGCATAAGTGCAAGCCGCCATTAATGCCAGAGGACTCATTTGAAACTTTACTTGAAGAGCGTTGATAAAATCACGCACCAGATAAATGAGTGATTTTCTTGAGTTTTTAACGGGGTTCATATAGGAAAATGAATTTAACACCCGCCTGGTGTTATTTGGCACCGATGTCTTTAAATATATGTTTTTTTTTTTTTTTATTGCTTAGATGAGTGGACGAGCTCACAGCCCACCTGGTGTTAAGTGACATCTACAACGTAAATGCGCCACCCATCTTGAGATATAAGTTCTAAGGTCTCAATTATAGTTACAACGGCTGCCCCACCCTTCAAACCGAAACGCATTACTGCTTCACGGCAGAAATAGGCAGGGTGGTGGTACCTACCCGTGCGGACTCGCAAGAGGTCCTACCACCAGTAAAGTATGTATACTCTCTGCACCGTAAATATCGTCGTCACAATACTGTGGTGATATCTTAAGCAAAAAATCTTTATTTTGGTAGCGAGCTGTAAGTTCTCGACATTTTGGCAAGAATCCAAGCCTATGGAAACTCGTGCCAGGTAAAAAGCTAGTTTTCATAGCACTTTGAAATCAATTTGGAAGTTTTAAATGCAGAACTGATTTTAATATCGTACAATGAAAGTGTGTTTATTGTTTTACTGTGTAACTTGGTACGTATTTCGAAATGTTTAGTTAACATAAAAAAAATACTGTTTTTTTCGATAAATAAAAGTTGATAAGCTATATGGCCTTCATAAATTATTAATAAAGGAAAACAATAAGAATAAAAATTTGTTTGTATTGCATTCGAATGAGCAGACAAGTTCAATGCTCACAATATGAATGTGCTTCTTTAAATGAGTTTCCAATCGAGTGATGAGCGACTACTCACCATTAATTGGGCTGTTTGTCCATCTGCATTCAAAAGTAATTGTTCAACTTGTGAATATAATAGAGAAAAGTTTACTAAAATTTAAAATATGATAATAAGCTAGTATTATAGGATATTTTGTAAAAGATAAAATTTAAAAAGCAACCACGCTGTAGACTAACGTTGGACGCATCGAGTATCCCTCGAGGATTCGACCTAAAGAAAGGAAATTGCCAGCCATCCGAGATTTTCTATATTTTAAACTTGAAATTTAAACTATTGCATAGCCTTTATCGCGGGCTTTGAGCGCGGCGACCGAATCAAGAAATGCCATAACGAAAATAAAACCTAACACCCCCCACTCCGCCTACCATGTACCTCGCGTTCAACACATTCATACGTTGCGCTTGTGTAATGTTTGTGGACAAGCGCGCGGGAATGCGTGCGCATCATGAAAAGTCTGCCTATCTCTCTCTCGCGCGGTCTAACTTATGAGCGGGAATGGGACAGTTAATGTTTTGCTTTTGTTAATATTTATAAATATAGCGTGGTCTTATATAGTAATAGTTTTAGTATTAAATTATGATTGTCTAATTATAATTGCATAAGTTGATAAAAAATGCTATTCAATAGCTTTACCGCGGCAGTCCCCGAGTGCCACACGTGATTTTTTTTTCTCAAAATATGTACCTATTCGGTTTTTTTAATTTTGTAGTTAAAATTAGTGACTATATTCATAAAACGAGTATTATTTTTCGACTAAAATTTGTCTTTCAATCTGTCAGTATACCGAATTCAACGAATGAAGAATTAATACACATTTGACTGACCTATTAGAATTTAGAATCAAGTTAAACTTCGCATCTTAAGAGGGACATTTATGGAAATTAAATAACCTATCTTGGAAAACTAAATTGACTTAATTGTGCAAGTCTTGCTCGAAAGCTGAATTTTAGTTGTTCACATCTAAAAACCTTAGATATTTTATTAATTCGTAGACGAGAGGTCTTAACGCGTTCTAAAGATTTTATTAGTTTTTTTCCTATGATTCTAAATTGAGTACGTACACTTTTTACATCACCCAACTTGGAAAAAAAATGTTGGGCGAGATAGGTTTTGAACGGCCTCCCCCCGGTGAAGGTCAAGGGGCGACCTGAGGGGGTGAGGCCGCGCGGCGCGCCACTAGCACTCTAGCGCGCTGCCGTGGAGTGAATAGAGCGACCGGTCGACGGTGTATCGCGTCCCGACCCGGCAGGCTGGTTCTGGTCCAGCGGGGTATTCCGGGACACCAGCGGCACCGTCTGGGCGGCCCGACGGGCTGCCGTACCGAGACGGCCGACGTTTCAGAGCCTTCGATTCGCCTCGAAGGCTCCGTCGGCTGGGCGTCCTTGGGGTGAGCCGCGCCGTCTGGTTGTAGTGTTGACCGCGGTAGCCCCCCTACCTCATCCGGGTTCTGACCTCGGAGGGGATCGGACGTCGGGTGTAAGAGTGCAGGGGAGTCGTTTAGTGGGTGGGCTCTAAAATCCTTGGGCCCGCGGTCTGCTCACAACACCATGCAGATCGTTGAGTCTCACATACCCCGCGCGCCCCTTTTGCGCGGGGACCTCGTAGGAGGTTCGGCCATCTACACGAAAAAAAAAAAAAAGATAGGTTTTGAAAATGAGGTTTCATGTGAGTCTTCAGAGAAATTAAGAGTTAGCGAGAGAGCTAGTTATAAAAGGTATAACTGAGCCCACACTAATCAACAGATTAGTGTGGGCTCAGGGGTAGTGGGTATTTTTTACTTCAGAATTATTTAATTAATAAATTTTGAATTAAAAATACTTTAGCACCTTGAATTCAACTTCAACTAAAATCACAAATTAAATAACTTTCATCAATATAAGTTATACTTTGATTCCAGTTCCTGATAAAAAACATCACTTTTAATATTTACTATGATTTTTAATCCGTTCGACCTACCTACCATCCGACCTACCTACCATATTTTTAGGTATTTATTTCCGTATCGCCTAAAAATGCTTACATCTTCAAATTGCATATAAAATACCTTTATTTCATAACCGCGATTCATTTAACTGTAAAATCGAACTGCGATACATCTCCACGATTCTGGTTCAACGGCTTAGCGTTTTCAAATACTCGTGCCCACAGGTTTCCACCAGATGGAATCCTTCAAAGGGGAACATCCACGACCGTGAAATTCAATTAGATTACGGATAGAGACGCTTAACTCGAAGGCTTGCCAATTCTGAAACGCAACGTTTTCTTAAAGGTTAAAGCTCATTTACTCTGAAAAATATTTCTAAGAATCTCTTATTTAAATATTCTACTTTCCGAACCTGCAAACTTTTGTAAAAGTAAACGAGAATAATTTTATAATTTATTTGTATAAAACAATGTGGACACGATAATATTTGAAATGAATATACATATACAATAGCCAATTAGTGATATAGTTACAAAAAGTCATAAATAGATGTTATGCTGTCATAGTTACAAAGATCACTGTCACAGTATTTCCACCAGTAATTGTACAGTGGAGACTTAGCACAACCTCTCCAAATATAGCCTTGACTTCTAATTGATTTCACAACACATATTTCGTCTTCGCCGCATATTTCTCTGGGTAATAAACCTCTGAAATATTGTAAATATTATAAGAGTTCGTAAATGTTCTGTGTATCTGTATTCAATTTTCCTCAATAAATTATCTATTAGAATAAAACATTTTAAGTACTTCGTTGCCGCAGTCAATGTCTACTGCCTTTTGGCCTACGCCATTCTGATAGTTTCATTCATATATTGTTAGACTTAAATATGCCTAATTGTGAATATAACCGATTAATTAATTTCTATTTTTTAAACGAAAAATAAGTGTAAAATACCTACACGTTACCTTCCAAGCAATTTGCGCTATCAAGCATATCTCCTCTTTCGGTGGTCACGTTAACTTCACATCTCAAGCAAGACATATCTTTAAAAACCGATTTTCTAAATCGTATCGTACGTGAGAGCTCAACAACATTATCGACCCAATCGCGCTTGCTGGAGAAAATATATGGCATTTCAGAAATGGATATGTAGTTACAAAGATTGCAGGAACAGACATAGGTGCTAATATTGTAATTCACATTGAAACATCCACGATCGATAATTCCAAATGGAGTGTGCATTGAATAACACAAATCGTCTTCACGTTCACATAAAATAGAAGGCACACTGAAACATAAAATTGTTCTTTAAAAACGGCAGTACGTTTATTATATTTCAAATAAACGATTAAAATTATAAATTAGCAAAAATTTTTGGAATGCGGCGTTTACTCTAGATTGTTTCAAGAAATGTTCAATTAAAAATATGTAATGAATGAATTGTAATCGGAATCTAAAATAGAGAGGCAAATATAAATAATTATGATGCAAAAAACCTGCTCTGTTATTCTAAACGGAACTATCATTACCTTTTTTAACCCGGTTAGACTTCAATAACTGGATTTTAATGAAATTACTTGCTTTTCGAAAGTAAGTAAGTATTTATTTACTCACAGTTTATTCTTGGGGTCACTACAATCTTTTGCCATTATATTATCACATGCGATACACGATCGACGTCGATGTGCAAATCTTTCTAATTGCGTTTCATACAACAAGTTACAATTTGTATTATTCTCAGCACGATTCGTTAGTTGCTCAGCTAGAGATGAAGTTTTGTGATACATTAAATCGCGTGATAAATGTATCTGATAATTTATTGTAGTAGCATCATTGAGTTTTCTTCTTTTTGTAACTTTATTATATGCTTTATCAACTTTACCAGCAATTTTAGTGTTATATTTTGTAGCTTCAGAAGATTTCACTACATTAATATTTTCAACTTTATCTTCATCATCATGATTTAGAGTTTGTGTTTGTACCTCCGAAAGTGTATCTAATTTTTCAAGTGATCTATTTATTATGGAAGTAGTTTCGTGTAAATCGTCAAAAATCCTTTTAACATTTTCCACTAAGAAAGCTACTAGATTACTGCTTTCGTTATCTTTATGAGATTTTACACCATCATAATGCTCTGATTCTTCAGCATGTATTCTAAACGACGGTAAATATTTATTGTTACTCTGTGACTTCCCTGTATTTGTTCTGAATGCGAAAATAGTTAAAATAATGCTAATCCCACTTATTTTCATGCTAGTACTACATGATAAGATTTATTTATGTTTTTAAAACAAGTTGTTGCCAACAGCGATGTATGTATGACACGTAAGAATTTCTAAGCAATCTACAAGAAAGACAAACGTCATTTTGTAAAATATACTAAATAGTATTTATTCCGTATAGTTTTGTATTTTTCTACATTAAATTTATTAATAATAGTTATCACATTAAAATATTTCTAGAACAATGAAATAAATAAAAATTAGATTAGAAGTGCCTACGGAAGACGAAAATTGGCTTGATACCCTTGTCATTTGTAAAGTTTTCAGATAGGGATTATGTCTTTGGATATTATGAAATGGTATTCTATTACAATTTGATTCATCACAAAATTTATAAAACTTATTGTAGACGGGTTCACTTATACATCCTCTTGACACAAAATCTGTTTGCTCGTCGATGTTGATAAAACAGTATTGACCACGAGCACAAACCTTAGACTTCGTTCTAAAAATATTTACGTGTTTATTTAATTATCCGTTATAAATTCAAATCTACCAATAACACTGCGAGGAGACTGACCTTAGACCACTTTTACAGATATTATCTAAAAAGTTATTCACCCCTTTAGTTTCGCAAACCTTACACATAAGGCTTACCGACATCAGAGGCTTCTTAAGGCGCTCGTTATCATATTCCCAATCACTAAGTTTCGTATATTCGTAATAGGCGGGGTCGTACGAAGGCTTATCGTTACATAAAGGACATTTGCATACAAACGTTCTATTTAGCGATCCAGGTAATACACATCCCCTTTTTATGTATAAAGGGTGAAGTTCGATATAGCACTTTTCGGCATCCAAACATTTTTGTGTCGAAACCCTTAAAAAAATGTATTAAAGGAATAAAACACCAAATTATCAAGTAAAATCTAATTTTGGAAGAAATTCATCTAGTATAAAAAATAATTATTACGCTAAGACATTAAAATTGCGTTCAATTGGAGCAAAGTGGAATAATCGTTTCGGTAGTCACTATTTTCAGAGATAATTTTATTATCTATACTAATATATAAATCTGCAGTGGTTTTTACGGATGTTCCGTTACAACTACTGAACCATGCATCCGATTGATTTGAAACTTGGTCTCCATGTAGAAAATACATATACTTAATGGATAGGCTAATATTTATATGAGTGTTGGGCTCCCTACACTAGTTGCGGAGGCGTTAATGATGAGAATCTTTGTGGGGGTGAGAAACAATAATGTTAATTTTAAATGCCCAGCGAAGCGGACGGGTACAGCTAGTTAGCTTATAAATAGCGTATATTATTTAATATACATCTAGTGACCAGTGACTAAAGTTGAGTACACAACTGCAGATTCAACATTGTGTGTACCAAATTTATTTCTTCAGAAAAAAAAAATCATTATTTGTTTGAGACACTGATTGTTAGCTTGGTGGTATCAAAACAAACAATGAAAACAAGACTAGGGCTTTGTATTAAGAAAAAGTTAATTAACATATTTACTTACCCTGATCCCTTATAACAATTCTCATCTGTAGCGGAAATCCCGTCCGCATAGCACGACAAACATTCCAAGCCTTCGTTACTCGTATTCGCCGCATCCCTTGATTTTCTTTGCAGAGCCTCCTGGGATCCATCTAGGGATTTTTCTTTTTTCCCTTTATGTAATTTAAAATTCTCATCAAAAGCTTTGTTGAGTTCATCATCGGTAAACTTTTTGTTGTATTCTCTTATGTTTCTTGTTGTATATTTTGTTTCAGAATACTCACAACTTTGCCTGTTTTGTGTTGATATATTAGAGTTTATTGTAAAGCTTTGAATATGAATGAATAAAATGACAAAAAACATTATTCCAAACAAAGTAACAACTGGTACATGTCATTTTGTAACGAGTCAAAGAGAATTTAATCGAGATGTTTTCAGCAGAGACTTTAAAATTTTATATAACTACCTCATTTTAAATCTCTTTGGTAAGCTGTTATGTTTGAAATTGGTTCTGACTGGTTCTGAAAAACAGAAAAACATTAAAAACAGGTATTGAATTAAATAAATTATTGGTACGTATGTTAAATCCTTATATGTTTTGTGATAATAGTAGGTAGAAGAGGTAGTTTGGAAATAAAACCTTATTAGAAATTATAAAAACTTTTGGGTCCTAACTTGAAATGAAAAACTCTGCGATGGACTTAAAAAAAAATCAAGCCTAATACATTTTAAGAAAACAAATAAAACTCTAGTAAATGGATACCCTTCTTTAACATAAAGTAATCTAAAATTACACCAAGAAAATTACACGTTGTAGGTTCGGTACAATAAAACAATAAACAGTAGGAAGACTATTAAGGAAATTACTAAATTCTCTTTGCCACGGCGTTGAGCGTTAACACTTGAATTTCGTGTGCGCTTTGAAATAACTGAAATTAAGAAATTAATCTTGGAAAGTCGCTCGTGCGCTGAACGTAATAGTTCCATAAAGTTATGAAGTGAAATAAGATTAGTAAAATTCAAATATGCTTAAACCAAAACTACATTAATATCTATATATTAATACGTCAAGCAAAAACTTTGTATTCCTTTTTACGAAATTTGCGCGGACGGAGGAGTATGAAATTTTCCACACTTATAGGGAATATAGAGAAGAAGTGCACAAAGCTAATTTTTTTTTTAAATAATGCATAAAAGATACATTATATCAATAAAGCAAACATTACAAACACTACGTACCATGTATTTGACGCACACACGCGTGCATACTATTTATTGTCAAACTTTTGTTCTTGACGTCTGTTGTCAAATTGAGAATAGATTAAATATTGTTTATCTTTGTTAATATTTTTTATAGTGTAGTCTTGGCGAAATTTGTTATTATAGAAGTATGAAATACAATAATAATAGTGTACAAACCCACAATTCCAATTAATTATAGTCGAATTTCGACTACTGCGGAACCTCTAGTTTTTTTAAATTCACATAACATAATACGGGCAAACATAGATTCACCATCCATCATATAAACACGTCACTTTGGATCCTCCCGGTTCATTATCGCTATCTAGTATCGGTTTTAGACATTCAAAGCACCGCTCGCCGTTCTCGTCAAACCCGTCAATTGCGACGAAGGGCTCGTCGTAAAAATTTACTCACAGAACCAGCACATTGAATTTCACGTCAGTAGGTCGCAATTCCGATTCGGTGGTAGGTAGCGAAGCACTGCTCTTGATAGGGTTAGTGTTAGCAAAGTCGCCAGACTGAGCCCCGTGACCTCGTCTACACGTTGGTGAAGCTTGAATAACCCATTGAGGTTACTAAAATATCACCCAGACTCATACCATGAGTTTTGTTTGACAGTGAAAATAAAGGTAACTCTAATTAATTCTTATCAACACTTATAACACTAATTATAAACTTTCCTTTTAAGAATAATTCAATTTCCTTTTATATTTTCTTATAATCGTAGTAATCAAACATGAAAAAACATTATATATTAATTTGCATGATTGCTAATAATTAATATTGTAACGGGTGCAGGAGCTCACGGTCCTGGCGTAGAGTGGTTACTGTAGTCCATAGAGATAATAACACGAGACGACCTTAAGACTTGAGGTCTTTTTTTTTCAAAGGAGAAAATCGCCACATACGAGAGTTGAACCTCACTAAAAACTAAAACCGCTCACATTTGGCGCCCTACCCCGGACCGGGCCGGAGCCCAGTCGGAGCTATTGAGACGGCGGGACAGGGTGTACGCAGAGCATATTATATCCATCCCGCCGAAGATTTGAGGTCTATACCACATTTGTATAATTCATAGATCTTTCAGCCCCCACGCAGCTTAGCGACTGGTACATGTAAATATTTCGGTAAAATATTATTAACTCACAAATTGTTATATTGTGGCTTTCAATTCTATAAAATTATGTTTTACAGGTATTGATTGAAAGCGATAGGTTGTGATGAATGGGCTGTAATCTTGACTTGCACTCTGTAAGCCTGCACCAAGGATACTTGATAACACCTCCACGGGATATTGAAGTGTCGAAGATTAATGCCTACAGAATGCCGAGAAGGTGTTTTACGATCGAATAAATTGTAAACATTAAGGGATATCGTGGAATTTTCTTAGTAACACTAGGTAATTACATATTTTCAACAAAAAAATTTCAGTTATGCTATCATCACTGCAAGAGTATAGGATATCTTATTTACCCTTCAACATGGGTAATTTTAAATTGGATAAAGAACGTTGAATTAAATCAAGTAGTGTGACAATCTAAATATAGGAAGGAGGCTGTTTTTATTTTACTGTCATAGGTAGCTTACAAACAACTAGATACCACACACCAAAAGTAAACTTGTCATCATATGATTTAAAGATAAGAGTGCAAGATTACATACCTGTGTAAGAATTGAAATATGATGGTTTCGCCTATTTGACATCACCTCTTAAGGAATTACCGAATTTGCAAATCAGCTCTAGAATCACAGAAAAATAGCCAATAAATTATTTTAGTAAACAATCCTTTTTTTTCTTTTTTCAAAAAGAAAAATCATTCTCATTTCATTTGAAATTCATTATTTATTCGTCAACGTTGCATACAGCGCAGCGCTTGCATATTCTATAACTCAATGCAATAATGTTTCATACAAATCTCCTAAACGAGCGATAGGTGCAAGCTGTGGAATGAATGATGTTTCATGTAATTTGTGCGAGCTTCGCCTACAGCCATTGCGCTTAGTGATGTCCTTTGAAAATTTTGATTGTCGATGATTTATGGCGAGTCGATAAAATTGGAGAGAACCAAACTGGATTCACACGTTTTGATTTGTTACTGTAATGCTTTAATTGCTATTCTACATTTCTGAACACTTTTTGGGGTACGCCCTGGGAGCATACTGTGTACACAGTATTTCTAATGAAATACGTATTTAGCAGATAGATTACAGATGTTCACGATTGTCTTCCACGATAAAAGAATAACATGGTGTAATAAAAATCAAACCCGCAAAATTATAATTTACGTAATCACTGGTGGTAGAACGTCTTGTGAGTCCGCACAGGTACGTACCACCTCCCTGCCTATTTCTGCCGTGAAGCAGTAATGCGTTTCGGTTTGAAAGGTGGGACAGCCGTCGTAACTATACTGAGACCTTAGAACTCAACTATCTCAAGGTGGATAGCGGCATTTACGTTGTAGATATCTATGGGCTCTGGTAACTGTTTAACACCAGCTGTGCTGTGAGCTCATCCACCCATGTATACAATAAAAAAAAAAACACTACCTACTTGGGATCAACATTAAGTTAATGCAACGTATTTGTAGGTTCTGCATCGTTTCTTTTATGATTTCAAGGCTAGGCTATTCTAATACTCACTCTAACCGGCGCCATCTAGGCGGGCTTCGGATAGCCTGCCGACCGAGAGGGCTAGTGACCGCCGGTCTGGCGTCCTGTGGGGGAGGGTGATGGGAGAGATGTGCTCCGCATTAAACGCTTCACTTCCCCCCTTTGCCTTTTCATTAGTTCATCATTAGTTCATCGCATATGCGAGGTTTGGACGTTGGTTGTTGAGCGACAGGAGGCTTTAGTCGGTTCGACTCCGACATGCTCCGCCCGCCGTCCCCAGTGTGGAGGGCGGAAGTCCGGCGATTTCCTCATGACCAAAAAAAAAAGAATAAAAAGGCTATTCTAATGCATTCAAGAAAGTCAGGATCATCAAAGTCATCATCCACCTTTTTTTGTAGATTGGCTTCGATCATCGAAGAACATCACTGTAGTCAGTCCAATTAATACATAAAATAGGCCGCATTGGAATGAGAAACTGCAAATTTTCTAACAAATCACTTTGGAGTATTAAGATAACTTTACATAATAAATAGATCAGTTTAGTTTTAAATACACGTTACGATTCAACACGAGATTGTTTAAAATGAACTACCATTCAGAAACGATTAAGCTGAACGTAATTTCGTTAGATCGAGATATTTGCTCTCTTTGAATTTATTGATGTTCTGAGACGAAACTCGTGAAGCATCCGACTTTGTGATGTATAATTCGATCTAATTTGAAAACTTGTGTAATCTAAAGTCTTTGAACGGGTTCCCTGGCTGCAGAATATACGAGGGTCTCATAGAAAATATTAATTTTATCTCGCGAATTTCGTAAGTTCGTTGAATAAATTAAAAGGCTTAGAATGATTCGATTTCGATGTTATTAGGTAAGGAAATTTTAATTAACTGCTATTTTTTTTATTAATTTCAAATTATTATATAGTTAGACTGATATGCTATATCAGAACCATTGGAAAGAGGGATTAACTCACACATCACTTAATCGGTTAACAGAGCCCATGGATATCACATAAAGTGTTTTTTTTTTGTAATTGTTTAAATAGGTGGAGTGGCTCACAACCCACATGAACTTCAACAGCGTAAATACCACCACACAATTTGAGATATGTATTCTAAGTTTCAATTTTAAAGTACAACAGCTTCATGGCAGAAATAGGCAGGGTACTGGTACATACCTGTGCGGGCTTACCAGACGCCCTACCATCACCACCAGAATATGAAGGTCTTCATTCAGTGTTGACTCTATTTTAATGGTTGTTACTCCTTCCAAATCAAAAAGCAAAATTGCTTCGTGATACAATTAGGCAAGATGGCGATACTTAATTATAATGGCTCAGTGGCCTAGTGAATTCGAGTCATTTCCAAATCTTACTGTTATTTATAACGTGTTACTGTAATAAATGATTTCTTGAAACGTCTCAAAAGAACCTTTGGTTATCTAACTAAAACAGCGAAAGATCGTGACGAACAATTCGTAACACTTACAGCGTAAACACTGTTCCTTATAACGCTAATAGCTGGTACGATATCGCAAAATGGCACCGAGACTATTTAAGGTTTCGCTTGAATCCTCTTAAATTTAATAACGCATAAAATCACAGAGTTGTCAAAATAAACGTAACTCCCTCACGGGCTCGCCGGTGGAGCGACTGCATGCAGTTTTATCATCCATTGTATGGAGTTTTTATTACCTGTAATTTAATATACTTTACCGAAATGGCACTGCAGAGTGCAAATATATTTCAGAGAACTCAATATAAAAATACGATACGTTTCATTCATCAAATATTTGAGAATAAAAATATGGATTGTTGAAGTGTTCTTACACTTATTTCATATTAAATTTGTCCCTCTCATGCATGATATAAGGTATCTGCAAATTTTAAGATACAATCAAGATATATGCCAAATAGAAACTTTAAGCTTTTTTTTTAAAAACA
This sequence comes from Bombyx mandarina, assembly GCF_003987935.1. Next base: position 228,470 of record NW_021011640.1, read on the forward strand.
CTAAACGATGAATTCAATAAGACATCATAATTTTTACTTCCTTATTATTTTTTTTGGTACACACATCTCATTTAAATCAAAAAACTGCTTAGAAATACAATTAAATGCTTCATATGCAGTAACTTAACCTAAATCGAAGTCGACATAAATGTTGTAGAAAAAAAATACTACACGCAATGTAACATGTAGAAAACCGTCAAACTCTTGGGGGTCAATGGCCGGTGGGTATTCAGTTCAGTTAGCTATCTTGGCTATAAACCGTGGGTACACCAAATAGGAATTAATTAAATATTTTTACTTAGATTAATAAATCAATACTATTTACCATACAAGTCAGTGAAAGATACTGTTGAGGTTTCTTCAACGGGTACCCTCATAAAGTATAATCACAAGCAGTGTTCTGATTTACCTAAGCTTCAAAGATCAAAGGCAAAACGTTTAGATTGCTTTGCGACTGCCTAGATGGGAGGACGAGCTCACGGCTCATTTGGTGTTAAATAGACATCAACAACGGAAATGCTGCTACTGAACATGAGACATGAATTCTATGTTTCAGTTTTATACTACAACAGTTACCCCATCCTTCAAACCGAATCACATTACTGTTTGACGGCAGAAATAGACAGGGTGGTGGTACCTACCCGTGGAAGCTCATAAAACGCCCTACCACCAGCAAAGGTTTTATTAAACCTTAATTAATTTAATGAAAAATACTTTCTGTAGGTTTAAATGACTGTGCTACTGAAGCTACTGCACACTTGACATCGCTATTCTGCAGTTTATGGCCGCATGATGTGTCATTGTCGCATACTTGCACACATTCCCACCGCAAAGCATCGTTTTAAATATAAATCCTGTATATAAATCTTTTGTTTTTGTTATATAAAAAAACCTTTCTACGTTGTTTATCTTTCATAACCCATGACGTTCAAGTACCGGCGTAAAATTTTGCGTACTTTAATCCAGAATCATGTTTTTATGGCCCACTTATTTTTGTGGAGGTTAAAACATAATCAGGTTCTTCTATCCCACGTTTTGGTGTTGGGTGCTTACGTGATTTCAACTTTTTTACTAAGGAGAGTAGCTATTGCTACCGTAGGGATGCGGGGGATTGGTAACAGAGCAAAGAAACTACAGTGACTTTAATTCGTCATGGTCCTACACTGTTTATTCAGAATTTTATTTATCTACTTTTATCAGTTGCAAAAGTAAATAAATCGCACATTTAAATGATACAAAATAAAGTACCAATGAAATAATATGTCTTAAAGCTATTTGGTTTCCGGAGTCTGCATATGCTATCTCTATTACCTAATATGTATTTCTGGCATTCATTTCATGTTTAATTATACTGTGAGATATGAAAAAATATACGCGTAATAATATTGTATTTTATGAACTATTTCTGTAATAGTTGAAGTACTGTGAGTATGTGTTTACTAAATCCAATATAATATTTTCAGGTACACAAAAAAAACAAAAACCCAAATCGTCTGTCGAACAAATTCTCGATGCTTCTAGTTAATTTTGTTTCTACTTTGTTCGTACCAAATTCACTATATCTCAGAAATTAAGTGTAACGAAAAACTAAACACGTAATACAAAGTGAATTCATTTGAGCTCGTGTTTTTTTTTTTTTTCATTAGCAAAACCTTCATGAACAGAACGTGAGAATCTTAATTAAATTTAATCATCTGCAGGTAGAAACTTTGTAAGTATTATCTTTAGTCTGAACTCAAGAAAGTTTCATCAGCAAGCTATAACTAAGGTTCTTTTTTAGTTTTACGAGGATTCTATACTTAACTATTTAAATTTCGATTAATTATTAAAATTTAATTAATAAAATATTTATGAGTCTAATGATTATGCAGTATAATTTTGAACCTGAACAATTTATTTTCATAAACTATGAATGGACATTAATGCTTACATAAAACATCGATTTTGGTGAAGATTTTGATGAAGGCCTCCGGACCACCCATCTCAGAAAAAACTATGACTAAAGGCATATAAAGATAAATCTACAGCCTTATGGGCATGTAGTTCCGGCCTAAAATGCTACCACCTCATGTCTTCGAAAAGGTGACTAAGGGATTCAGTGGTGAATAATGGGCAGTCGCATTCTCTGAGTACTATACCAGCACTTATCCAACCGCAACGAGGCAACGCGAAGGCGCCATCGCCCGAAACATATCTTATCGGATCCCGCGGATTCACTCTCGGTGCTTTTGGGACCCTCAAGCACCGGTCTCCGTCCTCGTCGAAGTCATCGGTTACAACGAAGAGTTCGACAAGTGGACTGACCCATAGACACAGCTCACTGAGTTTCACGCCGGATTTTATCAGTGGGTCGGTCTGGATTCCGATTCAGTGGTAGATTCTGCGAAGCACTGCTCTTGACAGGGCTAGTGTTAGCGCATTCTTCTTTTGATTGCCTTCCGAGGTGTTAGGTACCTTTTTTTAACTTATGGCCCAAATGACGACGAGTGATCAGCATTGCTCATATACGTCGTCAAGTCACTACTTACTACCGAAGATTTTTTTTTAAATGCCGCTTGAAGAAAGTCTATATCTTTGCGCTTAGAAAGTACAGAAGACGACTTCATTTTAGAGGCGAATGATTTTTTTTCTCATGAAATGCACTATAGTTGCTTTTGATTCAGAAGTAGCAAGAAATTTTGCTTTATATGCAAACAAGTGCTCTTCAGAGTACTTTTTTAACTCTTTTCTTGTCACAGGTAGCATGATGCTAAAAAATCGAATTGAAACTCAAACTCTCGACACATTCTTAGTTATACCAATCTTTCTACTCTGTAAGCAGAAATACACTATGGTTTTACAGCAAAAATAGCCTTTATACTCAAAATGGTGTAGTCAAAATAATCTCAGGATGATATAATTATTAATATAACGCCATTCAATAGCGCCAGTATTAATGTTTCCCTTTGACGGTATCATAACATTAGACTAATTCGCGAATATCATCCGTCCGTCAATTAATAAGGTTATTAACAGAAGCCATTATGCAGTTTCGTATTATCTAATATATTATGTCGGAATGAGATTGAAATGTGTGGTTGTAAATTCGTCGGTTCAAGTTATGATGTTGATATTGCATACATAGAATTGTATTGTCAAAGTGATACTCCTGGGCTAATTGGATTCACGTATTCGTCTTATTGAAGATATCGTCGAACCACGTCGTTTTAAAATGTTCTTAATGTTTTATGGCTTTATACCGATATTCTTTGTTTGTCGTTATTATCTTTATCTCGCTTACTAAATCAAACATCTCATTTATTCATATCTTTTACTTCCAAGTCCGAGATTACCTAAATGTTGGATTCAAACAAAAGGTAGAATAAGAAGTGTAATATAGTTTCTTAAACTCCTACCACGACACACGAAGTGAAAGCCCAAATAATATTGTAGCACGAAGAAATAATATCCAGGAACGTTAACCACTCATTGCTTATTATAATCAAGCGTAAGCTCACCAAATACCTAAACTCAATATGAAAATTCACTTTAATAATAGTAATTGGAAACCTAAAATCGTAACATACAACATTTACAACCATGCAAATATACCTTCAGCAATATAGAACTCTAACAGCAACTATTAAATACAATATTATAACAATACCGTCTGCGTAAATCTTAGGTATTACCTATAAAGTTGCCGTGTATTATAAATAACTAGGGACCCGCCCTCGCTTCGCTTCGGAAACTGTAATTTATTATTGATTTCTCCACTATTTAATGAATGTGATTATACATGTAAACCTTCCTCTTCAATCACTCTATCTATTAAAAAAAGACAGACAGATATAGGGACAGAGAAAGCGACTTTGTTTTATACTATGTAGTGAAGCTATATAGTCATTTTTTCCAAAATCTCTTCATTTCTGTGTATGTTAAGCAGTTCAAGGGATATCAAAACGCGTTTGTCGTGCTGGCGATCTTTCGATTGAAGTGGCACTCACTTATGAAGTTAAGTTTTTTGTACCTTGCCAATTTGACGCAAATGGACCAATATTATTTTGATACTTACGTTGAAAACTGAGGAGTGCACGTTTGGGATGGTATGGACATGTGATGAGACGGAATGAAAATGAAGTTGTTCAGAGAGTGTTAACTATGAATGTGGAAGGATTTAGAGGAAGAGGTAGACCTAAGAAGAAATGGATGGATTGTGTGAAAGACGATATGGGTAGGAGGGGAGTGAGCGAAGAAATGGTATATGATAGAAGAGTATGGAAGGAGAAAACATGTTGCGCCGACCCCAGGTGACTGGGAGAAGGGCAGGATAATGATGATGATGATGTTGAAAACTGCTGATAACTCGGCGGTAGATTTAATTTGGTCTGCTTCCACTGTCGCCTTACTTCGTCGTTGTTTACCTTAGTTTTTGGGCGGTAGCGGGGTTAACTTTATAGTTCAAATTTCCATATTCGAACGGTTTTCCAATAGCATGCCGTGCGTCCACTTGTAGTATTCACACCGTGAATTTCATTAATGTTGTGAGCCATTTTTACGCCATTGCTACCGAGACCGAACTAGTATTCTATAAATACCAGTATTTTTATCGATAATTATACAAATGTAGTGAAAACAAAACATCAATCAATAAACAAATGAGTGAATTTAAATAGATAGATCCTATAGACCTATTATATTTCTTACCTACACGCCCTTAGTGTTGTTAATCATTCAATCCACTATAATAATAACATTTACTGTCAGTAATTATGATATATCTAATATCGTCAGTATTTGATATCTTGTTGGGTAATTAGCTACATATTATTCAGCGCTTGAGATTCTTGAACGTTCAATCAAATTAATTGTGTTTATTGAAGACGAGTATGGTGTGTTGATTAGAATGCATTTTTTGATTTGGCTTTGATATATCTCTTTGTTTGTTCATAACGGTTCTTTTATGACGAATGTAATGATTTGCAAATCGCTTAAAGAGAACCCAAAGCAAAAATACTAAAAATTCTTCAACAGTCGAAAATGATGTTAATTTATTAAGTCAAGTCCATACTCATTGTCAGAGAAACCCACTAGTGGTCAGACGAAGCTGTTAACGACGCGTTAGATGATTTTAATCACATACATATGTGCCACGTCTTATTCTTCAAATAATTTATTGGGATTATGTCAAGCTTATTTGTTTCCGAATAAGTTCATTAGTAGTAAATAGTCAGGACTTCAAGACTCCCTTGCCGGGAGCCATTACAGTAAATCCTGTATTTCAAAGCTATAGCATTGGATAAAGTACTTTTTTTTTAATTCTGAACAATTTCTGTAACCTCTACGTTAAAAGATGAGTTATCTAAAAGACTTCATTCATTCGTTCATTCCATAGATTGATTTTGAGAATTCACTCAAACTTAGACACGGGACGGCACATCGTGTCAACACTCCTGGGAACTCGTGAAACTGGATTGTGAGCAATGGACTGTGGTTTACAATATCCGATTACCCAGCGGTTGACGTCTTAAAAACTTAGAGGCTTTTATTTTGGATAAGACTTTGGCTGTTGGCTGTAAATTTAATAAAAATAATGGCGACTAAAATGATCAACGATAAGCATGTATGTACAACAAATACTTTTTACAACATTTATGTTGTTTTTATTAGTATAAGTTTTATAAATGGCTCCCGGTTGTTGCCTTGGTTACTGAGCGGTTACTCAAACTATACCCGGTAACCGGATTAAGGCTCATGCATATTACCTAGAACCACTGCGTTAATTTACAGTGCTTTACCAGAGATTGTTTCTGCTACGTACCATCCGGGTTTGAGGAGAATTTTATCTCCTCGGTGTTGACTATTTGTGTTTTTGCTTTGACGTGTATTTCTTCTAATGAAGTTTGCGGAGACTACTCTTATTTTCTGATTAATATGATAACCTATTATTATTATTACTATTTTTTTTTATTGCTTAGATGGGTGGCCGAGCTCACAGCCCACCTGGTGCTAAGTGGCTACTGGAGCCCATAGATATCTACAACGTAAATGCACCACCCACCTTGAGATATAAGTGCTAAGGTCTCAAGTATAGTTACAACGGCTGACCCACCCCTCAAACCGAAACGCGTTACTGCTTCACGGCAGAAATAAGCGGGGTGGTGGTACCTACCCGTGCGGACTCACAAGAGGTCCTATCACCAGTAAATATTTAAATTAAAGTTTGTTTCTTATTGGCAGTAGGCAGCGGCTTGGTTGTAGACCTGGGAATACTGACTTGTATGAGCGACGGTAACCACTCACCATTAGCTGGATTACATGCTCGTCTGCCTTCAAAGGCAATAAAAAAGCTGTATAAGTAAGCTGTTACCAGTTAATTAGGATAATTTTTTTTAAATAAATTGCTTATTACAATTCCAGTAATCGGTAGTTCTGCCGTAATTTGCCGTGAAGTAGTAATGCGTTTTGGTTTGAAGGGTGGGGCAGTTGTCGTTCTGTAATTTTTTTTTATTACCTTTGTAGGCAAAGGAGCATACGGCCCACCTGATGGTGAGTGGTTACCGTCGCCCATGGACTTCAGCAATGCCAGTGGCAGAGCCAAGCCGCTACCTACCGTAAAGCTGAGACTTAGAACTCATGTCTCAAAGCGGGTTTCGGAATTGACCTGGTTGATTTCTATGAGCTACGCTAAGCACTTAACTTCAAATGGGCCTTCAGCTCGTCCACCCATCTTAACAATACTTAAAAAAAATTAAGTATAATCGCTAAGATCATCATTTATTCATTGCCTCGTCCAATATTTTATAGATCTATGATCCATTTCACATGAAGGTAACCTTATAGCTAGAGAAGACCAGTGGTGCGACTGAGTCTACCTCTATACAGATCGGATGCTCGGACCATCTCAGGAATCTGACGTAATCAATCTAATGTAAGTTTGTTAGTTTTTTTTTTTAGGTTAGCAATGTCTGTCCTTAAGTTATTTCGATTGGAAATTATGCTATGAATGAACTTGATTCCACAAAATAAAATAAACTCAATTGATTTTGTGCGAAAATTTTACTTTCAAGATCTTTTTATAAGTTTTTTTTTCACCTCGCTTAGACGGCGAGTGAAAGAGCTTTGAACAACGATTTTAAGATAAATTATGAAAAAAATATTTTGCCTTTTTAATACCGTTATTTTTGTTCATATATTTATTATTTGAAAAACTTTAACTCACTACTATCCCAATTTATTTTATAATAATAATACTTGGAGTACAAAAAAAAAGCTTTCCATTTTTTAACACACTCTCTCCTATTTACTGTGCGTAGTACGTCAGCAATTTGATATGAAATGTATCCAAAATATTTACCATTCCCTCGAACTATGCAATCACAGACGCTTAACTAATTGTCTTTGTGAATGTACGGCGCAATTAAGCGCATCGGACGGTACAGTCGAACGGAATTGGCAATCAGTTAATTGTATGTAATGTGTGTTTAGTGAGCTTCGTGAATTATAAGCAGTACACGTTTAATTGGTAAATTAAGTGTCTTAGGTACTGAAACAGATGTGTCCCGCGTTTATTGTATCAATTATGTTTGAGTGCCACTGGCTTTCGATATAAGAAAAAAAAAACAATTATTTAAATTATATTCATACTACTTTTACATTTTATCTCGCAGTTTTATTATTATTCTTATTTTCGACGAATACTTTTGTGATCAAATCAATGCTAACTACATTCTACTTTTTTACAAATTATTATATATTTAAACTTTTATGTTTCAGTATTAAAATACTCGGTGAGTGCGTATTTCGGAAATTGTGTGAAACACATCTATTTACACTGGTGTTTGTACCGACCAAATTGTCGGCTACCACTTAAGATGTTTCAAAGTTGAAATCATTTTGCCTAATAGAGCAAAAACAATATTATGGCAAAATTGAGATTTATAAAGTTCAAGATATAACCATAAACTAATATGATAGGAGCATGATTCGTTGATTATACCATTCCGTTCCAAAGAATATAATTTTTAAATTTATTTCTTTAACTATGTAGCTTTGAATTATTTAATCCAAAACATTCGATAACTTTTTTTTCCTACGTTTACTGATAGCCTTGAGAGGCTATTTCAGCTTCTTCTTAACGTATAGGTGAGCTCACGGGGCTCAAGCCGGGAGTGTTGCTAACACTGGCCCTAGCAAAAACAGTATTTCGCAGAATCTACCGCCGGATCGGAAACGCGACCCACTGAGAAGATCCGGCGAGAAACTCAGTGGGCTGTGTCTATGGGCGAATAGCATTTTTTTTATCGCTTAGATGGGTGGACGTGCTCACAGCCCACCTGCTGTTAAGTTGTTACTGGAGCCCATACACATCTACAACGTAAATGCGCCACCCATCTTGATATATAAGTTCTAAGGTTTCAAGTATAGTTACAACGGCTGCCCCACCCTTCAAACCGAAACGCATCACTGCTTCACGACAGAAATAAATAGGTTGGTGGTACCTACCCGTACGGACTCACAAGAGGCCCTACCACCAGTAAAAATCACCAGAATCAGCATAATCACCAGAAACCGGTGTGACGCCACATCATTGACTTTACGATAATTTTGATTACTAAAACGGGTTAGATTTTTTTTCAAACGAATAAAAATATTACATTAATAAAACAGTTTGTACATACAATACAATATGAGAATGGAATATGGGATTTCGCATTCGGTAATGATGCCGCAATTTGTTTAAGCACGTTTGACCGTCACATGTTGGTAATTTGAATCTACATAGATTTGAGAGAGAATACGCCTGTTTCAATAATATGCATAGCGTTGTTGAATTTAAATTTGTCTATCGAAAAAAAAAGCAATTTATAAGCCGAATAGCAAATTACACTGAAAGCTTTTTATTAAAATTGAAACGAAATAAAATTTGAAAGGCCATTAATTAGATTTAATTTTTTCTTCTTCGAATTTGATTCACAAGATGTGAAATAATAATTGTATTTATAATGTAATTATAAGCAAAACTAAAAAAAATTAAAAGCATAATCAATTTAACGGTCGCCTGGTGTAGCGGTAAGTGACATGGTCACTACACAAGGGGGTCGCGGGTTCGAATCCCGCCAAGGGAAAACATTTGTATGATAAATATAAATGTCTTTTCCAGGGTTATGGCTGTATATTAAATATATGTATGTGTATAATAAAAATCTTACATTTATTTCCGTTATCTGGTATCTGTAACACAAGTTCTTTACGAACTTATCACGGGACCAGTTAACGTGGCGTGATTGTTAGTAAATATTTATGTATTAAAATAAATAAATAAATAAAGAATTTAATTTTTAACAGTCGCAATTTATGTACTTTTTTGTTGAAGTCGTCGTGGCCTAAAGGATAAGACGTCCGGTGCATTCGTGTTGAAGCGATGCACCGGTGTTCGAATCCCGCAGGCGGGTACCAATTTTTCTAATGAAATACGTACTCGACAAATGTTCACGATTGACTTCCACGATGAAGGAATAACATCGTGTAATAAAAACCAAACCCGCAAAATTATAATTTGCGTAATCACTGGTGGTAGGACCTCTTGTGAGTCCGCACGGGTAGGTACCACCACCCCGCCTATTTCCGCCGTGAAGCAGTAATGCGTTTCGGTTTGAAGGGTGGCGTAGCCGTTGTAACTATACTGAGACCTTAGAACTTATATCTCGAGGTGGGTGGCGCATTTACGTTGTAGATGTCTATGGGCTCCAGTAACCACTTAACACCAGGTGGGCTGTGAGCTCGTCCATCCATCTAAGCAATAAAAAAAAAAAAAAAAAAAACTAAATTACGTGATGAATTCAGTGCATTTCGAAACGATTCTTTTAACATTGATGCATTAAAAAATATATTATATATATATATTCACAGAAACAAGCATTTAGCAATAAATCTTCATAGAAAACTTTGTTGCTTTAAAAAATCCCATAAATTCTAAGGTAAAGCGTACAATAAACATTCCATTACTGGACTGTAACAAAAATCTACTTATTCTTAATTTCTCTTCAACAATTCACTTAAAAACAAATTTCGAAGCTTCGTACATTCTAATTTAACGCCAATCAACTACAAAGAATTTTTATTTCAATTAAATTGAATCTTTCATGAGAAAGCTTTCATGTTTTTTAATTTAATTCAGACGATCACTAAAATGTTGATTAAATGCAAAACAAAACGAGGTCCGAACGATAAAAGTGACAAAATACGATCTCATTTTGATTGGAACGCTAGCGAGGATATTGGAATTTCAATTGTACGACTCCCTTTAATTCCGACAATTACCACTACGTTTTAGCGGAACAAATAAAAAGCAACGGCAAAGGGCCGACAATCGAATGAACGCGAATCCAATACAGCCGAAATGAGTGACCGCCGCCGACCCTTTTCATTCATTAATTAATCCCGAACGCGTGGAACTCACAAAATAATAGACTCTTAAATCGATTACTCACGTGAAAACGCTGGTCCTACTCGTAAAATGCGTCAATTAACCTTCATACTGGCACACGGAATCGGAATCATTAATTTAATTTTGTATCGAAGATTTTTCTAGAATTTTAACGCGATTAGGGTATTTAACCAACAATTTAAATTATAAAAAACACTAACTTTTATCTTGTTCTTCGTTGTTTTATCGAAAGTTGTTATCGTATTTGTAATAGTAGATGTTAATCAAATAGTTAACGACAGTCACAAGAAAGTGAGTTTGCGCAAATAATTTTAAAACTAAAAACTTCACTATAATGAAGACCGAATGAATGACTAACCGTTTTCAGAATAAAATAAAATATTTTTTATCCCGTTAAACCTGGTATTAGAAGAACAGGGTTATAAAATTAGTGTTGTTTTTTATTAGTCCTTGATGTACGTATGTCAATTATTAAAGTAATTGGTTGTATTGAAGTTGATGAGTTGATGAGAATTGCGTTGAAAGATCCTGTTACATAGATACGAATAACGCCAATACAAGCGTGTGAAAATTCACTTCACGACGACTTTGAACACAAAACGAACTAACAATGCTTTGAAGTCCGGCAGTCTGTCTGACTTGGGGTTACTGGTAAGAAGATTCTTTGTTACAAATTCAAAAATTTCTCCCAAATAATCAGAAAATTCTGAGCTCTAATAATCACTTAGCAGCAAGTGTTGAACAATTAAATGTAAATGATTTTATATCCAGTAATCCATTTACTCATTTTGCATCGGTTTATTTATAGACTATTTAAACACGAATACGTATTTAAAACTACATAGTTCCCAATCTCCGACCCAATCTCCAACCGATCTCATTGAAAGGAAACCTCGTGATAAAGTACTATTTCATTAGGCTGCCGTCTCGGTATTGCTCTGGTTTTCTCACTTGCCTTCTATGTTCATAATGATCCCGCCCACAGCATGCAAACACGATTATCGTAAAAAATAACTATCCCCTTTGTGCATAGCGGTGACTTTTATACGTTTTTGAATTTATTTATGTTTCATTCGTGCCAGTATAATTTATACTTAAATAGTGGATAGACATATAAAAACATCTAACGGTATCTAACGGTAGGCGGCGGCTTGGCTCCGCCCCTGGTATTGCTGAAGTCCATGGGCAACGGTAACCACTCACCATCCGGTGGACCGTATACTCGTCTGCATACAAGAGAAATAGAAAAAAAGACATGTCAATAAAGCAATATAAAAAAAAATCAAATTTAGAATTTTTGAAGTTTCAAACAATAAACGAAAGGAGTACCTATTCTATTTTCATTTTTAAGTATAGTCGATGTTACTGAACTTCGTCTGATTCCATCCTCAGGTGTTCGTTGTGCCATTACGAAAATCATGTGGCTTATTGTGTCATCTAATCAACTTCATCTATACTAATATTATAAAGAGGAAAGATTTGTTTGTTTGTTTGTTTCGAATAGGCTCCGAAACTACTGGACCGATTTGAAAAAATATTTTTCCATTAGAAGCCGACATTGTCCCTGATGAACATAGGCTACTTATTTTAATTTTTTTTTTTTTTTTGGTTTCATGTGTGTTTTAATGTTTCCGAAGCGAAGCGAGGGCGGGTCGCTAGTAATTTATAATTAAAGTGTCGCTTTGGGTGTTACACAAATGTAGAATAACAGTGCTGAAATTCGCATACTACAAGAACAAATCGTAAAATATATAGCAATCATTCATTTTTATAATGTGTAGCTTGAAAACGTCATATTTTTAGGCTCTGGGTACTGTATCCTTTTGCTCCGAGTAGCCAATAAAAAGTGCAGAAACAAAAAAGCTACTAATTATCTTACCTTTTTTATATATTGTTAACCAACAACTTCTTTTTTCCTTTTTAATTGCTCGGGAGATATTATTATTTATTTCCGAAAATAGCGAGAAAAAAAACTGCTCATCAGAACACACTTACGAGACTTACCTTCTGTCATCAAAAATATCGAAACACGAAAACCTTACACGACGTATCTATCGTACAGAAACATCTTGCACTATCTCAAGTTCGCATTAAATCTTCACAAACTACTCGAGAACCGTAAAACAATTCGCTAGTTGCGAACACATCCGACGACGGCGCTCAAAGTGTAAATTAAACAATTCATCAAGGTTCAAGTAACGCTGCTGTAAAATTAACTGCAAGCGCATAACCCTGTACATTATTGCGGGGGCGAGTTTACTCGTTATAAAGAAAGAGGACACGCAGTGTGGTTGAGGGAGCCTTATGTAAACTGAGTTATTGTTTGGTACAAGAAGAGCTTATAGTGACTTGATTTTGATAAGATTAGTACGGTGCACTATACATGAGTTCAATAGAATTGTACCCAAAACTGGGTACAGGTAATGTTACTAGTCATTTGTTAAATGCATTATTATGCCGTAAGACTTTTTTTTTATGGCGTAGTCAGGTGGACGAGCTCACAGCCCAGCTGGTTGTTAAGTGGTTACTGGAGCCCATAGACATCTACAACGTAAATGCGCCACCCACCTTGAGATATAAGTTCTAAGGTTTCAGTATAGTTACTAAAGTACAGTATAGACTAAAATCATTGCAGTCGAAAAGTAAAAAATTCAACACAAATTTTACACATTTAAAACATAGTAGATGCGTAAATATATTTATAACGTCGAGAAAACACTGGTACCATATACAAATATTACTACTGCCACTATTACTACTTGGAGTTCACGTAAATTTCCACAGCGTAAACCAGTGGTACTTGGGCCTCCCTACGGAGCGGCATCCCTCCAGTACACCCGTTTCACAGCCCGACGCTGCTCTATCCACACTACATGCCCAAGTCATCTACATGGTCTCAGATGGCAACAATATACAAATATTGCAGGTCATAAAATTTTTACTTATTAATTGTAAAACTCCATAGTCAATTATACGAAGATTATCAGAATCACCTATTCTTTCGACTGTCATTGGAAAGTTCAAGTAGTTGTTAAAACTTGTTTGTACTCAGACTAAGTTTTTATAGTAAACCAAGCTAACTAGAGAACCAACTAGTTAAAATTTCCAATTCCATCTGAAAACATTTCTACCTAATGGCTATCTTATTAGTTTTTCTAAAAACGATATTATTATGTAAGTGAACTGAATAGTTTACACGACTATTTTATACAAATTCAATACATTGAAATAATATTATATATATAAAAGAGATATATATATATATATATATATGTCTGAGGAGTCGTATAGTTAGAGATAATATCCATTTTTTTGTGAATTACTTAGTATCATACGTTATCATACTTTTTAATCGCGCCTACGATTTTATTAACGCAATAAGCATAGAACTTGTGCCACAATTTTAAAGAGCTAATGTTCCGTCCATGGAGAGCTGGATGTAGAACAAAGGCATCGTCAAAGGAGATTATGTGGAGAGCACTAGAATAAGCTTTGCATACTCTACTACGTTCACTTTTGGTATGCGTTAAGTTAAATTGGAGTTGTGAATTCACTTATTTAGTTGGTTATCAATTTGGTTTGTTTAGAGTATTCAATAAGCTACCCACAACTTGCCTATGCTTGCGGAAAAAAAAACGAATTTGAAAAATAATGTTCTGTCAATAGATATTGGTGCTTTGAGTTCGACCTCATGTCTCAGAGTGGGTTGTGGTTGTGGTAGCGGTCATTGCTTAGTATTAGGTATGCCAACAGCTTCTCTCGCATTCTCACCTCACCACGTCAGCACCATTACAACAAGTTAAAAGATATACAATTGAATATAGTATATATTGAACTAGTATAAATCGTATTAGATAAACAACCTACAAATCTTGACTCGTAAAGAAATTCTAAAGTCAGTAGACCTTTTAACATTTCCAACATCCAAACTACATGTAATTACAATCGATTCCCCACCACGCCCGACTTTATAATTCAAACCCATTTATTTCCTTATTTATACTTGTATTCCTTCTTTTACACGTTACCCACGTACAGATAATACTACAATGAAGCATACAAATTATCGCTTGTGCCGACCGGCTGACTTATAAAGTCTAAAATACTTAACATTAATTTCATTGATAAGTAAATATAGATCTTATTGAGCTTTAAATAAAATTTAAATTGTGATGTGTGGATGTGTAACTAATGACATTTTCGATTTCGATTTAAGGTCAGTGGTCGGCGAATAACTCGGTAAGACATGATCATGACTGGTGAGGTTATACTCCACACCTCGTTATGTGTTAACAGGCACATTCGCTCACGAACCGATGTTTATCCGGCGAACTTCAAAATATCCCATCCGAACTACACACGTCGAAATATAATGGGACAAACGTGAAGAGACTGTGTGAAAAAAGATTCGCTTTTTATATTTTAAGGCACTTACACCGAGCAGTTAGCAGTTTTAAGTTATTTTAGTAGATAGACAGTACCTGTTAAAATTGGAAGTTGTTTTGTTTGCGCGTGAGATTTTCAAGATGTAACAATAACAAATTTGCTTAATTACCGGCGGTAATTATTATGAGCCGTTGGCCACGCGTATGAAGGATGGAACATTTGAATTTAATAGAATTAAACTTTGACTTCATGTTTGAGGGAGGTTTTGGCATTCATACTGACTGTTAGCTCCAACCACGCGATACCAATTACACCTCGCTTAAGTCTGTCTGTATTAATATTGGCCACCCTAAGACATATCTATATTGTATCATTAGAATGTATAATAGCTTTTCGATGAAATTTAAGATGCTGTTAATAACCTATATTCACCACAATATGTATCTACCATCAGTAATTTACTATGAAATCTATATATTAATACGTGAAGCAAAAACTTTGTACCCCTTTTTACGAAAATTGCGCGGACCGAGGAGTATGAAATATCCTACACTTATAGAGAATATCGAGGAGTGCACAATGCTAAAAATTTTTTTTTTAAATGCATAAAAGATACATTAAATCAATAAAGAAAACATTAAACACACTGCCTTGTATTTGACACACACACACACATAATATGTATATATACTCTTTGTTTATTGTCAAACTTTAGTTAATGCTTAAAGTCTGTAGTCAAATTGAAAATAGGTTAATATTGTTTATCTTTAATATTATTTGTCTATAGTGTAGTCTTGGCGAAATCTGTGATTACAGAAGTAAGTCTTTGACAATATAACCACAATAATGTTCAAACTTATAATTTCAATTAATTATAGTCGAATTTCGACTACTGCGGGACCACTAGTTTTATTAATTAGCCAAATGTTTGTTGATTTTCGTTCTAAATGCGTTGAGCTCGCGATTTAAATATTGATAAACACCACGTTTCCGGTTTCATCAATTTCACCGGCGACGTTAACGATGTAAATAAGTCGCATGTTTTATTTCAGAAATAAGAAAGACCTTGGTTTTGAAACCTCATTTCGGATTTAGGTTACTTTTGAAGTCGATTTTACTACGAGCACGAACAGCGTAGCGTTTTGTAGGTAACTAAAGATAATTTATTAAGTTCACGAAAATGTTTACTCGTTAAATCTTTCTTCACACTGATTGACGTTTCGACACGGAGCCACGAAACAATATTTGAATAGTGCATAAATGTTTTAGTTAATTAGTTATACAGTCTCTAATTCTTAATTGGTAAAGTGAAAATAATAAACATAGAGTTATTATTTTTAAAATAATTTTGACCGAATTGATTCAAATACTGGTAAATGTTTTTGCTGAACAAAATTATTTGTACATTTTAAGTTTAAAAAAAATGTAACTTAGCTTTTCATGCGTTCTTGTTGGAGATTGACATTTTGATCGAAATGTTCACAAAACATCGTTCCTCGCTTTCCATTAACCTCATTCAGTTTCCGAGATAGAATGATCGCTACAACACAAGTTGTTACAATTAACATCTTTGATGTACGGTTACTAAAAAGTATCGTAGGTTAGTATGAGTTGGTTTTGGTGTGTTTGGTTTTATGACTGCATTCGCTAAATTAAAAAAAGAACTTCTCTCTTTGAAAGAATTTCATCAAAGAGGTTGAAGCACCAAGCTAATTACTAAAATAATTGTGTCAGAAATTTCAAACTCGTTTTTATTATGCACCGTATTTCAAGTAAAATCTTCTAGGTAGCGCAAACGTTTGTAATTTAATAAGCGGAAAAAAAACAAGAAAAAATTTAAGATCCGGACTTCCTAACATGGAAACCTAATCAAGATACCGGGCCAAAGAAAACGGGGTCAAAACTTTTAAATCAATTATTAAATTATTGAGTTATATTTTTATATAATAATTAAATAATTCTGTTATATTAGTATTGTTTAGTGCAAGATTTATTTGCCTGAAATACTCCAAGTGATAAACCAAAAAATTGTGCAATTATAATATATATTGTGCAAATACTATGTAGTTTCGCAATTTTTATTGTTGACTTTGCCGTGGATGGTATGTGCCTAAATGTTAACCATAATAACTTAAAATTATTTTCTCATTTACAAAAATATCTCAGGATAATATATGCCCAAATCAAAAGAAAAAAATGGTGGAAGTCGTATTAGGGTATCAATCTTGAATACATGCCCAACCTACCAGCCCAGTGGATGATAAACGGTCCTTTATGTTTCGCGAGGAACGTAATTTTACTGCTCTATAAATGAAGATAAGATTGCTTGGACCCCTATTTATCCGCCGACATTCACGCCAGCACTCGTTATATTTTTATTTTGTGAAGATTGATCCCCGAGCCGAAGTAAATGTTTCGGTAAATTTTCAAGATACTGCGCTGTCATAGATTTATGTTTATGGCCTTTTGAAATTTACTTTTAAACAGGTATTTCTTTATTCCAGTCAATGCTATTTGCCTACAAGATTTTTTGCACTATAACATGTTGTTCGCTAAAGTTTCGTATTTAATGAGTATGGGATTTTATGTTTAATTTATCTTTTGAAGCTTGGCTTTAATCAGATCAGTAGGTGTTATAACTCTTCCCGACTGCTTGTATTAACCTTTATTAACTGTCATCATCAACAAATTCCTATCGTTCGTTTGTTATACTATCACTTAAATAACTACATAGTTACCATATTTCATATTACTGCCTATTTCTTACCATGACTACTATCCAAAGAAAATGCTGTTCTTATATGAATACCACCGTTTTGTCTCTTTCCTCTAGAAAGCAACCTTGCGTTCGAGTCTGACTGGCAGAATAATCTAAACCATTAAACTTCACGTATCGAAAAGTCCAATTAACAAATATGTAATCAAATGTCGGTCTAAGTTTTTTTTATTCGCTAAAACGTGTATATTATAAACCTACCTTGATACCCACTTCAAAACTAAAGCTTAAGCTTAAAACACAAGCATTATGTAAACAGCCTCAACAAACAAACAAGGTAGATATTGAACTGCTAATATTTCCCGTGAAATCCGAAGTGGAACCACAAAGCCGGCATCCAGGGATTAACGCATGTTGATGAGACGCTGAGGTCAGGAACAGTTACATAACGCACGAGAAACATATGAACCGACTGTGGCATAAATCAACTCAACGTGTAGGATTTCAAAGCTCAAGTTATAAGAACGAGCGGCTTCATGACAGTTTTAATTAAGCCTGCGGTTTTAGGGAACAATGAGACTGTATACAGTTTTCAAAGTTATCAGATCGAGTGAAATTTCAATATTTATAAAAATAGACTGTCACAAAAATTACAAATACCGGCGTTTGTTGGTAAGATTTGCACACCAGCTATTATACTGTGTACCCAGCCAGGAAGAGTATTGGTGATTTAAATTTTTTGGTATTATTACATACTTTTATTTTTATTGCTGTATTGCGAACGAGCTCACGGCTTGAAGACTCGAGGGATATGTCTGAGTTGTACGTAGGTAGTATGTTTTTTTGTTTGCCGATTTGATTTTAGTGATCTTCACCTCTATCGAAGCTAGCCATCGGTACGCTAATCAAATTTGACATTTAATTACATTGCCTCAAAGGAGATTATGGGCATATCGATTCCAATTCAACCGAATAAATGATGAAGATTAAACAGACAAGTGCTGGTTTTAAAGTATTCTATGATATATATAAATTATGCAATATCTTTATTTTAATCAATTATGTCTTTATATGAATTTTTAATGAATAAAATGATAAGGAATTTTTAATAAGGTCTAATATTTTTGACGACATTAGTTAATAAGCAAACAGTAATTTGAAAATTTATTGGTAGTTTAATGTAATCGCGTGTGACAACGGAAGTTTTTTTTTTAACCTACATCTAAAACATTCGTGAAATCTGGTTAATAAGCCAGGATTTATTTTAAGTGCTGCACCTTTTGATCATAGTTGCAACGTTGCTCTGCATAAACTTTGAATAAATATTGGATACGTTACAGCCAGCGCTTACCGTCAGGAGACGTTGAGAAATTGCTATTTTTTTTAGCATTTGCTGGTGCTTTGATGCTCTGAGTTTTATGCTCAAAACATTTGACAACAGTCCACAGCTCTACATATTTATGGTCGTCTGGAGGGGATAACAGGCGTTATTCCCATCGAAATTTGAGTCTCAAGATTAACGGTAGCATTTGTTAGCTCGGACAATGGTAGAATGTGAAAAAAATTGCTCATAAAAATTTCTCTACCCCGAGATTCGTGTAAAAAAGATTACAAATCACTCATTAAGACGTCAACATTCCATTTGCCATAGTCATTCCAAGCAGTCACTGCAATGTAAACAAAATGTTCTATTTTCGAATACTCAGCCACATTAATATTTACAAAATCTCCGCCGCTTATACCCGTGCCCCTAATACCGTATTTCCAGTCTTGTTATCTACCGTCTTGCGGGATTCCCTTGGCCTTCATTACAATTTTCGTATAATATTCCATGCATATACTTAAACGTAAGCTTTGTACTATGAACGTTTTACATGATGTTATTTTCATTGATATACATTGTACATACATGATATATGTTATATAATTTACTATTGAAAGTGAATCTTGGTAGTAATAGTGATAATCTGTTTTTTTTTACCTAACAAGTCAAGCAATTTTAAATTCAATTGCGCCGTGGTGATTAGTGGACGGTTTTTCATGGACGCTAGTAATACCAGGGCCACAATCAATCCGTTGCATACTAAAATATATAAATATTGCGGTAAAGAAGTTCCCAGTATCAAACTATAATGGTTCGATCTCTTATGATACTATCTTTCAAACGAGGTAAGCGCTGACGATCATTTTGTGGTTTTGGTTATATAGTTTAAAACCGATTCAGTTTCAATTCAGATAAATTTATAAGCCACTTGATTGGTCCACTGAATTCCTAAGTGCTGTGCTGTTCAAACATTCTCCTTTGTTTGAGTAACACCCAGCTTCTTTTTTAACAAATATGTGATATTTCAGATAAACTGGTGCACTATGTGTATAAACTGGTGCATAACAAACATACACTTAACTAATTTCAAAATACTAAGCGATGTTATAAAGGATTGAAATTTCTCTGGAATTTCTCTCTCACGAAGAGTTGCTATTGCTAACTTTTGGCAGTCAACTAGCAATGTATCATGTGAAACGGAAAAACATATAGGTCATGGGAAACGGAAAAATAATTCTAACTTCTAGGCATAATAAAATCTCTGATTAGAGATTTCGTAACTCCTTATCTAGGTAGGGACCCAGATAGACTATCTGTCTCTAGATCTCTCTCTCTCTCCAGATATCTAGATACCACCTCTCACATGGACGCCTCTCAACGGCAGACGAAAACATCGACCTCCCACATAAGCGGTTTTTATTTATGTTTCATTATTGTGGCTTTCTATTCGTTATCGCCGGAATGTTCATATATTGTCTCTTCTTTACAGTGTCCTGTTTAATTCCTCGTCCCCGCGCTACCTTCAGGAACGTTTTGATTTCCTACATACTGCAAGCTCTCATTCACTCAGGTCATCGGAGAATTTAATGCTGAAGTTTCCAGCTCACGGGACGTCATTTTATGACCATTCCTTTGCGGTTGAAGCTGTCCGTTTATGGAATGCGTTACCCTTAAGCGTAAACAATCGTCCTCGCCGGAAATTTTCAAGTCCAGATTGAAATCGCACTACGTTGCTTCTATGATATAACTGTATAAGTTCCTACTTCTTTTGTATTTTATCTTGTATATTTTTAGTATTTATTTGTATTTAATCGTATGTAAGTTTATCTTATATGGTATTTATTTTTCACATGTGTATTTAAGTATATATTTTTATGTAAGTTTATTAAGATATAGCACCGTCCAGTTAACTTATTCCTCTCCCTGCAAGGTTGCCNTCGACGTTCCTGACGAACCACGGGGCTCCGACGGCTATCCTGCAAAAACGGGATTGAATAATTTGAAATGATTTTAAGTGTATGCGGGCCGCGTGAGCGAACACTACACTTGCATAGGTCATGACGGGGCGTATGCAAGTTTTGTAGAGTGTCACCTTATTTCTAAGGGACATTTTACTTCTCCTACATATCATCGGGTAGATACTGGAATCACAGTATCAAACTGTAATGGTTCGATCTCTTATGATACTATCTTTCAAACGAGGTAAGCGCTGACGATCATTTTGTGGTTTTGGTTATAGTTTAAAACCAATTCAGATTCAATTCAGATAAATTTATAAGCCACTTGATTGGTCCACTGAATTCCTAAGTGCTGTACTGTTCAAACATTGTCCTTTGTTTGAGTAACAGCCAGCTTCTTTTTTAACAAATATGTGATATTTCAGATAAACTGGTGCACTATGTGTATAAACTGGTACATAACAAACATACACATAACTAATTTCAAAATAGTAAGCGATGTTATAATGGTTGAAATTTCTCTGGAGTTTCTCTCTCACGAAGAGTTGCGATTGCTAACTTTTGGCAGTCAACTAGCAATGTATCATGTGATACATCGTACAGGTTATAGGTCATGGGAAACGGAAAAATAATTCTTACTTCTTTAGGCATAACTAATAAAATCTCTGATTAGAGATTTCGTAACTCCCTATCTAGGTAGGGACCCAGATAGACTATCTGTCTCTAGATCTCTCTCTCTCTCTCTCTCTCTCCAGATATCTAGATACCACCTGTCACATGGATGCCTCTCAACTGCAGACGAAAACATTGACCTCCCACATAAGCGGTTTTTATTTATGTTTCATTGCGTGCTATTAAAGTTTTTTTTTTGGTAAGCCTTTTTAATTCTTTAATAATGGTGTATATTTAATTCCTTCAAATATTTATATGCATACAGTGCATCTGTCAGTAATTTATAAATCAAATAGCTATTAAGCATTAGTGGAGATGCAATTTCGAATGTAGATTTTGAAACTAATTTCACCTCTCAATCATTAGACAATATAATATCATAATACATCGGTACTTAATTTTCATGTTGTCAAAGTTTAAAATGAACCATCAAAATCTCAATTTCCGTCTTAATTCACACGAGATTCTCTGAGCCTTAAGTTTTCAAATTCAACAGTTAACATGTTGCGGAGAGGAAGTTTGGTAGATTGAAGCGAATCCCCCAGTTGATGAACACACAACTCGATACTACCATCGCATTTGAGATGTACTGAATGGATCTGATAATCAATACCGGACTACTCCAGATTTCCCAGCTGCAGAAGAGTTAGTGTCAATTTATGAAAGCCTTAGTAATGAATTTAAATGAAATGGTTTTTTTTAATACGACTACATAGGCTAAGCAAGTCGGAGGATTAACTGGATTGTATTAATCCAATTTTGTAATCGTAAGAAATGGTTCTTTTTTGTGTGTGGGTTTTTTTCCTGGATCTCGTAATTTTATTTGTAATTTGTAATTTTTTTTTCAATAGCCAAAGCTATGTACATTAATACAGGTTACTGAGTACTACTGAGTATTACTGAGTACATATATCATTTAGATCGCAATCCAGCTTAGATCTTGGTACTACTTGTACGATTTAGCTAATATGTACTGTAATGATTGTAATTTGTTTTGTGCATCAATAAATAAATAAAAAACATCCCGATAGTAATACAAAAACAGTAACAGAAAAATGTTAATATTTTCCCTTGCCGGGGGAAAATACAGTCCACGCAATTTTTTTAAGCTATGGATTTTCATCTTATTAAGATACCTCTTAATCGTCCTCAATCCTTATGGAAGTCACACATCTGTTCCTTCTGCATACAGGAAACAACTTATATAATCAAATACATATTTAACACTTGCTAACGATAGATATCAATGAAGGAATAATATCCATAAATCAGATCGTATCCTCAAAAATTATAATTTACGTAATTACTATTGGATTCATACATAGACCTCAAATATTAAGGTTGGTGGCGGCATATTGTAATATCGCTTCACTGACTACGTCATATGAGACAGGGCGTAATCCATCTAAGCAAAAAATTAATTTAAAAAAACCACAGGCAAGTAAGGCCACAACAAAAATCTTTTCTTTTTTCGAAAACACCATAAAATATCTCGTCGTCACTAAATATTGCAGCTTTCATGCAAGGCACATACACTTTACTTGATGCAATAAAGCTACACGATAAGGGCGAATAGCAAGGTGAGCTTGCAATATTTTGATGCCTGGAGCATACATGAATATTTTGTATAGCTGAATTGCCTTTGTTTTAGGAAAAAGGTTTTTAAAAAAAAAGTTTTTAAAACCTGACAATAAATTTATTCTATTTATTAAATAAATTGTTATCAAGGAACAACAAATGTTTTTTTTTTATTATTATCGAGAAACGACCTATCAATCAGATCAATCAAAACAAACCGTTAAAAAATTCTTACTACTGTTCAAAATTGAAATGCTTCAAATATACTAATAATAAAAAAAAACCAGTTACTACGCAAACATTTCTAAACGACCAAAAAAGCTATTGAATTTAACGTTCAAACAGGAAAGAATTTAAAAAATTGTTGTCAGTAAAGAACCTCATAAAATTTATTCCAGAAAATAACTGATTCTGTTACCGGACGAATAAAATACGTCATTAATAAAAATCACAACACCCACATTATTAATAACGACACATAATGTGATAAAGAAACCCAAATAAAATTCGAATGACACGCCAAATAATCTTTAAAACTGGGCATTAATGATTAAAAATAAAAGCCCACGTCCGCTCGTTGACATAATAAAGATTAGATGTAATATTCGTAATTAATGAAATCAGTTCCCATTTAAATAAATACCGATAATACGAAACCACTCCGGTGGTAACATCGGCGGCTTTGACGCTTGATAAAACTGCGTATTTATCTCGGTTTATCTCAATGATCCAAAGATTGATTGAAGTGTTTCGACCGTACGATTGTGCAAACTAATTAATGCTAACTTTATGATCTTTTATGACTATACCTAAACAAATGAAACCTCCTTCATTTGTATGCTATCGTTAGTAATATTAATTCACTGAAATATATTTCTAACTAAAGTACAACATTGTACGAATATTCAGGGTTTGATAATATTTGCGAACATAATCCGCACATTTATACTAGCGACAAGTTAACAAGTCAGACCAAGTTAAGAAAAGAATATTGGGTGTAGAGAACAGATCCCGGAAACATAGGGGGTAGTGATTCCAAAATTTTTTTTCCTATCTATTTTGATAGCCTTGTGAGGCTATTTCGGCTTCTCCTTGACGTGTAGGTGAGCTCACGGGGCTCAAACCGGAGTGTTGCTAGCAAGAGCAGGGCTTCGCAGAATCTACCACCGGATCGGAAACCGGCGGGTTCAGCGAGGACGATAACCGGTGCTTGAGGTACTTAAGAGCACCGTTACTGGATTGGGAAGATCCGTAATGATGTGCTTAGGTTATTTTTTGACGTCGACTGTTTACCATTTGATCCACAGGATCGGGTATGTAATATCCGACAGCCACGACCAGTAGGTTTTCGTGTCATGCCGCCTTCTCACAGTGAAAATTTATGAAAAGCACGCAATAAAATGAATATGTCTATGCAACGTGTATAATTCACCACTTCAACTCGTAATAGGTGACAAATATATTCAAAGACAGTCGAATCGATAGCAGGGTTCGTTGCATACTGCAATCGCTAACCCGCAGCTACTATTGACTAAATGTCTACTATTGTCTTCTTCAACCCGTGTCCACCCAATGCTGAGTCTAGGTCTCTTCGAATGCACCCCGTTCTCTTCGGTCTATTGCCTTTCTCATCCAGTCTCTACCAACCACTTTGACCAGGTCATCGGTCCACCTCGTTGGCTATCTGCCCACGTTACGACTTCCAGTACGAGGTCTTCAATCCAGTACTTTTGTACCCCACCGATTGTCAGTGCAATGGCATATGTGGCCGGCCCACTTCCACTTTTTTCGAGCAATCACTTTGGCAATGTCAAACCAGTTCTTCTGCGGATTTCGGTATTGAGCATTCTATCCTATAGGGAAATGCCTAACATAGCCCGTTCCATGGCTCTTTGCGTGACTCGCTACTAAATGTATTGTCATAGTAGCTTTATTTGGCCTGTGTCCGAACCTCCTATGAAGACATGGGGCGTAGGGGCACGGGGGCACACAAGCTATGCGGGGTAGCCATATAAAAGCAAGCAAGCAAAAGCAACAATTCTATTATATGCTACTTGACAAATTGTTTTTAGAATATATGATTGTAATATACCGATGTTTTTTCATCAAGAGCAATTCTCGTACATCTAATAATTTTCAAGCTAAATAGATACTGATACTGGCCAACTAAATAGGTTCTTCTGGGTATTTATAATGGATGAGTCTAAGACACTTTTATGTATTTATTATTGACATTGGTCAATGTACAACCCAAGTTTCATTAGTTCTTTCAAGTGAGGCTTAAGGCCATAGAAGTTCAATTTTTATTAAGTCAATTAGTTTAATATTTACTGATGTAGCAATTCATTTAGAACAAAATTTATTTCGTTTAGATGTTTTAGCACTAAGTTGTACTAAAGTAATCATATAATTTGAAAGCATTAATTAGTCTGGTATATACGTCAAATTGCCAATGTCTGTCGTGAAGCAATATGTAAAAGGTAGGACAGCCAGTATACTATACAATGGGTACTTGTCAATAAAACATTATTTTTTTCCAACGATCGAGCGATGATAATGTCACAAGCCAAGTACCAAGGTTCTGACCCAAGAAGATTCAAAGATTCGAACGTCTGCCACTCTAGCAGGCTTCGTATCTGGTGAAACTTACTACCCAACAGAAAAATTAAACTTAAATTCAACTAATCATCAACCGTAGCCAACGAAACATTACATCGTAAAATTATTACTTTAATTTAATAACAAGAACCCTTGAAGCATTTATACGTAACGATATTCGATTAAATTGCATCGATTACTTCGGGTATCGATCTTGATAACGCACTAATTAAAGAATCAGGCGTCGTATCGTAAGTCTTTCACCGACATAGTATAGGGATATCCAGTAGGAAATATTTATAAAATTTAAATAATTTAAAATAGTATAATGCTCATTCTGTTACGACTATTTGTGGAGTATCGTAAATTAAACATTATTATAGTAAAATTAACAAAACTACCAACTGATCTTAAAACAGGCTAAGGCATAATTTTAAATAGTGATACAGCGTTGGCAATAGATTTACCTGTATTTTTAATATCGTCGATATCGAATTGTATTGACAAGTAATACTGACTTTCAAATAAATAATACGATCAATTAATTTCGATGGTAATGTCAACCATAATAATATATTTCCCATCGTGAATCTAGCTTCCAAGTGACTTATGTAACATAAGCCTTTTAATGCTTATCATTTTAGATGAAACTGATTGCAGCCTGCTAAGCCTGCAGGCTTTCTCAGTTCATCAGTTTCTCATATAAAAAATAGTCGCGGTTTTAATTATGAACATAAGGAATACCACTGCACACATGCGCCACTGAGAAAGGTATTGAGTAAATAGAAACAGATAGATAGGTACCACAACCGTGTTCTGATTTGTTGGACGGGAAGACACTCTCAATGCAATTGAGGTTTATCGGTTACTGGGTATCGACCATTATGTTTATAGATTGCGAATAATACTTAACATCAAGTCATCTATAGGAACGTCTAGACTTATCGGTCACTGGGTATCGACCGTTGTGTTTATAGATTGCGAATAATAGCTAGTCAGCTATGAGCCAGTTCATATACTTTTTTATTTAAATAAGTACCGCCACATCACAAACATCTAACATTGAAAAGAAATTTAAACTATTTAATTTATGGCCTGATGCATGTGACAACAATGGCGTACATAGCACTGGCAATTCATCGGCTCGAAAATGGAATACAATAATAAATAATACTGAAATAAAATAAATGAGCCCGAATAAATGAGTTAAAAATATCGATTCAAAAAAAAGAGTAGAGATCGAGTCAGGGCCTTACTGTTCTCGCTATCCAATTTTACCGTTTTTAAATACCACGCGTCGTAATCGGAAACTCGCTTGCGCAATCGTGTAAATGAATCGATTCGGATTACGTCTATAATTAGCTTTTTCGACGTAACGGGTGCTTTCTTTAGCCTTTCTGTGGTACTATTGAGTTACACTGTTGGTTTTTTACTTCCTATAGAATCGACAAAACACAATAAAGTTATTAAGATCAAAGATGTTCGAATTGAATTTTGTAATATAATTAACTTAAGCCTCGTTATTGTATTTACTTTCAGTATTCGTAAACTTCTTGAAAAATAATTCTTTTTGGAATACAAATTAATCTAAGATGATGTGTATCTGTGTTTTTTTTCTTCTTTAAAGTTAATTTCTATTTGTGAATTTTGTGATATGAGTGACTTAGTTGATAGTACTATCTAAAGTGGTAGCTTAAGTCACAAGATTGACAATAACTAATTTTATGTCTAAAAAATATTGTTCTGAGACAGAAAACGACATATTATCATAACAAAAATTCTTCATTTCTTCCTTCTATGATATCAAAAGAAAAAAATGGCTTAAGCAATTGAGCAATCAAACATAATCCATTGAACAGATTTGGAAAAAATGCCATCTCGGGAAAGTTACTTTTTACGTAGGGCCGCGATCAGAAGCCAGATGTCTGTAGATACAGAACTCAAATGCTGTTGTCCAACTTTTGAAATCGAATCATATGATTTGTCAGTAACAAAGGTAGCCGACCAATAAATTTTGTGAGAACACCAACTTCTTTGCGCACCTTCTTTCTACCGCAAAGTTGTTGTTCTTTCAACAACAACTTTGCGGTAGAAATGAGTAGGATGGTTTCAAAGCCTTGGTCCCTAATTTTTTTTTATTTTTTATTTATTGCTTCGACGGGTGGACGATCTCACAGCCCACCTGGTGTTAAATGGTTACTGGAGCCCATAGACACCTACAACGTGAATGCGCCATCCACCCTGACATATAAGCTCTAAGGTCTCAATTAAAGTTACAACGGCTGCCCCACCCTTCAAACCGAAACGCATTACTGCTTCATGGCAGAAATAGGCAGGGTGGTGGTACCCACCCGCACAGACTCACAAGAGGTCCTACCACCAGGTCCAATTCGAATTTATAAATTTTTGTGCTAAGATATTAAATTAACATGTTATTAAAATAGCCGGTGAAAATGCTCACCTAACTTTCCGTTCGATGAAGTTCTAATTTTCCTCGTGAACATGGAAAACTAAGGTTCAGTCGGTAGCCGCAAACGCCGGCAGCTGTTCCTTGACGTCATTATTGAACGTTTTCATGAACAGGTGTTGATAATTACAAGGGAGAACGTTCCGTTAATTAACACGGGTTAGTTTCTGATAATGGAGTAGCCGCGTATTTCTTAATAAAAACTACTACTTCAAGGTATTCGTACAAATTGTTTTGGATAACCTAGAAACCCCAGTAGGAAAGTCATTTTACACTAACAAATTTAAAAAAGATGTGTGGTGTCGTGGGACACCGGATAGGAACGAAATACCCTATTATAAAAATATTAATTTTAAGTTATTATATATTCGAGGTATAAAGAAAATAAATAATAGGGTATACATTATTTATTATGATTTTTTATTGATAAAAAAAGCTACTTTACAAAGTTATCAACTTTATTTTATTCACAATGATTTATAATAGTAATATACAAAGAAACAGCTATTTATATGAATAATAATAATAACCGTCATAATGTAGACTATACATTAGACACTGTATAGCCATCATACTAAGACTATAAATAAATAATAAAAATCTTACGTTACGGACGTTTTTTCCCGGTTAGGGTACCCCTCCGCATCGTCCCATAAGGAACTCCGTTCCAAAAATATGTAGCTTTAAACGTAGCAAATTTTGGCTATTTTAAGCAGATATTTCACAAAGTCCTCGTAAGTTATACCGGTATTCGTCAGTCGTACTTCCATGACCAGTAAAATACATTCGTGAATTCATACAAATTCACTTATAAAGCAACAAAGTATTACCTCACACTTCGACACCTCATCTCGAACAAGCACTAACAAGACATGTACACAGTAATGATCTGTTAGTATCAAGATGTATTTAATTGGGTTTCGTTATGTCTCAGAAGTGTATTTTCAGTCCAGCTCGCACGGAATATAGATGGGTTGTGATTTATGGCTAAAGAAATTTATTTACTAGAACAGACTTTTTTTATAACATTTATTTTAGTAGGTTATCTAAAAACAAGAGGATATAACAGCAAAAATAAAAATAATAATTTATTTCTTTTTTTTTATTGCTTAGATGAGTGAACGAGCTCACAGCCCACGTGCTGTTAAGTGGTTACTGGAGCCCATAGACATCTACAACGTAAATGCGCCGCCCACCTTGAGATATGAGTTTTAAGGTCTCAGTTTAGTTACAAGGCTGCCCCACCCTTCAAACCGAATACTGCTTCACGGCAGAAATAGGCGGAGTAGTGGTACCTACCCGTGCGGACTTACAAGAGCTCCTGACACCAGTAAAATTACCAGTTCCTCACCACAAACAGAACAAAATTCCAATACAATCGTGCTAAAAGTGTACACATGTACTAGTAAAAATAATTTAGCCCTCCCGTAAATTTGCCAATTCTAGGAATATTAACACGAATCTAAAGTATGTTAGGTACATCATATAGTATCAAGAATAACAAGAACACAAATGAAACAGGTTGCAACTATTAAGCATGCATTAAAAGCATTAACATGAACTTCAGAATAATTCTAATAATATTCTTGTAAAATGTACTAATATTTTTCGACTTCTAGAAAGAAAAAAGTAATGGAGTTTAACCGTAAGTATTACTTTTTTTTTTCTTTGTTTCAGAAATCATTGTTCGTAATTTAATGGACGCAGAAACTGTAGTATTTCAAATATTCGCGTTTAACATTGACTGTTCCATTAAACTAAATATCTAGAACAAAATGCTTAAGAATTGAGTACATCGGAACGAATGATCGCACGACGTGGGAGGCTAACTTTAAGCAGTCGGTTTAAGAAGGTAAAAGAAGAATCTTTAGTTGGATGAATCCTTATAATATTTTAACCATTTATAAACATATAGAAAGAGGAATCACTCAATTTGAATTTAAGTATTTATTTTAACCCAATCAATTTTGAGAACCTGCCTTGAAACATGAGGTAGAATATATTTTGCTAATCCACTAAAGCTTACACAAAATTATCTAGCTCGAACGTATTTTATTGTAATTTATGGGGATGTACCACACGTTACACAATCAACTTTTTCTACCTTGGCTCTGATACTAATAGCAATGTTTTGAGTGAAGTCGAAGGTTCACATCTCATTCGACACATAATTATATAATGCGTTGCATGTTACTATTTACTATGTGGTTACTACCATTGGAAATAGAAGCAGGAGAATACCCGGCTTACTAATTAGCGGGTTGAAATTTAAAAAAAAACCACTACCATCCATTTGGTAGCTCAGCGATAAAACATTGCAAATATAATATCGAGCGAACAATTACTTGCTTCACTTAATTACGAAAGCTCGTACTCGGCCGTAAAGTTTTAACAACAGATGGCATGGAATTGTATTTATTTACGAAATTTTAACTTTATTTATGTAAATCGAGATGTGAAATATTTTAATTAGAAGTACTTAAAGTTTAGATTCATTAAGGACAGATGTTGCTAAATGCGTCTGGTAGAAAACTCATTATTCATTTTCTTTTGTTTTCTTAATTTAAGGATACTAATTTTCATAGAGGTCACTTTCAAACACAAATATGACAATATTGCTTTACTACAAAATAGAAGGCTGGGTAATGACCTAAGCAGAGTCTCACAATACGCAGATTTTATTTTTACTTCACGATATCATTATAATATGTACATGTACATTACATTATGCATTATATGTGTATGTAAAGGTTTTTCGGAGTCACGTATTTATTACATATAATTTAAATAGCATCTTTCAACCCGAGAACAACATTATCCGTCTATATTTATTATTTAACACTAATTAATTATAAAAGAAAATAATTACAAATAAAATAATAAAATAATTTCAAAATGATAAATGTTAGTATATTTTGTCATATTTCAAATACAATGTTTCGAATATCCAACAAAAACAAGACTGATGTCTAAAAAGTCTTTAGTCTAGGAAAAAAAAAACAAATAAAAGTAATGCCACGGAGCCTTCGCGTCCTGTCGATAAATAAAAATGTGTGCGTGTACTAGTGTACACACGTAAGAAGTGAAACTTGTTTATGGCCTTATTTTTCGAAAAATGATCTACATGCAACTTTCTAGAAATTGGTTAAATAAAGTTAAATTAGATAAAGTTTAAACAAAAGGATTTTATTATCATAGACATGAATACAAATAATACAATTATTTCACTTTACCTTTTTNGGCTCCAGTAACCACTTAACATCAGGTGGGCTGTGAGCTCGTCCACACAGCTAAGCCATAAAAAAAAAATAAAAAAAAAAATGCGCCACCCACCTTGAGATATAAGTTTTAAGGTCTCAGTATAGTTACAACGGCTGCCCCACCCTTCAAATCGAATACTGCTTCACGGCAGAAATAGGCGGAGTAGTGGTACCTACCCATGCGAACTTACAAGAGCTCCTGACACCGGTAAAATTACCAGTTCCTCACCACAAACAGAACAAAATTCCAATACAATATCATTATTACTACCAGCAGCTGCTTGTGGATCGCTATCGTGCTAAAAGTATACACATGTACTAGTAAAAATAATTTAGCCCTCCCGTAAATTTGCCAATTCTAGGAATATTAACACGAATCTAAAGTATGTTAGGTACATCATATAGTATCAAGAATAACAAGAACAAAAATGAAACAGGTTGCAAACATTAAGCATGCATTAAAAGCATTACATGAACTTCAGAATAATTCTAATAATATTCTTGTAAAATGTACTAATATTTTTCGACTTCTAGAAAGAAAAAAGTAATGGAGTTTAACCGTAAGTTTTTCTTATTTTTTTCTTTCTTTCAGAAATCATTGTTCGTAATTAATAGACGCAGAAACTGTAGTATTTCAAATATTCGCGTTTAACATTGACTGTTCCATTAAACTAAATATCTAGAACAAAATGCTTAAGAATTGAGTACATCGGAACGAATGATCGCACGACGTGGGAGGCTAGCTTTAAGCAGTTGCTTTAAGAAGGTAAAAGAAGAATCTTTAGTTGGATGAATCCTTATAATATTTTAACCGTTTATAAAGATAAAGAAGGAGGAATCACTCAATTTTGAATTTAAGTATTTATTTTAACCCAATCAATTTTAGAGAACCTGACTGGAAAACATGAGATAGAATATATTTTGCTAATCCACTAAAGCTTACACAAAATTATCTAGCTCAAACGTATTTTATTGTAATTTATGGGGATGTACCACACGTTACACAATCAACTTTTTCCACCTTGGCTCTGATATTAATAGCAATATTTTGAGTGAAGTCGAAGGTTCACACCTCTTTCAACACACAATTGTCTAATGCGTTTCATATTACTATTTACTATGTGGTTACTACCATTGGAAATAGAAGCAGGAGAACACCCGGCTTACTAATTAGCGGGCTTAAATTTAAAAAGAAACGCTACCATCCATTTGGTAGTTCAGCGATAAAATATTGCAAATATAATATCGAGCGAACAATTACTTGCTTCACTTAATTACGAAAGCTCGTACTCGGCCGTAAAGTTTTAACAACAGATGGCATGGAGTTGTATTTATTTACGAAATTTTAACTTTATTTATGTAAATCGAGATGTGAAATATTTTAATTAGAAGTACTTAAAGTTTAGATTCATTAAGGACAGATGTTGCTAAATGCGTCTGGTAGAAAACTCATTATACATTTTTTTTGTTTTCTTAATTTAAGGATACTAATTTTCATAGAGGTCACTTTCAAACACAAATATGACAATATTGCCTTACTACAAAATAGAAGACTGGGTAATGACCTAAGTAGGGTATCACAATATGCAGATTTTATTTTTACTTCACGATCTCATTATATAGGTATGTACATGTACATTACATTGTACATTATATGTGTATGTAAAGGTCATTCGGAGTCACGTATTTATTACATATAATTTAAATAGCATCTTTCAACCCGAGAACAACATTATCCGTCTATATTTATTATTTAACACTAATTAATTATAAAAGAAAATAATTACAAATAAAATAATAAAACAATTTCAGAATGATAAATGTTAGTATATTTTGTCATATTTCAAATACAATGTTTCGAATATCCAACAAAAACAAGACTGATGTCTAAAAAGTCTTTAGTCTAGGAAAAAAAAATACAAATAAAAGTAATGCTCTGTGAGCCTTCGCGTCCTGTCGATAAATAAAAAGGACCGTAGCATATTGCCTTATCCGTAGAGGTCTTGTCACTTGGCATGGAACTTAAATCAGCTGCCACAGACACAGGAACAGATATTTTAACAGAGAACAATACTTAAAATTTTCGAAGGTATTGGATATATTTAAATTCATACCCAGTGACAGCTTTCTGTTCATCCAAAACCACAGACAGGATTTTGATGTTGACATTTTAAGAAGAATATTGAATAAGGAAATTCAAGAATAGTTAGACTGATCGGTATTTAATAAGCGTGAATAGAAGTAAGAAATAATAGCTTAATACTATGTATATTTAAAAAAGCTAATAACAATTGGAGCAGTGCCTAAAACTGTAATTATGGCTTACCTATAACTGCGACCATGAATACAAAACCATAGTTACTCTGTTCAAATACTTACTCTAATATCACAGCTCTGTCAGGAGTTGCCAGTACACCTGTGGAAACGTCGATTATGCAAATCTCGAGATTTCTTTAACTAAACACCGCGCTTCAGTGTTGCCGATTGAAATCAAGATAACTTTTGCCTAAAGATTTATATGTGGACAATTTATTTGTGTAGGATGCCGTTTTCTTTTTTTTTAGTGTCAGTGTTTGTTTCTCAGTTGAAACTCACTATTTGAATAGCATATCAGATAGCATAATTTACATCGGGCATTTTGATATATTTTATTTTATAGGGACACGGTTTGAACCCGCGCACTGCCCGGCCGTGTACATTATGTATATGCTGCGAAAAAGTCATTCACTTCAATCTTAATTGCAAAGTAGCGGTTATTCGGATCCTATTTATGTATCCAAAGTATAATTATTTTGGTTTTTGTTTACTGCTTAACACAAGACAGACCGAGAGCTCAACAGTCAATTAAAAATAAAAAATAAAAACCATTAAATTATTAGGGAAACTTGTCTTCCAAAATAGCAACACTGATCTTCGCAATCCAACTACTGCACGCTATTCGGTTCAATTAAACGACTATGGCCTAACAAGCGACTCTGTCTTAACCTACCTAATTTGTATCAAGGAATTGCCAATTACTACGCATTACCATACACACAACATAAACAAGAAAACAAACTCGCGTATTTTAATTTATTTCGCGGCCTGATCCAAAATTAAGCTCGTTGTACGGCTTAGAAGAATCTTAATGCAGCCTTAACTTCCTTATTTGTACTTCAGCGGTTGAAATGAGTTTGCTGATTAAAATTTTCAATTTGAAGTTAAGAAGCTGTGTTTAACAAAAGTAATGAACATACGAAGATCATAAGGATATTTGTTAGCAGCATTTTCTTCTGGAACGTTCTCCATAGAAGTAAGAGGCGTACACTTTTTCATTGGTGTTGGTTAAAATAAAAACCAAACTAGCTGACTGGTTGCAACAAGTACAGGATTTTTACTGGTGGTAGGACCTCTTGTGAGTCCGCACGGATAGGTAACACCACCCCGCCTATTTCTGTCGTGAAGCAGTAATGCGTTTCGGTGTAGATTTACGTTGTAGATGTCTATGGGCTCCAGTAAACACTTAACACCAGGTGGGCTGTGAGCTTTCCCACCCATCTAAGCAATAAAAGAAATAAAAAAAACGTTTTATTTGGACCGTATGATAATGTCCACTACTCGCGACAACGTCCAATCCTCAAATACTTAAATAATAAATGCAGCGCATGGCCATTTGTTTGAAAGCCGTCTGCATTTAGTTTTAGTTTTATACTGTTATCTCTAAATGGATGAGAAAAGGCTCCACATTTCTTATCTCAATAATGTTTACTGTCTCATCAATGCAATTACTATTAATTTATAATGAAACAACTTTTGACACTATTTTATTCACATTTTTTTTTACAAATATTCCGATTTACTGAAAACATTTAATATTCTTCCAGACTTTATAGAAAATTATATTTAATATTAATTAATAACATATTTGTAACAGATAAATATGTGTCGGCAACCTGCTAATTTCTACCGCAAAATATTCATATATTCGAGGTAGGCCGAGTAAGCTAATCATTATGTTAATGCAATTAATTGATAAACAAACAAATGTTTGAGTTCCAACAATGAAGAAATTTTGCATTGCATTATTTAAGTATATTTTTGGGCAAACTTGAATGACTTTAACATAGAAAGTGAGATAGACAATGCGACTGCTGTTACATAAGATTGAAATTCATAAATCTAATTTGAATTTCTTAGACATTGTTCATATTCAGACCAGCTCGTCTGATAACTGAATTCAAACTTGAAAATTACTTGTTTAATAACTCTATTACACGAAGTACCCCATTGAGAGTTACTTCGTCGTAAACCACTGTAACGTGTAATTAATAAGAACCGTCAAAGAATTCGTTACCGCTCTCAAGACAATAAAACGCTTTCGGATTATTATATGAAACGCTGAAAGCTAATTCAACTCATAATAAATCCTGAGACTTGTTAATTACCTCGACGAGACTCGCAAAGGGCCCTCCCTTTGTTTTGGCCTTAACTTTCGCCAACTTAAAAGGTTTTCGTTTAAATAAAATGCCACTAGGGACTTATCTGCTGTGCATAGTAAGTACATAACTGCATTTGAATATAGAGTGCTTATAAAAATTCTAGGGCGGACTCCTCGTCTTCCGCCTTTCATTGTCGCGCTCAAAGAAGAAATATAATATAGTTTGGAGTATTTCAAAGCTACTTTCATTAGTATCGGTGTAATTACAAAGTTAAACTTTCTCCGGTCTACATTAGATCAATACAAAACGTTACTTATACAATCTTTAAAATTAACTTTTATGAATAGAATTTACTTCATTTGAATTTCTTAAAGGTCGGGTTTTACTTTTGAATTCGATTTAGTAATTTCCATTAGCTGGGTAAAATAAGGACACACTGAAAATATTTATGGCGCTTAATTTCGGCCATTACAGGAATAGATAAAAAAGGAAAAATTACATGATTTTTAATTAGCTCTAACTGAAAGAAAGGCAATTTATAATCTAGATCTCGTTATCGGAACTTTTTTCTTTGTTTTCATAAATTCGCTGGTAGACGCTGGTAGAAGAGTAGTGCTTCGCAGAATCTAAACCTAAATACGTGAGTTATGCTGTATACTAATTAATGATGAGTTCATTAAACTAACAGAAGATAATAAATAAATAAAGTCAGATAATGCCAACGACACAAATCTGCTCGGCTATGCTAATGGTTTTACATTTCTATAATTTGCCTGTAGTAGTAGAACCCTAACCTATTTTCGTGTTCAGTCTCTTTTCAATTCGTGTCTCTCTATTTCTTGTTTTAACTAAAGATTCCCAAAACCAAATCATGTACCACAAACAGCA
The DNA here is from genome assembly GCF_003987935.1 of Bombyx mandarina. The sequence continues at coordinate 265,164 of NW_021011640.1, forward strand.
TCATAAAATCCCTCTCCCGGACCAATGACCAAAGGAATTTTAAAATTAACCACACTCGTGAATCTAATTTTACCAATTTAAAACACCGTGACCGTGATATGATTTGATGATATAACCATTGATTTACATATATCAACCCTCTGGATATAACAAATTTGGAGACCCTATTTTTTCAATATTGAGTACATTATTTAACGTGATTTGAATAAATTCCAATCGGACCCAAAACATTTTTCGGCCGAGTCGCAGTCTACTGAGCGTGACCTATGTGCACATACTTTACATGTATACAAAGAGGCGGATTCAAAAAGGGCCCTCGCAAACGAAGCATAACCTATAGTTCTTTATTTTATAACGAACTCACAAACTATTATTACCGCGTCACTACGTCATGCCCACATCATGGCTAACATCCGCCCTACATTCAAACACATATCTGATATCGTTTGTTTTACTAATCCAACTCCAAAAGAGCCTTAAGTGATACCCGGACAACGTACTTACGCCATTCTCCATCTGATTCGTTCTTAATTCAAAGTTATAAATGATGGATAAATGATTTCTTGACAATTTAATGCGAACGTGTGTTGTCCAAGTTTAGTGTTCGTTAATAACAATCAAGTTCAGATACGATTTTCTTATATTATTATTCGAATTCAGTTGTAGTTTAATGATTTTTATCGAAATGTTTTGTTTTCGAGAAGATAATGTTCTTTTAAGTAGTTTATTTGATTGATGGACTAACATAGATTTTAGATAAATGGAACATAAATAATGTTTTAGTATTCGTTTTATTACAATTTTATTGTTTGTTCTTCAAATCGCCGAAGCTAAGTTGTTCAAAGTAGATATTAGTGTTTCTATTGGGAATTAAATTCGTTTGAATTTAAATAGCTCAATAAAACTTCTGCGACTAGTACATTTTGAATTGAAATCACGAGTTTTTTTATTTTTTTATTGCATAAACGTGTGCCCACCTGGTGTTAAATGGTTACCGAAGCCCATATACATCTACAACGTAAATGCCACCACCCACCTTGAGAGATGAGCTCTAAGGTCTCAGTATAGTCTATTGGGAATCAAAAGAAGGTAACTATTTCAGTTTTTTTTTTGGTCAGGAGGAAATCACCGGACTTCCATTCTCCACTGGGAATGGCGGGCGGGGCATGTTGCAGTCAAACCGACTAAAACCTCCTGTCGCTCAACAACCAACGTCCAAACCTCGCATGAGACAGAACTCATGAAAAGGTAAGGAGAGGAGTGAAGCGTTTGGTGCGGAGCAGATCTCTCCCACCACCCTCCCCCTCGGGACGCCGGGCCAGTCGTCGTCGGCGCCACGACCACCAGCCCTCTCGGTCGGCAGGCTATCCGAAGCCCGCCTAGATGGCGCCGGAAGTATTTCACATAGGACATAATAATATTTAATATAACCCAGTGTAAATAATTCAGGTAAAACACACTTATAGCTAGCTGCTTGATTACAAATTTCTATCCATATCCAATAATATAAGATCATAATCATAATATCATTTTTTACTGATGGTAGGACCTCTTGTGAGTCCGCACGGGTAGGTACCAGCATCCCGCCTATTTCTGCCGTGAAGCAGTAATGCGTTTCGGTTTGAAGCGTGGGGCAGCCGTTGTAACTATACTGTAAGACCTTAGAACTTATATCTCAAGGTGGGTGGCGGCATTTACGCTGTAGATGTCTATGGGCTCCAGTAATCACTGAAGGTGGGCTGTGATCTCATCCACACATGTAATAGAAATAAAAAAATTCTACTTTTGAAATCACAATGAAATTTGAGAACAAATGGAAACGTGAATCTCCTCAAGCACAGAATAATCTGTGAAATAATTGCAAACCCGAAGCATTGTTGAGCGGACTGTGCCAATTACGGTTCGCAGTAATTGCTCTGGTGACAAAATATCCTCCAAAAATTCTTAAGAACTGGTCGACATAAAAGTCACATGCTCCCGGGGCTTATTACGGCAATAACAATTTAAGGAAGCCGAAAGGGTGGCAGAATTTCGTCGAATTGTTTTTGTTCGCCGCGCCGTCTCAGTTTTACGGAATTGTTTTATAAACAATGTTTACAACAGTAACTTTATGGTCCACTTGTTTTATTCTGAGTTTTTCGGGCCACTATTGCTTGCTACTTTGTCCTGACTAATTTTGTATTACGACACCAAAGTTTCACTTTTAGGACTGACGTGTTTGAATTGTCCTTCTATTGTTTGAGACGCAATACTTCGGTAATCACTTTCCGTTTTCGCTTTTAACTTGCTGTTTGTCATAAAAGTGAAATTTATTGCTGGGTTCGAGTAGAGAGTAAAGTATGAGATGACGTTAAAATAAGAAACAATGTCTTTGTCAACAATGAAATTGAAATTTTTTTTTTTTGTGAATAAAGGATGAGATGACGTAAAATAAGAAACAATGTCTTTGTCAACAATGAAATTGAAATTTTTTTTTTTGTTTCTTGGCTATTCTTATGTCAGTCAGTATTTTACTTGATTATATTGTTCTGTGTACGAATTTTTTTGCCTTTTACGATAAACTCATTCATCACCGATCAGCTCATGGCCCATTTGCGTTACAATTACTGTAGTCTACAGGCGTTTACTAGTGGTAAGACGTCTGGTGAGTTTGCACAGGTAGGTACCACCGCTCTGCCTATTTCTGCCGTGAAGCAGTAACGCGTTTCGGTTTGAAGGATGGGGCAGTCGTTTTACTGTTAAAAACCGAGAACTTAGAACTTTCTAGGCTCCAGTAACTGCTTAACACCAGGTGGGCCGTCAGCTCGTCCACCGGTCAAAGCAATCACAAAACTCATCACAACGAGAATATCGGCACCCACCTTGAGACAATAGTTTCAATTCTCAGTTGTTTGTATAAAGGTTGTCGCATATTTTATACCGAAGCGGTAGAAATAGAGGGGTATGTATCACCACTGGATATCAGTAGGTTGAACATATTATACTAAGCAGTAAATTGTATTTCAAAAAAAACTACGCTTTATTTTTTTCGGTTATTCTAATTCGTAATACTGACTTTTTGTTGAGACTATTGGATTTACGTTTATTTTATCTACGTATTAATATCTCAGTTGTTTTTTTAACAATACTGCTGAAGAATCTAGTGAATCTAAAGTACGCCTGGAAAGCTATGCATTTGAAGTGCTTCGTGACTGACTTTTGCCCTGAATATTTAACTGAGTGTGCCCCACGGCACCGTCTCATGCCAGATTCGTGCTATCATCCAGCAATATAAAACATTGCAAAGTATACCGCGAATATTATTTGTATTTCGTGTTAACCTTACAAATAGTTTCTGTATACTTACTATACACAATATTCGTCTGCTAAATCCAATTCCTTTTTGATTTGAAATCTATATATTAATACGTGAAGCAAAAACTTTGTATCCCTTTTTAGGAAAATTGTGCGGACGGAGGAGTATGAAAATTTCCACACTTATAGAGAATATAGAGAAGCAGTGCACAATGCTAATATTTATTTAAAATAATGCATAAAAGATACAATAAATCAATAAAGAAAACATTACACACACTACATACCATGTATTTGATGCACAAACGCATGCATACTCTTTATTGTCAAGCTTTTGTTTTTGACGTCTGTTGTCAAATTGAGAATAAATTAAATATTGTTTGTCTTTGTTAATATTTTTTATAGTGTAGTCTTGTCGAAATTTGTGATTATAGAAGTGTAAAATACAATCATAATAGTGTACAAACTTACAATTCCAATTAATTATAGTCGAATTTCGACTACTGCGGGACCTCTAGTTCATTAGTATTTCGCAAATAAACATTAATTGGCACATGTATCAGTCACATGTGTCAGTTATTATTACTTGACAGTTTACAAGGAGAGACTCTTAAATGTTAAAAGCTTACTTGCAAGTCCTTACCAAAGCATATCTTCGTGATTATAATACTATCTTATATTATCTACAGCTCATCAGCTAAATAGATAATAGTTTAAAAAAACTAACAAAATACGCTTTTATAGAAAATCCAACTAAAAAGTAGAAAATAAATTTTAATAAATTTGAATTAAAAATAGTGTAAGAAAAAATAATTTTATTGTATAAAAGCGTGGGGTGCTTTTCAGGATATTATCAACATAACCCTTCTACTCATATCTGTTCATAAATTATTTATAACTACTGATACCATGCACTCCACGCTTTTTTTTACAATAAAATTAATATTAAAAATTTTGAATACTGTATTGTCATCTGTCCTTAATAAGTATACCAAATTTCGAGTTAATCCGACATTTTGAAGGGAGTCAAAATTATGTTCAAAGATTCCGTTACATACTAACATACATACGCCTAAAGCGTCTAATAAAAGCGCATTAAAAAGTGATTGTTCTAAAAGTCCTAATTTTACAGTTTGTGAAAAAAAGTGTTTGTTTTCTTGTAAATGTGTTCTGATAGTGGGACCTAGCGCAGGCTGTCGATATCACTAAACTACATATTTCTTTCACGAAGCAATCCCAATAGAAGATCAGGTAGCCGAGATTCCAAAAAAAATTCTGAATTCTCCGGTGACAACTTAGCATCAAGTCAATGATGTCTGTTATCTGTAGCTGTCATCGTAGGCGACAAAAAAAAAACAATTGATAAAAAAAACGAACCAAAAATCTTAATGCATAATTGATTTAATAAATTAACGATACAATAAATTTTGATACTCAACAATCTTGTTAATTAAAGTCAATTTGAATAACTGTACAAAACGTATTACTGGTTTCGTGTAATTTCGATCAGTGTCGGCACTCTCAATTGGTATGTTTAACTTTTAATCACAACTTATACTAATAAAAGCCTGTTTTGTAACATTTTGCTCGTTATACGTGCACAATGTAAAGAAAACAGTATGTTAATTTACAAATTAGTGGTCAAAAACAAAAAAAAAAGTCTATCATTGACTATTAAAAACTTAATGTATAACTTTAATGGAATATCATACACCGCGTAGTATGTGAAACTTGAAGACATATGCTATGTGTGCTTTTTGTTTAAATATAGTCAAATTATGTGGTTAGCTGTTCATGTATTATAGTTTTTTTTTTCTACCAAGTAGGCAGACGAATTCACAGCTCACTTGCTGACATTGATGACGTCCATGAGCGACGGTGACCACTTACCATCAGGTGGGCCGTATGCTCGCCTGCCTACAAAGGCAATAGAAAAAATAAAATAAAAAATGTTTACGGGGACAATTGATACTTTATTTGGTCAGTCTCTCACATCTGAGGACCATGGTGATCATTAGATATGGTTCACCACCACCATTTTGGATTACACTGGGATGGGAGCATCAGTTTCCAACGGCTTTAGTTCGTGGCGCTAATTAGACAATCTCAGAAAAACAAAACATTCAGTCCCAATGCCGCAAGCGCATTACTGTTCTTTCTGGCATCGTATTTTTCAACCTGTGTTTTAATTTACAAATTACAGTAATATTGACGTCGGCCTACGATCCATCTAGCTTGTTAGTTTGAAACCAATAAATTTTTGAATTTAACCTCATCCTTCGCGTAATGGTGTTGATGTGAAAATCGTTATTTAAGGGGCAGCTGCATTTGATCCGAGGACCTTTTTAAATTACGTCATGATTCGAAGCTATTGATGTTCGTTCGATTATTATTACCTAGCCTTTTAATTTAGTTTATGTTTCTCAAAATTAAAGACAAGAGGCTCGATACCCAAATTGAACATTTATAATCGTGAATGTTTTTATTGTAAATCTTTTTGAGGAGTAGTTTTCTCCAAAGGAGTAGTTTTTTTTTTATTGCTTAGATGGATGGACGAGCTCACAGCCCACCTGGTGTTAAGTGGTTACTGAAGCCCATAGACATCTACAACGTAAATGCGCCACCCACCTTGAGATATAAGTTCTAAGGTCTCAGTATAGTTACAACGGCTACCCCACCCTTCGAACCGAAACGCATTACTGCTTCACGGCGGAAATAGGCAGGGCGGTGGTACCTACCCGTGCGGACTCCCAAGAGGTCCTACCACCAGTGATTACGCAAATTATAATTATATTATGCAAATTATAATTTATATAAGATTCAAAAATTATGGGAAAAATGTTTTTAAAAATATTCAAATCAATTACTTTCTAATTGAGAGAGAGATAATATTGATATATAAAAAACTTGCTACAGCCTGGTATGAATAACGATACGTTCTAGTTTTTTTTTGTTTTGATTAGATAGTTAGGCTTAAATAGGGTTGAAAAAAACTGTAGTGATTCCCAGGAAACGTCTTGTTATATCGCATTTTTATGACAAGCTTTTCAATCTGGTAGATCTCTCACATTATAATACAAATGAATTTCTCAGCGTGGTTTGCTTTCGATAACAGTGAGTATTTTTCTTTAAGCAATATTAATCATGTTTTGATGTCTATGTGATATAGGTATCAGTAGATACGCAAATAACGTATGTAAGGCTATTTAGCCTATATATTAGATAGTAATAACTAGTTTCCAAAACGTAGTATCTGATATAATATTTATTTTTTATTTCAACCTGGTTCTTAAACTTTGTGATGATAGTTCATGCCCGCCTTAAATTAAAGACTCGCCGAGCGTAAAAGGGGGCCAATTAAAGAATTTATTGTCGAAATGTGTTGTAAAATAATAAATTCTACAATGGCTGCCAATGGTCCCTTATTAATTACCTGCGTCTGTGTTTGGGCTGTAATGGGCAATGGGCTCTGTTGTTTGACCGAGGGGTTCAGTTACGTTTTTTTTTCCTTATTATGGATCTCTTTTGCTGTTGACGTTGCTTGAAGATATTTATTAAAAACAAACTGCATAGCGCAACATTATTGGATTTTGGAGTGCATGAGCTCACGACCCACCTGCTGTGAAGTGGTCACCAGCGCCTATAGACATCAACAACGTAAATGACACCACCCACCTGGAGACACGAGTTCCATATCTCAGTTTTTAAGGACAACGGCTGCCCTTCAAACCGAAACGCATTACTGCTTCGCGGCCAAAATAGGAAGGGCGGTGGTACCTATCCGTGCGGACTCACAAGGCGCCCTACCACCATTAAAAATACTTTATAATCTCTGAATAATTTATAATTCTATATTTAAAATAAGCGATCGTCCCGGGCTTCTGATTGTTAAGTTGAAGTGGCGGTAGGCTGTTTACGAGTAGACATAATATAAATCTTACAAATTTATATCCGAAACATAATAAGAGGAAAATGTTATTCACGACACCAACAATAAGGCACTATGTCCGGTCTCTGGTCGTATTCAGACATAATTGGCGTGGGTCAATTTTACTTTCTTAAAATCTGCATGCTTAATATGGGTTTTTTCTTGCAATACGGTACTTTTGCGGTAGGCAGCGGCTTGGCTCTGCCCTTGGCATTGCTGAAGTCTGTGTGCGACGGTAACCACTCACCATCAGGTGAGCCGTATGCTGGTCTGCCTACAAAGGCAATAAAAAAAAAAACATTTTTATCCAAGTAAATGTTACTAGTACTTGGATCAAAGCTCTTGGATCAACTCGCCTAAGAGTAACAGCTTAAAAGCCGCTGTTTCGCCAAAGCATCTATCGTTAAATCGAAATTGCTCAATCATCAATTGATCTGACAGAAAAATTAAGCAGGCTGACGTAATGTGCTGTGTCACCTCAAACTCTTCGATGAGTTCCACTAGTACAATGACCTGTGTTTAAGATACTGCTAGCGTTAGAGCTAGTAGCTTCCATCAGCACTGAGAGCTAATGCAGTTGCATCCATTAATTTGGACCAAGGGCCTTAATGGCAGTTGACTACTGTTAGTCGGATCAGAGGCTCAGTTATCGGTGGACACGATAAAACAGCGATTGTGTCGATGTCAGGAAGTAATACTCTGACGCTGAGTGTTATCTAGACAACGCAACCTGAGATTCAAGCCTCAACCGTATAACAACTGTCTTAGCTATCAAATCGGAACCGTTTCGTAATAAAAATAGACAGAGTGGTCGTACCTACCAGAATGAGGTACAATACATCCTACCACCAGTAAATAATGCCAGTTAACGATCGAATTAAGCTGTTATAATACTCAAAAAATGCTGCTATTTACTATATTATATTATAGCTTATAGCCTTTATGTGCGTCAGTGCCCTGGTGGCTAGTACAAAGCAACAAGAATGGAGAGCTTGGAGTGCCTAGCCCGGTGACGTTGACATGTCCTTCTAGACCATCAGCTTAGGTAAGGAAAAAAAGCGCTTGGAATGAGTCCATCTATGACCGCGTGAGGGAATACAACACCAGCATTAGTTAGGGACAGTTTACTTCTGTTCAAAATTCGAACCTGCCGAGGATGAATCCAAAATGAACCCAAAATTACTTAAGTGAAGACTCAAGGTCATATAGTTCATTTAGTAGCTGTGTCGTATTGAAAATCGTCTTCGTTTACGGTAGCTATCCCAAAGTGCCATATCCATAAGTAATTCATGCCGGCGGTTTGTTTTGAAGTAGCTTTTAATTATTGTTGGCATAACTGAAAAATGTCAGAAATCTAAAAACACGTGTGGAGCGCATTCATTCGTTTTTTGACGTGACAACGTCTTATAATTCGATGGAGCCGGCTGCACGCACGAAAAAACATGACTCATTGAGGCGTTCCATTTAAGGCTTGAAGTGCAAGCGAGAGCGCGCAACGAGCGACAAAGAGGCACAATCGGCCTCCGCGTTCGGCAGCGTTCGACATCTGTCTCTCTCCTACTTGAGTGAGCGATGCATCCGCGTGGATAGCTGCTATACAATAATACATTTACATGTTTTCGTCAAGTATGAAGTTCAGTGAAAAGTGAATGTGGTGTCAATTGTTTATAGCAACAATAATTGCGATAATTGAAAAATGAAACCATCCCATCAGTATTTTCTTATGGTGTTGTCAAGTTCAACTATCATCAGTAAGCCGACTTTACAGACAACCGATTTTTTTTATATAAAAATGTCGTAGGTGAAAAAGTACTTGACTCCCGTATGAGGCTCCTCAATTACAAACCTGCGCTCGCCTAACCATGGCTAATAATTTATTGCAGATACTTGTAAGGCATAAGGCGTCTATAAAAGTAAATAAACTTCATGAAATAACCATAAATCGTTACAGAGAAAGGCGATACATACTGAATGTGGTCGGTAAAAGGATTCTTTTGGTTAGATACGAAAAGTTTCTACGCGAACCGATTAAAAATAAACTACCTACTTGAATTTATTTCATACTCTAAATAGGTAGCACTAAAGTGGTTTTTGAATTTGTTGGTTGGATCCCTTTAAAATCAACAAGACTTTCAACAAATAAACATATTTCTGTTCATAGTGTGGTACCTAATGGTAAAATTTGTGATGGCGATGGCTATCGGCTTATTGACTACTTAATCTGTTGTCCTTAAAAAAACTAATCAAAGTGTCAAAACAAGGGCATATTATTATTAAAATAGAACTAGTAGAACTAATTTAATTGAAGTAATAGAAGCTAATCCAATGCTCGACCTAGTTTGGGTAACCTATAATATAACCCACCTGAAGTGGTTAAACGAGCTTAGAAATATGTATGTACATACGTATTTTAAAACACTAACGATATATTAAAATTCGTACATTAAAATACAAGCGAACCACGCTTGAATTTTAATGATATTTATATCCTTCCAAAACGTAACAATTGTTTTCTTGCATTATACATATGGGTTTATATGTAGCATTACTAGTTAGTAACATGTTAATTTCAACTTAAATCGGTATCTAATTTTATTCGTAACCAAAATTAAAACATCGACTTTTGATAAACCATAACGTGAGTACCTGGAAACACTTCGTACAATAACAGTTTTTTTTGTGATCGAATGCTCAGAGATCTTCGTTTCAACCTGATTTTGGGAGCCACTAAATAATTTAATGATACTCGAAGCGGTGTCAAATTTTCATCAAGTTTTGATGACTGTCATTACGTTACGAAGACCGCGTGGTTATTACGTAATTAACGGAAACGACGATTATTAACGATAATACACAAATTTGAGATTTGATTATAACAAAAAAATAACATATTTTATGAATGATTAAAATGAACATCAGTGTTTTATTAACCCGTCAATTTTGCGATTTTTATTTTTGAATACTTTTTGGATTCGTTCGAAGAAATCATTTCTCTGTATTACATAAACAATTTGATATTCATGACTGTTTTACTCTAGGAATTATACAGAGATTTTATAGAGATATGTATAAAACTTATTGCTTTAAAATTGTAGGCGTGTAATAGTATATTATAAGACTTTAGTTGGGAACATAGAACACAATTAAAAAACGAAAATAGATTGTTTATTTTTATTTATTTCCAATCGCTACAAATCGAAAACGTAAACATGATCATATTTCAATGTTTCTATTTGTTGCTTCAGTGTATTTTTTTTTTTTTAATTGTATTTATCGTATCTCGGTCGTTGGGATTTAAACAATTTTGTTTTTAGAAATCACACCTTAAAGTTCGAATTAAGCGTTTCGTTTTCTTTACGACGTGGCGAAGTACGGGTTGAAGCTTAACAACCGCTAACAAGGTATCATTGTAAGGATGTCGACCTCTTGATAATATGTTTTTATCGATGCTTTTACGCATTGTTCTAATGGTGTTCTTCGATAAAAATAAAATGAAATATAAAAAACAAATTAGTTAAATTACTTTAGGTACTAGGATAAATTGATAAATATTGTGACTTAAACATGGTTTGAAACGAGGTCGTGTTTAAGTCGATCTTTAGATTTCAACTTAACCTCTGATTAATGGTTTTTTTTTTTGGCAGCGTCAAGCTGTTGTGTCTTTGGGTTCCAATAAGTATTTTTCATCAAGTGAAGTCACGTTAAAAGGATGATAATTATTCTAATGTACTTTGATCTATCTCATAGATGGCCATTTCGTTCACATTGTGGCTTTAGTAAGGACCAAGCGCTAAATAAACACTGGATTCCAGTGACCTTCAATGCTAAAATAAATAATTAAAACGCACCTAATTTTAGAACGTATTTCAATAATAAAAACATCGATAAAATGAGTCCGTCCCTAAACGTTTCGGCAGGTGGCGAAACATCAGACAAAAGCTGTTCGTATCATTATGTTGTCTTGTTACCGACGCCCGCGCATCCCGACTTTTCTCTCAAGGGCGGTAATTGCTTTGCATATTCACACCGGATTCCTGACCGTGTCCGCGGGTGGATTTGGTCCTGCATACGTGCAATCGTGTTTTGCACTGCGATGAGGTGTGCTTAGCTACTATTTGATTATTTAAAGGTTTTTGTTTTTTAACAGGAAGCAGTTTTTTTTTATTTTTCGAACGAAGTTCCTTATAGGACGATGCGGAGAGGTACCATAACTGGGAAAAAACGTCCGTAACGTAAGATTTTTATTAGTAATGCACACAGTGTACGACTTAACTTTGTAATAACGTACAAAATATAACATATCTTTTTATCGTTCATTGACCACGATCTCAGAGCGTTGGTTTGCGCAATACACTATACAAACAACCGTAAATGAAGTATACCACAATAAGTTCGCACGTTACCGAACGACCGTGGGTTGTTGCGAAACCTCCAGTTGTATTTTCTTTATACCTCGAATAGAACTTAAAATAAATATTATTATAATAAGGAACTTCGTTCCTATCCGGTGTCCCACGATACCACACATCTTTTTTAATTTAAAGTTAAGGAGGCTGTCTCCGAAGCCAATATTAAGAGTATGCACACTATATTAAATAATATAATTATATATTTATAAATGGGGACAAATATTTTATGCAGTCGTCGCGTAATGGGTAAATTGTGCGCCCACTGAGTCGCGATTCCGATTCGGTGAGGCTTGCTAGGGCTTCGGTCCTTGCTTGGGCTGGTGTTAATAAATTCTCTCGGGCTGAGCCCATAAGCTAAGCTATCCGTTCGCGTTCTTTAGACTATCAGCGAATAGGTAGGGAAAAATCGTAATGTATTTATACGAAGTATAGATACTAAGTCGGGCTTAATGATCCTAGGATACGCGATGAAGAACTAATATCTATATCTATACTAATATATAAAGCTGAAGAGTTTGTTTTTTTGAACGCGCTAATCTGAGGAACTATTGGTGCGATTTGAAAAAATCGTCCAGTGTTAGATAACCCATTTATTGACGAAGGCTATAGGCTACACAAAATCACGGTAAGACCAATACAAGTGGAGCACCAGTAAAGAATGATTCAAAATATTTTCACTTTTTACGTAAATGAAGTGGGGGGTAAAATTTAGCGTAATGCCAAAGTAACTATTCCACGCGGACGGAGTCGCGGGCAAAAGCTAGTTTTATCATAAAACCGAAACTCGAAAATATACTGTAATTGCGTAAGTGTCACTACTCTGTCCATTTTTGTCTCAAAGCATCGTGTTTTCGAATTCGAAGGGTTCGCATTCACTGCTGATGTCTATGGGCTACGTCACCCGCTTAATAGCAAACAGACTGTGATAATTGTCCCCTAATGTTATGACAATATTCCAATCATTCATCACTTACGCAGCTTGCATGTATTGAGTACCTAGCTGATAAAAAAAACGATCTGCCAAAGTTAATAATACACTAAAATATAATTTCTAATTTTCGATCAATCTTCCTCAACATTCAAACGGATGTGGATTTACCAATAACAATATTAATCTGCGGTTGCGATTTTCGAAGAATTTTAATGCATACAGAAGTTTATAATTTTAATACATTGTATTCCATTGTAAATCACAACAAATATTGCGGTTTAACGCACGTTTTTTTTTTTAATTGTGTTTATGGAAGATCGTCCACGTCTTTGAAAAATTAGATCGAAGTCTCAAGTGTATTGTGAATGACTGTTTCGTGTCAGAATTAGCAGGATGATGGTAGCTGCCCGTGAGGGCTTACCACAAGTAATTACGGTAATTATTATTTTCTTGGTTTGATTCTTAAAAAAATGTTTCAGAATATGGTAGGCAGCGGTTTGGCTCTGCCCCTAGCATTACTGACGTCCGTGAGTGACCGTAACCAGTGATCGGTCTTGTGGGCCGTATGCTCGTCTGCCTACAAGGGCAATAAATAAACAGAATAGTATTTTATTGAAGGCAAATAGAGGTCGGATGGGTGGACGAGCTCATAGCCCACCTGGTGTTACTGGAGCCCATAGACCTTTACGACGTAAATGCGCCACCCACCTTGACTATAAGTTCTAAGGTCTCAAGTATAGTTACAACGGCTGCACCACCCTTCAAACCGAAACGCATTACTGCTTCACGGCAGAAATAGACGGAGTGGTGCTACTTACCCGCGCGGACTCACAAGAGGTCCTACCACCAGTAAAGTATGGTGGCAGTAACTCTTTACCATCAAGTGGGCCACATGATCGACTATCTTCGGCTCGAATAAAATCCTAAAGAAATTAAATTCTATACGAATGTTGTTCTGATCTTTACCGTCCACAATGGATAGACCAGGGCGGTAATTACGTTAACGCCTATATTTCACCGGCAACATTCTTGGAATGCAACTGTACATGAAAAATTACAACAAAAAATCTAATTAATGGCCTGGTAACATTACTAGTTCCGTGACTTTCGTTTCGATGAACTCATCAAGGTGGAACATAAAGCCCTCTATACGTTGGCCCAACATATTTTGTCCATCGCGGCACCAATATTCTCGAATCTTCAATCGTGTACTGGGCACAAGCCAAAAAATTATTGCCTTTAGCTGCGTATATTTTGTGCATATATTTTGAACATTTATTTGCGGTCACGGTAAAGTTTTTAGATGGGTGGACGAACTCACAGCCCACCTGGTGTTAAGTGGTTACTGGAACCCAGAAACATCTACAACGTAAATGCGCCACCAATATTGAGATATAAGTTTCAAGGTATCAGTATAGTTACAACGGCTGCCCCACCCTTCAAACCGAAATGCATTACTGCTTCAAGGCAGAAATAGGCGGGGTTGTGGTACATACCCGTGCGGACTCACAAGATTTCCTACCATCAGTAAACAATTAAAACTCATAAAAAATACAAAGTGAACTGCGAACGAAGGCACTTACCATGTGCTCGAACTATTAATTAACTACACCTTTATATTTTATTTATTATTTTATTATTTTTTCATTCTAATAATCTTAGTACTTCTGATTCATTTGTTCAAATGTTGGCCAAGTTGGACCCAATTCGGGACGAAACTACGATGGTCCAACTTCGATATTAAGTACAAGAGATTATCACATTAGCGATGCCAACCGATAATTACTGTGTGCGTTAGTTGGGCGTTCACGTATACATCATCCAAGTTTAAGATGTTAGTCGAATTATTGTTCAGACAACACTAATCGCTTCAAACTGTTAATTTGGATACCGTTGCTCGTGTTTTCGTAAGTATTAACAGACGAGTGAGAATTCATATAGATATGACATCATAATTGTTCAAGTCAATCCGCCATTTTGGTAACAAGAATCCCATTGTCATTTTTTTCTCTTTGTTGCGATTCGGTATTATGGATAAACCTAACTCAATGTTATAACTATATGTGTCGAACAAATAATGAACATTCCTTATATTACTCTTTCAATTTAAAAATAAATAATAATCTACTAATTAAAAATTACATTAACCAAATCTTTTCATACAAACCGTGCTTAAACGAACCTAAACCATTCCTAGCCATTACTCAGCACAATAATATTTCACTTAAAATTTATTTGTTCACAAGTACGGAGTCATGTTTCTTAATAAACCGTATTTTAATTAACATTTAAAGCAATTAAATGGAACTCTTTATTTATTGTTTTCACAGCGAACTAATATTCTAAAATTAATTTCAGGATTTGTACAAAGTGTTCAATTAATTTCTCGAAGTAGACGCTGGCTTTGCCAGTGAAATTACGTAGTATGCAACAGCAATTATTTTAACTATAGATTATATTGATTCCCGAATACACTTTTCTGTAACTATAGCTGAATATATATTATTAGTAGTTATATCTAAAAAAAATCTAATGGCTTACTAATTCTGAATTGGGCTATTAAGCTTTTTGGTGGTGCTGGTTTTCTGGTGCTTAGTTATAACTGAAACAAATAGTCATTACAATGTAATGGGGCTGCTGCCCCTCCTCATACACTGGGTGGAAATCTAATTGGTTACATGAATACTGTAAATAATTTAAATTACTTTACGGCTTAATATCGGGTTTATTATTTATATTATGAGCCCAGTGTTAGCATGGACATATGCTGATAAGATGGTGCTTTGATGTGACCGGGTTCCAAACTCGTTTTCTTTTAAATAATTACCAGAATATGTATTCCTACTGACGCGTTATCAGGATTATTAATGCGCTAGAAGAAAAATAGTCAAACATCGTGTCCATCTTGAATACAATTAATTCAATAGGTAACACATCTTTAATTTTGTCTAAAGACCTTTAAATTTTTCATAAGATATGGAGATGTATGTGTAAAAAATTAAAAAAAGGTACCCGGCCTTGCCAGAATTATTATGAGTTACGTAATTTTGTACGTGTCTCACTAACTAAGAATCCTCGAAAAGAACTCAGTCACTTACAAAGTAAGGTCATTATTTTGATAAGATGAATGTATAAAAACAAAAAATAGTTTAGACTGATTTGTAAAAAAATAGTTTAAAAATTAAAATTAAATATTATTACGTTAATTGTTACATAATATTTTTTGCCTTGCAATAATTATCATAAAATAATAAGCTTAAATTACACAGTGCGTAGATTTAGCATAGTTATAAGATTGTTTTTGCGTGTATTGCGATTTAATATTCTCTTGCAAGAAATGGCTGTTTTATAATATACTAGGCGAAAATAAAACTTCATAATATAAACATCAATTATTTATGGCCAGCGCTGCTGACTTAATTGTATATGGATTGTCTGATGAGCTGAGTGATGATATTTTGGAAGTTAAAGCTCAAACTTAAATCCTACTTTCTTGATAACCACCAAGTTACAAGCGATAATGATTTTTATAATGATATCATTAAAAAATTAAAAACAACATTTTAAAAACTTTTTCGTTGTTATACATTATTAAAAATGACACAAGCTTAAAGGTGTTAGAGTGTATTTTTTTTATTGCTTTTAAACACACACGGGTACCTAACCGACTATTTTTGCCGAAAAGCATTCTATCTGGAAGTATGTTTCCGTTTGAAAAGTTACCGTAGAATAAAATAAACGGCACTTCGATCGGATCTTTCAAAGCCATTGTTTATTAATTACATCAACAGTCTTATGATAATTGGGTTATTTGAATCAACTAGTAAGGTATTTATGCATAATTATCTTGTTATTATTAAAACTAATGAAACGCAATTTGTTACCTAAGTGCTGGTGCAAGGACATTCTGTATTTACGTAATACTTTGTTAGGACGATTTTGGGAGTTTCTGCCGCGATCATTATGCGTTTCGATTGGCAAGAACTGGCATTCATTGTTCTAATACATTTATAATTGTAATTTTATTTGCTTTTTTAACATTGCAAAAATCATCATTTATGAGAAAAATAAGTATGTAGTAGGATCCGTCTTAAAATTTCATAGAGCAGGAGTCAGTGTTATGAATTACGTACGTATGTTACGGATATGTAAGATGTGTATTTAATTTAGTTTCCCTGTGAGTTCGCTAAGATTTTGCGTCAGAATATTTCTAATGTTCAGATGTGCGACTGTTTAGGCGGGCAGACAGAGTATTAAAAATTGTTGTAGACGTAATTAAAATTAATTTGACTGTTTTGTTTTTTGTTTTTGTTAGTGCATGTTAGTTCCGAAAATTCCAATACTCTACAGTTTTCGTGGTCGAATGTGATAGAAAAGTTTGAGATTCCACCCAACCCACAGAAATAATCCATAGAGTATCTCGCTGGGTCTTCTCAGTGGCACACTATTCCGATCCGTTGGTAGATTCAGCAAAGCTTTTGCTAGAGCAGATGCTAGTAACTTCCCCGTGACCACGCCTATCAGTAGGTAGGTAAAGAAAACAATCAAAGTATTAGTAACACAATTAAAATTATTTAAAATATCATAAAAATATTTAGCTGGAACATGTTAATTTTTTTTAATGCAATATAAAAATCTAATAAACTTTGATCTTCATAAAACATTTTTTTTATGTTATTTATAACTCCGTATTTTACCTCGTTATAGCGTTATTCAATAAGTTCTTTATTATTGTGTGGGCGAACGATTCGTTTTAATGGTCTGTATTACGTGTATTTTATATACATAAATACCTACTGCATGTGATTCTCAAATTTGGCAGAAACACTTCCGGGACGTTTGTCATATTGAAAAATATTTAAATAAATACAAACGTATATTTACATATAAAGTTATAAAGTAATATTAAAGTCTACAAGAAATAATAGAAGGTTCATTTTTCGATGACAAGCGTCTTGTCTGAGGTATTCCTTTGAAAGGTCACAACTTGTAAAAATATTTTTTTACATAACGTGATCATTTCATTAGTGCTTTTAGTTGGGAGTCCTTGAGTGATGTACTGAATGTTTAATGGCATCGACTATATTTGCGTTAAAGACATTTGAGGATCAGAAAAAAAGTAGCAAAATTAAGCCAAAATTATTTCTATCGAGACAATTTTTCTTTTTTTTTCGTTATATATTTCTATTAAAATTGAGAGCAAAATTCACAGTATAACATAAATCAAAATCATATATTCAACTGTAACTAATAACAGGGAATCTTAGTAAGCTACGTTAACGCACACAGAAAAAAATTAACAACATTGAACGTAAATATCACTAAGCACTTGTAAATAGTTTTAATAAATTGATATTTGCAAGACAAAGATGGCTCACGCAGTCCGAGTTCCCCCGCGCCACCAGAAATCATATCCGAAGTCGTCCTCTGTTAAAATGTGACATTGTATCACCTAGCTAGAGGGGTCGTCGTACCCCCCTACGGGGGCACGGAACGGGCCTCGAGGCAAATCCCACTGCCCGGACAGAAGCTCCCTGCCATGAAAGGCAAGGGCGAGGATGCAGGGAGGAGATGGGGGGGTCGCATTGTACATCTATATATACTTATACTTGAGGCCCGAGGACGGAGCTCCCCAGCGCCGACTGTAGTAATATTACTACAGTATTACTACAGTAATATTACTACTATACATATTTGCACACAGCAGTCAGCGCTAACGGGTTGAGCCTGCCACCGGCCCTATGACATAGCCCCCCTCTACAAGTTTATTGCCCACCCCCCCACGTTTATTGGCGCTCTCCCGCTCTGGGCTCCCCATAAGGGGAAGACCAAGGCGGGGAGGGACCGACTTGACTACTATTTCCTAGACGGGGGAGTGGTCCACCCATGGAAGGATATAAAGGGTACCCATAAGGGGGCACCCCATCAAGTGGGGGGGACGAAAGAGTATCAACAGCTCAGTCTCATGGGGGCACTCATTATGAGCACTCCCATATCACTCCGATTAAGCCGACTATCTTGCCATAGCAGGGGGTTCCAGTAGATCCCTTGATAGCGCTCGGCCATCAGGTGGCCTGGTCTGTAAGGGAGCTAGCTATCGTCCGTCAGCACGCTCGTAAACATTACGAGCTAGCCTCCGGATGAACTCCTCGAGCGACTCCACATCCAGATCCTGGGCGATTACGTCATTTCTGACGTAACGACCTGCTCCTACTATCGCTCGAAGAGCCAGACTTTGCTGGGCCTGTAACTTCTCCCATATAGTTCGCGGGACGAGATGGTACCAGGCCATAGCTGCGTACGTGATACGAGAACTGACATACGTCTTATAAATGCCGACCTTAGTCCTGATCGGCAACTTGGGGGTCAACACCGGCCGAAGGAGGAACCTCGCAATTGTATCATCAATTATTCGCTTGATTTTTACGTCGTCTCAGGAAGCGGAAACCTTCAATACAACAATTATATAAAAAAAAAACCAATTGTTACTACTCTATTTATTTTCTGTCAATTTACTGAAGTGTACCCGTTATGCGCTGAACAGAGTCACAGGCAAGAGCTATTCGGCAGTCGCAATTGTTTGGTGTGATACGAGTCAAGCGTGGGCGATGTTTTTGTAAGACATTGTAAACTGGTTGATAATCTTGAATTATTACTTTAATAACTTGATCATCGCGAGGTTTCATCGTTTTAAGTCAATGGTTAGATTTTTTGTGTCGGCGGCGCACCTGGTTTTTTAAAATTATAAAATTGTACAGATTGCGTCATCAATGACAATATTGCACTATCAGACTTTAAGCCGCGTGTACAATAATAATTTATCAAATAATTTACATTAACTGATTATCTTAGAGGTTTAATAGTCAGTCAGGTACCACATATTTTGTCGCATAGCAATTTACCGCCTTTCATCTGTCACTTCAGACTTAGTAGTAGAAGAGTTCAATTTACGCTGGAAATTATTCTTAGCCGCAACTAACCGCTATGAAAATGATAATGACAATATTTTGCTATGAGGAGATCTGTCTTGAACACTCCCTACATTACATATATTATATTACTGTGAGACAAAATATGAAAACATATTGTCCTTTTTTTTTTAGATACGGAAATAAATTCATTGCCCTCTTAGTATTACGTGATTAGTGTAAGTCCTGGATATCACTGAATTAAAGATGAGGGTATAGTAGAAGCTAAAGAGGAAAACGGGCATGTAGCAAAAATGAGATGAAATGATGATAATATATATTATGTATATGGGGTGTGTAAGCTCTTAATACGTCTTTAAAAACCTCTGACTTTTTAACTATTATATTGGTGACATAGATAAAAATATATGTATTAAAACTCATAAAATAAACGGCTTACAACTTATTAAATCATTCGCGTCAAAATAGTTGTCATTATTCTGAGCAGTTAAAGCCCTAAGTCACGATAGAGGATATTCATGATTTTTCAATCTCACGGTTACCTCAGAGCTTCTACGGACAGAATTTAGTGCGCGCTTTGTAATTTCGAATTGCTACCAGTGTCCTGTCTACTTTTATCTTGAAATAATTTTGCGTTCCTCTTTGATAGATCGGTTAACGATTATTTTAATTCAATTGGGACGGTGACTTCATGGCCGAAGGTAGGTCTATCTACTGTATCATCTACTTATTACCTAAGTATTATATATAAAAATCAGCTTTTGTATGTAATAGTAGTATTAGTAGTAAGTAGAGTTATCATTTTATAAACATTAAGATGTCTGACAAGGGTTTGCCACGATGTTAAGTGTCTAGCAATGAATAACGTGGTTTTAATAATATTCTGAAGGTTTTTTTTTATTATTGCCTTTGTAGGCAGACGAGCATACGGCCCACCTGATGGTGAGTGGTTACGGTCGCTCATGGACTTCAGCAATGCCGGGGGCAGAGTCAAGCCGCTGCCTACCGCTTAATACTCTCCACAAGCCTTGTTTGAAGAAGGACATGTCATAACGCTCGGGAAACACCGCGGAGGGGAGCTCATTCCATAGCCGGATGATACGTGGCAAGAAAGACCTCCGCAAACGCACTGTCGATGAACGCAGCGGTTCCAGATAATATGGATGAACTCTGCTCCGATGGCGGGAGGTGCGATGATAAAAAGGAGATGAGGGGATCATCTCAAACAATTCCTCAGAGCAGTCCCCATGGAACATACGCTACAAAATACAGAGGGAACCGAAGTTCCTCCGCAGACCCAGAGGTTCCAAACGATCCGATCCGTGAGGTAATACCAGAAAATCGCACTTTATTATTTAATGAATTTAGATTGGTATTTAGATCGGTATTTTAGACACCTTTAGTACCGTGTACCTATCAAAGGCACTGTAATCCAAACTTCATAATGTTCCATCGTTCTTACCCGTGTTGGAAGTATACGCTGACAAACATTCAGCTTTTATAAAATAACGAAGGTCTGGGGTTCACGGGCTCTTGTTCTATAAGGAAACGACAAATCCTACCAATCTAATTTAGATTACAATCGCTCCTACTTTTATGTATTTATGCATTGAAGTTCGGTCAATTGTTTCCCTTAAACCCAAGATTAAAATTCAAAATGACCGCCAACAAAGAACCATTACACACGATTTAAGACTTTTAAAGAAATAAACATTCGATGACCCTACAATTGTTTTAATTCTAAAATCGCATTGAATACGACTCCGTTAAAATTTCCCATCCCACGTTAAAAACCCTTACACCTTATCAAGTTTATTGGTCGAAGACATTGTAAGGCACTAAGGTCTTATCTTTTTTTCTAAATAACAACAATAAAATTAATAAAGTTCGACACATATTCTTGATATATAACTATCTATCACCAGTTTGTACGACGTATGCTAACGCTGACATAGCCTCTCAAGGCTATCAGCTTAAGTAGAAAAAAAAGTCGTATCAGCTAAATTGAAGTGCCCCTATTGTGTGGGCGATTGGTTTTTCACTTACGTGTCATCCAACTTCATAACTGGCGAACTAGTTCTTCAGTGATCTCAACAGTTTGAATTTTCAATAACTACCTGTTAAAACTATCGAGAAAACTTAATCTTGCACTATCAGAAAAGCGTATTACAAAGTTACTCTTTCTGAACAGACAAGAAGAGGTGTTTGTTCTTTACGGGCCTTTTAAATTTCTTTTCAATACTGTTTGTTAAATATATATATTAATACGTGAAGCAAAAACTTTGTATCCCTTTTTACGAAAATTGTGCGGACGGAGGAGTATGAAATTTTCCACACTTATAGAGAATATAGAGAAGAAGTGCACAATGCTAATATTTTTTTTTAAATAATGCATAAAAGATACATTAAATCAACAAAGAAAACATTACACACACTACCATGTATTTGACGCACACACGCATGCATACTATTTATTGTCAAACTTTTGTTCTTGACGTCTGTTGTCAAATTGAGAATAGATTAAATATTGCTTGTCTTTGTTAATATTTTTTATAATGTAGTCTTGGCGAAATTTGTGATTATAGAAGTATAAAATACAATCATAATAGTGTACAAACTTACAATTCCAATTAATTATAGTCGAATTTCGACTACTCGGGACCTCTAGTTAATATAAATACGTCAGTAAGTTTCTACAGAAAACTACGCACTAAATCTGCATCAAAAAGAAAGCTCTTAATCACATCTTCGACTAGAAAAAACGTACTGAAGTCGAATACAGGAGTAATTATGATCTCAAAAAGCTTGTAATTTTTTTACTTTCGCACGAACTTTTTACTGGTGGTAGAACCTCTTGTGAGTCCGCACGGGTAGGTACCACCACCCTGCCTATTTCTGCCATGAAGCAGTAATACGTTTCGGTTTGAAGGGTGGGGCAGCTGTTGTAACTATACTTGAGACCTTAGAACTTATATCTCAAGGTGGGTGGCGCATTTACGTTGTAGATGTCTATGGGCTCCAGTAACCACTTAACACCAGGTGGGCTGTGAGCTCGTCCACCCATCTAAGCAATAAAAAAAAACGAACGTTCAATGAATCAATAAATCTCGTAAAATAAAAAAGTCAATTTAAATGAATTAAATTTTACCAATTTCAACCCCCTTAAAGTTTTATTGTTCAAATATCGATAAGTGAAGTATCATTAATTTAATTTTATCAAACATAATGGTACTTTATTATTTTCTTATCGTATTTATGTAGAAAACAATGTGTTATTTATGATAATATAAGGCGATGCAGTAATGAACCGCAGCTAATTAACTCCTAATTGTAATAAATTTTCGTTTTAATGCTGGCAAAACGTGATAGTGACATGGAAACACGAGCAAATAGGTACTATAGTGATAAAAAGTTGATTCAAACCTTTTTACTTTTTTTAATGAATTGTTTGAATTTTTGAATTTAATGTACTTATTTATTTTTCAAATAATTTACGAACACCTTTTTCAAATGGATATCAATTGCATGTTAACCATACCCTAGAACACTAATGTTAAAAATTGCATGTGTACTGTTTTTTAGTTTAGTAAGCATTGGGCAGCAGCTTGGCTGTATCCCTGGCATTGACATCGTCCACGGGCGACTGTGATAGCTCACCAGCAGATGGACAGTGTTCTTGTCTACCTAAAAAGTTTATTTTACGTAGTAGCTATAATATTATTAAGTTCTCCTGTGGATGGTCCTCCTTATGGCGGATGCATACGAGACAATTGCAATAAATCATCAAACCATTAAAGCGTCAATCGGTATCTATATTATAGCTGCATCTACATATATTAACTATTATTTATCATATTACAATTGGCCACGATATATTTAAAATTTGTTAGCTTATATAACAAGGTATTATATAACGTATATATATTTTTATGTTATGTATTAATCATTGAACTATAAAACAAAACTAATAACTTTCCAACGTCCCATTCGAAGATTGAAAAAATCCGAGCCTCTTTTGTTCCGGCTCCGTTCATTAACTTAAAACTGTCAACTGTATTTAAAAAAAGAAAATATTGCGTTAAAACGAAAATTAAAAGCCGAAACCGGCGTCCCGACGATTCGGGCGCGAATAAAAGTGTTTAATTAAACGGTGTTATTGATGGGGAGGCCGCGAGATGGCGTTTAATCAACAACTCCGCTGTTTCCTTTCGACTTTATTTTTTAATTCGACTTAATTGCGAGAGTTACGACTCTCGCCAGTCGAGTGCCTAAACATTTTATGTCCTTTATCGAGGCATTGAATGCTGCAGTTCGATCTTAATTACTAAATACTATTACTCTAGCTAGATACTCGAACTCTAGACCTATAGAGATTTCTAAAGGAAGGTTTGTTCACACATATCCGTATTAATAAATTAAGTATCGTAATCAAACATCAAAATATGTTTTCAAAACAAAACCGGACTCCTTTCTCGCTGTAGACAACCGGACGACCTCATGTGTGAGGTGTTAAATGAACAATACAAAGTGAATAAAGGACCTAAGCTGTGTTGTCCAATCCTTCAAATGATGCAGCAGGAGAGTCACTCCTACACCTACTGGTGGTAGGACCTCTTGTGAGTCCGCGCGGGTAGGTATCACCGCCCTGCCTATTTCTGCCGTGAAGCAGTAATGCGTTTCGGTTTGAAGGGTGGGGCAGCCGTTGTAACTATACTGAGATCTTAGAACTTATATCTCAAGTTGGGTGGCGCATTTACGTTGTAGATGTCTATGGGATCCAGTAACCACTTAACACCAGGTGGGCTGTGAGCTCGTCCACCCATCGAAGCAATAAAAAAAAAAGTCACGACTCCTAGTAATGAGTTAAGTGACGCGAGGAGGAAAAGGAGGAATCCTTCAAACCTAAATGGACTGACTGATATGCGGCAGATAACTCATGATGTATGTAACGTCGTTCGCAGTTTGGTAGATTAATGTACCAAGAATGCCGCCGCCTATTTTCCGGTAAATCCCTTAACCCACGGAAAGAGAGACGCTATTCTAAGTCACCACACAGCCAGAAGATCATAAGGCTTTAATAACATCTATCCAGCTATTAATCAGAAGAAACGGAAAGTTACCACTGTAATATCATCCGTTAGTAGAACTAGTATCCTCATAGAATTATCTCCCTATCTCTGATTTTAACAATTCATGGGTACCTGTTCTGTGAACAATTTGATAACAGTTTCTCGGTGTTAATTTAGTCGTGATAGCTTATGAAGTCGTCGGTTATCTAGCAATTTGTAGCGCGATTTCTGTATCTATATCGTGCAATAACATAAACTAATGGCAAAATATTTAATTAGTTATCGAGAATCAAATAAAACACCAATTGCAACCAATTAGATCAAATATAATTCTGCTTCTTCTCAGTCGTTGTTGAGGATTGTGATTCTACTGTAGTCTTCTCACTATTTCTCTGCACCTGTTCCTGTCCTTTGCTTGGTGGAGAGCTTCGTTAACTGGTACTTCCAATTGCTGAATCAGACATGATCAGACCTTGGGCTTCGTTCTCTAGGCCTTTTGCCTTCTATTTTGTCGGTAACGATGAGCTTTTCTGGGTTATCACGGTTTCAGTGGGATATCAAAGCTTGGTACTAAAATACTATACTCTACTCTACTATACTCAGTTATAAATAAAGGTAAATCATTGAATTTTAGTAGTAACCTCATGTTATGGTTTACTCCCAAATCACGTTACACACAATTCATGAATGGCACCACGATTTCGAATAATAAAATCTATTCTGTTCCCTATAATAGCTATTATTGTAGTCAAAGTCATAACATTTTTCGGATAATCTTTTCGAAGCCTCGGTCTAACCTTCCAGGAAATAAGCCTCGTTAAATTTCCAAGGTTGGCACTTCCCAATATCCTATGAACAGTCTTAAACAGCTCCTCGTTGTTTAGTATAGTCGAAACGCAACGACAATAGTTGCACAAGAACGTAATTGAAATGTCGGCTTTAATTTGTTAGACGTTTTAAGACGATATAAAGACCGGATACACTCATTTCGTACGTTTTTTTTTTATTTTGTTTTCTAGAATGAAAGTATGGTACTGTTACGAGGATTTATTAGAAGAGATTTTTAAAAAAAGAAGTTTATTTTATTCTTTTTTTTTATTGCCTAGATTTGTGGACGAGCTCACAGCCCACCTGGTGTTAAGTGGTTACTGGAACCCATAGACATCTACAACGTAAATGCGCCACACACCTTGAGATATAAGTTCTAAGGGTTCAGTATAGTTGCAACAGCTGCCCCACTCTTTAAACCGAAACGCATTACTGCTTCACGGCAGAAATAGGCGGGGCGGTGGTACCTACCCGTGCGGACTCACAAGAGGTCCTACCACCAGTATTACGCAAATTATAATTTTGCGGGTTTGATTTTTATTACACGACGTTATTCCTTCAAAGTGGAAGTCAATCGTGAACAATTGATAAGTACGTATTTCATTAGAAAAATTGGTACCCGCCTGCGGGATTCGAACACCGTTGCATCGCTATATAAGAATGCACCGGACGTCTTATCCTTTAGGCCACGACGACTTCTCTAAAACTTTTCAAACTGACAATTAAAATTGATTGAGTCAAGTGTCACCGGGAGCGCGGTTAGAATTGAACTGAGTGATCTATCGGCAACCTAACTAAGCTGCATTACGATGTGCACCTTGCATTGCATTTTTTGGTACATTAAAAATATATAACAGTACGATTAATAATCAGTATTTTTATATATTTTTCACAGATTTTTTTAAAAACTAAAGTCTATTTAACTATTTCGAATCTGTAGTTATTACCTCAACTGCTAGTAGATTTTAATTTTCTTATATAGAAATTATATGCTATGTATACTTCGAAAAACCAACTTCATCAATTTAGAATGATCATAAATATTAATGTGATGAATAATTTTAAACTATGTAAATATCGCTACTAAGAGAACTGAATACACGTACCTATCTACTTAATCTGGAATCTAGGACCTAAATTTGTAAAAAGGTCGCATGAGACACTACTGAACCACCAACATTAGTCCAATACATCTTTTCATAAAAAAACAATACAGCTTAAGTATAACTTAAATTTATTTCATTTATTATAAAACATTGTTTGAACGGTCGTAAAGAATTACACAACTTCATTTTAAGACGGCAATTCCAACGGAGTCTAAATTAAATGACCAGTAAAACGAAAGTATCAAATTTCTTCGATAGTCTAAAAGAATACTTACATAATATTTGAATAAAGTTGTTGTTTAATATACGTATATTATAATTTGACTAGTATAATGAGAACAGTGGCACTAACCATCAGGTGGGCGATATTATCTTCTTACAGCGTAAATACTTTGTATATGTTGAAAACACGAAGTCGTCGTGGCCTAAAGGTTTTTTTTATGATTGAAAGATTACTGGTGGCCCGGAGGCCTTTCTAGTTTTACCAGGATAGGTGGACGAGCAAAGGCTCAGACAGGAGGGGTGGGATTTGCAAACAACTGCCCGAGCGCCTCCGAAGGAGACTTAACAACTCAAGAGCAATTGCTTCGTAAATGAATCTACTACCGGATCGGAATCGCGACCCGCTGATCCGGCGAGAAACTCAGCGGACTGATGCATGGGTTAGGTAACACGTCGACCCAGGTTCGACGTTGTCGAGAGAGGTTGCGGCTTTGTTGCTGTCCTCTGGGCCGAGGTATTCATATTGGGAGTGTACTTCTCCCCAAACAGGACGCTCGCCGAGTTTGAGGTTTTTCTCAGCGAGGTCAGCCGCGTCGTTGGGAGGTCGCACTCCCGACGGATACTCGTTCTCGGGGACCTCAACGCCAAGTCATTGGCTTGGGGATCCTCGAGGACGTGCCCCAGAGGTAGGGCGGTGGAGGAGTGGCTGGTCGGAAGCGGTTTTCTCGTCCTCAATCGTGGCGCGGAACTCACGTGCGTGCGACGTTTGGGCGGGTCCGTGGTTGACGTTACATTTGCCACGCCCGACGTGGCGAATCGCGTACGCGGTTGGGCTGTGATGGTCGGCGAGGAGACGCTCTCCGACCACCGCTACATTCGTTTCGGTGTCGCACTGCCTCCGGCGGAGTCTATCCAGGGCTCTTCCTTGCTCTGCGGTGGCGGCGCGGGGGGTCCTCGTTGGGCCCAGAAGCGCCTCAACGTCGAGAGGTTGTGTGAGGCAGCTGTAGTCCAGGCATGGCGTCTTGACTCGCTTGGTGAGCCAGCGGACGTGTGTGAGGGGGTGGAGCATCTGCGCGAGGCGATGTCGCGGGTGTGCGACGCCTCTATGCCTCGCATTAGAGCTCTCGCTCCTAAGCGCAGAGTCCACTGGTGGACTGAGGAGATCGCTAGCCAGTGCTGGTTGTGCGACGTCAGTCGTCGCGCATACCAACGGTATCGACGTCGAAGAACGCACCGGGACCCCGATGAGGAGGACCTACTGTACGAGGTGTACAGGATGGCCATAAGGGCCCTGCACGTGGCTATCGGGGAGGCGAAGGAGGCTGCTTGGAACGACCTACTAGCTACGCTCGACTGTGACCCGTGGGGGCGGTCCTACAGGCTGGCGCGCAATGTGCTCCGCCCTTGGCCCCCCCCCCGCAACCAGCACCCTGCCGCCGGAGACATTGCAGCGGGTAGTCGGGGGTCTGTTTCCGGATTTTACCAGGATGGCTTTCGTCCCCCCTGTGATGACGACGGTGCGGGTTGCTGTTGGCGGGGAGCCTGAGGACGTCTCGCAGACGGAGTTTGAATCGGCTGTGCAGAGGATGCGGGCGAAGCGCACGGCTTCCGGTCCCGATGGGATCTCGTCCCGAGCGTGGGCGCTCGCCTTGACGGGTGATGGTTTAGGGCCTGCCCTCCGAAGACTGTTCATCCGGTGCCTCCGTGAGGGCAGGTTCCCAGAGCCATGGAGGACTGGTCGCCTCGTCCTAATTCCTAAGGAGGGTCGGCCACGTGACGAACCGAACGGGTACCGCCCAATCGTCGTGCTGGACGAGGCCGGTAAGCTCTTCGAGCGCGTCATCGCTAATCGCCTTGTCCAGCACCTGGAAAACGTTGGGCCTGATCTGGCTCCTAACCAATACGGTTTCCGGAGGGGTCGCTCGACCGTGGACGCGGTCTTGCGTGTCCGCCATCTCTCCGATTGTGCGTGCTCCGAGGGGGGCGTGTTGTTGGCTGTGTCGATTGACATCGCCAACGCCTTCAACACGATCCCCTGGAGCACGATCGTGGAATCACCTCGGTTTCACCGCATCCTCAATAGTCTCCGCACCCTGATAGAGGACTACCTCTCAGGGCGGAGCGTGATTTTCCCCGAGAGAAGAGGATGGGGACGAAAAACGGTGTCGTGCGGGGTCCCACAGGGGTCGGTATTGGGACCACTCCTGTGGGACATCGGTTTCGACTGGGTCCTCCGCGGTGCTGGCCTGCGTGGCGTCGACGTGGTGTGCTATGCCGACGACACNGACGCCGCGCAGCGCCTCGCGCGCCTTTCTCAAGGCGTAGTCTCCCGGTAGGAATTGGAAGAAGAGGAGGACTTTGGTCTTCCTCTTCTTCCTCTTCTTCTCTGGAGGCACCGGAGTCCGACATAACCCGGTCTATTACCCCTCTCGACCGGGTATCCGTAAATGGATTCCCCAGCTTTAAAAAAAAAAAAAAAAAGTACGTTTACCGGGGTCCCCAAGCCTGCTCCTAGTGCTAGAGCTAAAAGCTTCTAATGCAAAGGTTATTGGATCTGATGGATCCGTAAGGACGGCCTAAAGGTTGAAAGTGCTGGTGCATACGTATCCAGCAATGGGACTGTGTCGCCGTTTAAATCCCGCAGACAACTACCGATTTTTCTAACGGAACATCTAATTGGCTCGTATTCATGAATGACTTTACAATTAACCCACAACATCGGGTAATAAAAATGAAATCCGCAAAAAAATTAATTTTGGTTTTTTTATTTTTTTTTATTGCTCGTGCAGGCAGACGAGCATACGGCCCACTTGATGGTAAGTGGTTACCATCGCTCATGGACGTCAGCAATGCCAGGGACAGAGCCAAGCCGCTACCTACCGAGCCAAGCCGCTGCCTGCCTCAAGTCTCAACGTGAGTGGTACATATCATTCACACTGTGAGGTCTATGGGCTCTGGTAGCCGCTTGACATCATCCGTCTATACAATAAAAATTCTAAACCCATTATGACTGTGACATTAGTAAAAAAACAAAATACAATATCATCACCTAAGTTTTGTTTACCAATACTTGGCTTAGTTACTCAAAAAGTACTGAACTCGATCACGCAACAAATTTTTCTTACGAATCCTCGAATAGCTTATTCATTAACATTTTACCAGTGAGTCAACGCCTTAAACGATCTTAGCAGGGAATCGCCATTAATTCAAATTATTTTGTTCGCGACAGAGTAATTTGTTGGTTTTTTTTTTGTATCTTAACTTTCCACCTACCGTACTTTATTAGAATCGTGACCGGGAAGAGATGCAATTAAGAAATGTTAACGGTAAAGTGTTAACGCATGGTCTACTTGTAGACAACTTTGATCGTAATTATAAGTTCCACTTTTGGATGTATTGAAAAATCCAATGTTTATTGATAGTGAATTTTAATGAAAACTGTAGTGACGTGTATTTTTTTTTATTTTGTTTTATTGCCTAGGTGTGTGGACGAGCTCACAGCCCACCTGGTGTTAAGTGGTTACTGAAACCCATAGACATCTACAACGTAAATGCGACACACACCTTGAGATATAAGTTCTAAGGTCTCAGTATAGTTACAACGGCTGCCCCACCTTTTAAACCGAAACGCATTACTGCTTCACGGCAGACATAGGCGGGGCGGTGGTACCTACCCGTGCGGACTCACAAGAGGTCCTACCACCAGTAACGTATTGTGAGACCTCTCGTAAAAATATCACGATCCTGTTTATTTCTGCCGTGAATCATTGGAGCAATCTAATATGAGTTAGTTTAGTATAATTTGAAGTTTCATACAATAAAGCGGCAGTGGCTGTTATTTTGTTTGCTTATGGTGGTTCTAACCTGTGACTGCAATACTGATTTTTAAGTTTGCTACAGCTAGGCCGTAATCGGAATTTCGAAAGAACACTTACAAACAGCAAATTGTAGTCATCGGTAGGAAATTGAATAATCATGATATTATCGGTCAGCAAGAAATAACCCGCGTCCGAGCCTCGCATGAGACAGAACTCGCCCCAGGCAGACCGGGGATAAGGTGCCACTATGCCGCATGCTATGATGCGCATGATGAGCACGGCTCTTCGTTACCTTACCCTCACTAGACGCTGACGGCCGTTGAGGTTGACCCTGTGTATCAGCTGATTCCAAATACTATTATTACAATGCAAAAATTTATTAGCATAACAGTACGTTTTCAAAAAATCCTAGGATTCATTATCATAACAATATCTTCGTTTTCAAGAACGACTATTTAACACTTGATATACGAGCGCACAGTGATGAGATGCAACGACAGCTATTTTATTATTATTTAAAAAAAGACTTACATAAAATGTTTTGTAAATAGACCAACCAGTTCCGTTGTAATTTGCTCGTAAAATACTCATCAGATTAAATCTTTGTCAGGCGGTCATTTAAAGCTAAATTGTATACAATGCATCGTGTTTTTATGTAGTTCATGTACACAGTCGCATTCTGCGGTAAACGCAGAGCCATTAAGGGCATGTCGGTACTTACGTACCGGCATCAATTGCGTAATTAAACTGAATCGATTATCGATTGTTTTGTACGTGTGCGGTAAAATAATTATCGTTGAAATGTGTTTTGACATTAAATATTTTATTGTTGTGTAAGAATGTACTTAGGCCTAGGTATCTGTTGCCAGGAGACGCTACCATAATACTATCTCATGAAGCCAGTAACGACTACAATAATAAATTTCTCAAAAATTGATAACTAAGTAAATGAAAATAAATTTCGGCACATAATAATTCAATAAGATTAGGCTATTCTAACAATAATTTAATATGTGGTGAATTTAGAAAGTTCTATTATCATTACACACGTAATAATAGATAATAATAGCTGAAAACAACATGCAAATAAATATATGAATCATCCACAATCACGTACGTACACCACGTAGATTTTCAAAAAACCAACATAATATTTTCCTTCAGCTATTGTATTTCAAAGGAAACTCAACCTTGTAAAATAGGGATAAAGAGTTGAAAACTTATTTTGAACAGTAAACGTAATTGGTCGAATCAAACAAAGTAACGATTGCCTACAAACACACTTGATCTTCGAAACTAAATATTATGGTGATCATTATAAGCCGTAATCTTCCGTCGAAATACGCGAATGATCCTCACATTATTAGTTGGCATGATAGAATTTCGTATCAAGATTTCAACAATGGCAAATTGTTGACTCTAAATATGAGGTCAGACTGTTTTTTTTTTAAGAATAGGGTCGTGTGCATCTTAATTTTTTTGTGCAGCATTTAGGGATAGTAGGCATATGGATAGTATAGTAACCGGCAAACTTCGTGAGCAAATGACCTTGACTGCGCAGAACCGAATTTTAGATCACTTTGGTGGTGAGGGTGAGGCGCGACGGCAGGGGAAATCGTATCGAGCGCGTTATTGGTAGATCAGTGGAACCTTGCGTCCCGCACCGCGCCCTCGTTCCGCTTGCTCCCAAAAGTACGCTTGCGTACAGTGAAAAGTCTATCGTTATTAATCGTTAAGTTATTTGTTATAATTGCTTGTTGACTTTGTTGCCATTGCTATTTGTTGAGTGTTTGTTGATTTTTTATAAAAAATACACTATGCTGCGACAAACTGGTGTAGTATTCAAAAGAAAGGGTAGAAAAAGTCTCTAAGACGTATATTGCTTCATTATAAAACAGGGGAAGAATGATATGGAAAAAGTAAAACAGACTTCGGAAGCAACAAAAACATCAGTGAGTACTGTTAGGTGCATTATTAACGAAGCCAAAGGCTCTGGCTTGCTCGCCGTGTTTCGGACTCCGAGTAAGAAAAGATCAGGGAAGAAGAAAGTTACCGGAATGGATATTTCCGTTCAATCAGTAATAAAAAGATGTAATCATAATAACTACATAACAAGCAGCGAAACTCCGTACCGTAGAAAGGCTTCGAAAAATTTAAAGAAGATATAAATTTGAATGGCTGTGAATGAAGTTTATGACGAATTATGTAAGAGCTAGGCTTCAGATGGAGAAAAAAAAACAGAAAATGATCGGAAGCTGGTAATTGAAAAAAGTTATATTCGATTACTACGAATCGAATATTTTTTAAAAAAATATTAATTATAGACAAAAAAGAAGACCGAACCGACCGAGTTGACTCGGGTGATGAAAACAGTGATGATGATGATGGTCAAGATTATGATAACGAAAAAAATATACAAATACCAGCTTCGCTTCAACTGAACCAAGACCTGGCAACAGTTCTAGTTTTGACTTAATAGAAGGAATATCTATTTTACCCCAACATTAAATTATTACAATTATTAACCTATATTTTTTGTTGATGTTCTAATAAATATATAAATAAATACATATGTTGATTTTAATAATTTAATTGCATTATGACGCAGAGTAAATAATGTTTTTGCACGTGAGTGTACCATGCGCGAACTTACCCCCACTACGTCAACAAATGCTCAAGAAGTTTGCCGGCTATTATAGCACGGCGTAGTGTGAAATGGTAACCGGAGTCCATGAATACTGTGACATGATCTCGAAGCTTCCATTTTGTGGTAAAACGAATGCCCGACACTTGAATTTGGCATAATATTGTGGACAGGATAGCGGTGGCAGTAAACGTTCTCAAGTTACTACTAAGCATTTTTTACTGTGAATTTTTAGCACCACTAGTGCGAATTTTTACCACTAGTGGTGCTCAAAATTTATAGAAAATTAAGAAACTAAGACTTAAGCTTTTATCAGTACACTAAGTTTCTCACCAAATCTTCTCAGTGGGTCGCGATTTTGATCCGGTAGTAGGTTCAGCGAAGGACTGCTGTTGCTAGGGCTATTGGTAGCAAATTCTCTAGGGTTGAGCCCGTGAGCACATCTACCCGTCAGGGCGTAGCTGAAATAGTCCTTAAGCTACTATCGAATAAGTAGGGGGAAAATTATCAATGAGACTTATTGAAACCATTTTAAAATTTTAAGTATTTAACACGCCTTTATCAATCCAATATAACATTTTGACTGGAATAATGCCATTGCTAATGCTGCTAGATTAACAAGCCCAACACGTGTACACATACAAGGTGTTCCATTGCACGGCGACAATAATTTAACGTCACAGCCACTTCCATTGAAACCGCACAACAATTTAAGACCTGAGCAATAAGGGAGCCAGCATTGTCTGTGCATCTCGGGTTACCAGCATTCATGCACTATGCTTTATGCAGGCCGTAATCTAGTTTTGGAACATAATGTGGATTCTGCACAGCCCGTAGGCCGATAATGGGGACCTACCGCGGGGTTTATGTGGGTCTATTTGACTTGTTTCTGAGGGTAACGAGTTTTACTTTTAACAGTTAAATGAGTTTGTTGAGGTCGTTTTATGTAATGAATTTTACTGCTTTCACAAAGATCATTATTGAAATCAGTTTTGACTGTGAATTCCATAGTGACAAAATTGTCCTTTGCTGTTTTATTAAAATATGGTTCAATATTTTTAAAGTATACAATTCTGAACTGTAACATCCTTCTTGGGTCTGAAATATCCCCATCAGGACAGGTCCAGTGCTTTTCGAATACAACGAGTTCCCGGGATTTTCGCCGGAATCTCAGTACACTTACAACTATGCTACCTTCACTACGACTTCTCCATTTTTTTCAACTTCTAATTAATCAATTCGCATCAAATGAATTCTGAATAGTATAAACATAATATATTCAAATCATGATTTTTATCAATGTGAAAATATTGCTATCACATAGCACATAAAATAAGAGAGGCGCACATAATTTAAAAACTTGTCGCACCGACCACTTATCTTTTGTAATAATCAAAATTAAAACGGCTCAACGAACTCTTTATCTCGAAATCTCCAAGACTTCCTAAATGACGATTAATTGAGCACTGTCAGTTCTAATAAGTTAATTGCGCAATTAATGCGTTACCAGTTACATAAACGAGACTCGACCAAAAATGCGGTCAACAACGATTAATCACTTTTATTTTGTTGCTCATCATTTGACTATTGTTCTAAAATGTAAGTACTTAGAAACGACGACTGTCGCAGTATCGTGAAAATGATTCAACGTGATCGCTGTATTCGTATTGAGCGACGAGACTGCCGATGCTCAAATTCCGCCGGCAAGTACCAATCTGTTTAATGAAACACAACTACACATGCGATGCAAGTGTAATAAAAATCGAACCCTAAAAAAACACGTGTAGCACTCGGAGACTGCCGCGGTAAAGCTATTGCATAGCATTTTTTATCAACTTATGCAATTATAGTTAGATTATAATATTTTAATATTAAAACAATAATAAAAAAAANCCGATGCTCAAATTCCGCCGGCAAGTACCAATCTGTTTAATGAAACACAACTACACATGCGATGCAAGTGTAATAAAAATCGAACCCTAAAAAAACACGTGTAGCACTCGGAGACTGCCGCGGTAAAGCTATTGCATAGCATTTTTTATCAACTTATGCAATTATAGTTAGATTATAATATTTTAATATTAAAACAATAATAAAAAAAAAGACCACACCATAATTATAAACAAATGAAAGGAAAACATTAACTGTCCCCTTCACACTCATAAGATAGACCGCGCGAGAGAGAGATGGGCAGACTTTTCATGTTGCGCTGCATGCGCACGTGCGACGTCACGCCGCGCGCTTATTCCCAAACATTACACAATCGCAATGTGTGAACGTAAGCGTAACGTAACGTAATATGGTAGGCGAAGTGGGTGTGTTAGGTTTTATTTTCGTTACGGAATTTCTTGATACGGTCGCCGCGCTCAAATTCCGCGATAAAAGCTATGCAATAGCTTAA
This sequence comes from Bombyx mandarina, assembly GCF_003987935.1. Next base: position 300,743 of record NW_021011640.1, read on the forward strand.
AAATTATATTCTATATCATAAGGCTTATTATAAAGAAGTACGGGTAAGTTATCAATTTGCCCCTGGGAAGAAGCAGCCATGCGCTCCTCTACGACTCGCTGCTCTATAACTAGAATAGCCAGTGCATTATTGAGACTTCGACTTCATAGCACAAGGTGGGCGGAATTCATATCGTGACGCCTATGAGTTCCAGTATCCACTGAACACTAAGTGGAGTGTGTCATTGTTCACTCTTGTGCGCTAGAAAGCAAAAACTTTCAAAATTACCTAACTATTTCAGACGTTCTGGTTATAAAAATGTTTCGTATAAAACTCCAATCATTTGTAATTTATGTATGAAGCCTTTACTCAATTTAATAAATTCAGGGTAAATTTATATTATAGTTAATTAGATAGCTATCACAGACCTTGTTATTTTAAAGCAGTCATGTTTTAGATTCCATGTAATAATTTATTTTATTTTCTCATCGTACGATTTCGAACTTACTACTACTATAATAAAATATAATACATTAAAATTACTTCCGCACAAATAATGATCCTGTTATCGTATTGTGGTATTATATACATTTTCTATTCCTTTTTTGTTTATACGTGTAGTGGACGTATTTAGATCTCTTTAATAAAATTTATCAAATAGTTATTTTTTCCACAGAGTTTTATAGAAATTATATCGTATGTGTATAATTCTGCAGTTAGTTGAATTTTATGGATTGATTGTATAATTAAATGTTTACTTCAAAAGTATCCATTTGCATGACTAAAAATCGATAGAATTCGCTCATTTATTATTTTTGCGGTATATTAAGTTGCTATTAATGTTATTATTAATCGATTTTATTTAAAGGGCTAAAATAATCCAGATTCATTTAAGGCATTAAATTGTAATAATATTGGCTCCAGAGCTGTGAATTGAGTAATACTTTGCTCTTTATAAGTTTATAATCATTTAATGTTGAATTCATCTTCAATGCGGCCCTGTGAACAAAGATCATGTTATATCGTAGAAATTGCATACTTCTATCAAGGTACGCTTCCTGATGCTATGGATTTTGCACTTCATCGCTTCTGGGTATTATTTCCTAAACTCGATAGCACTTTTAGGCTTTAGCTGAGAGCTTTTGCTTTTCAATCGTATGTATTAGTGGAAAAAGTTCAACGTTATTTTGAATTTGCATTCGAAATCCCAAACGCACATTTAGTCTATACATTTACTGGTGGTAGGACCTCTTGAGAGTCCGCGCGGGTGGGTACCACCACCCAATCCTATTTCTGCCGTGAAGCAGTAATGCGTTTCGGTTTGAAGGGTGGGGCAGCCGTTGTAACTATACTGAGACCTTAGAACTTATATCTCAAGGTGGGTGGCGCATTTACGTTGTGGATGTCTATGGGCTCCAGTAACCACTTAACACCAGGTGGGCTGTGAGCTCGTCCAACCATCTAAGCAATAAAAAAATAAAATAAAAAAAACATTTGTTTTATTAATACGCTTTCTTGGATATAGATTTAATTCTTTTTGTTTATTTAGGTCATGAAGTTATAAATTCAAAACATAATAACAAAAACAAGGGAAATATCAAAAATGAAGAATAGGTAACATTTTTAGAATTTGCAACTGTAACTGTTTTTTTAATGTTGTGTTTTGTATTCTCTCTCTCTCTCTCTCTCTTCCTCTATTTTTTATTGTTTTTATTGCTTAGATGGGTTGACGAGTTCACAGTCCACCTGGTGTTAAATGGTTACTGGAGCCCATAGACATCTACAACGTAAATGCGCCACACACCTTGAGATATAAGTTCTATGGTCTCAAGTATAGTTACAACGGCTGCCCCACACTTTAAACCGAAACGCATTACTGCTTCACGGCAGAAATAGGCAGGGTGGTGGTACCTACTCGCGCGGACTCACAAGAGGTTCTGGTAGAACCAGTAATTACGCAAATTATAATTTTGCGGGTTTGATTTTTATTACACGGCGTTATTCCTTCACCGTGGAAGTCAATCGCGAACATTTGTTGAGTACGTATTTCATTCGAAAAATTGGTACCCGCCTGAGATTCGAATACCGGTGCATCGCTCAACACGAATGCACCGGACGTCTTAATACTTTAGGCCACGACGACTTCACTCTCTAACTGATGAGGTAAGACGCAGGATAAATCAGTAATCATCTAACTTAAAATGGTATGAATCTGGTACCAATTAAAACAAATCTGTTGTCGTAACATCTGTTCGTAAATTTCTTCCACGAAAAAAATAAAATAAAACTATGCCCGGAAAATGTAGATTTTTTTGTATATCTTTAGTAATAGGGTAAACTATAAGCCGGCACGACCAGTATAGCCATCTATTGCCGCCATGAATCTGTCGTGCGTTGTTCAATTACGTTACAATAACGTTATTCAATGTAATTCAATGTGATTTCGACCTAAAGGCTAGCGACGCCCTAGACCGTAGACTATATGTGCTGGATAAACCGACTTATACTGTGAACGCATTGGTTCAGTCGACCTAAAAAAAGGGGATCTTCAAATGTTATGCATTTAGTCGTTGCAATTTTAAACAAAAATAAAATTATGTTGGGTAAGAAAAAAAAAGAAGGGTAAGAAGAAGAAAAAGAATTATAAACAGAAATATTGTAAGTATAAAAGTCATAATCCAAACTACTTTTACGTTTTAATTTCTCCCTTATTATTGTCATTTTAATATTTTCGACTATTCAAACACTTTACTGGCTTGTGATCACTGACGACGAATTAGAATTTTAATTGCGTCTACAATTAACCGTAGAACATGCTATCCCTTTTTAATAGGCTTTTATTAGCTTCAGACGTATAATGTATGTTAGTATGTAATGCAATCTTTCAACATATTTTGACACCCTTCAAAACGTCGGAGTAACTCGAAATTTGGCATACTTATTAAGGACCGATGACAATTCAATATTTAAAAAAAAATTGAAATTCAACTAAAAAATGAAAAATAAATATTAGTTTAAATACGCTTCTTTACACTTTTTTACAATAAAATCATTTTTACTTACACCAGTAAAAAGCGTTTTTTTTACAATAAAATATTTTTTTCTTATACTATTTATAATTCAAATTTATTAAAATTTGTTTTAAATTTTTTAGTTGGATTTTCCATAAAAGCTTATTTTTTTTGTTTTTTTAAACTATTATTTATTTATTTATTATTAGTTTCAAAACTATGTTTAGTCAAATGCAGGAGAAAGACATCAAAATACAAAAACAAATTAAATAGTAAAGAGCAAAGACCGTTACTCCAACTTCAATTTTAAGCTTTTCAGGCTTAGTACTCCCTGATAATTCACCACAGGAAATTAAACGTTGCGGGCCTGAGTGAAACGCGAAACTTTAAAATTAAAACTGCCAACTTCCATCCCCTCGGTTCTTGACGAATTTCTTTTATTTTTTCGCATTATCGTTTCATCTCGAGTGTTTCTCGTGCTGCTACTTTTAGCTACCGAATTTTATAAACAAAAAAATACTAATTATTTAATTCAAATATTTTTTCCAAATATGGTCGGACAATATCGAAGTAGCGGAACTACAATCTATCTATATATCTTTAGTTAGTCTCGCTAAAACTCGAGAACGGCTGGACCGATTTGGCTAATTTTGGTCTTGAATTATTTGTGGAAGTCCAGAGAAGGTTTAAAAGGTAGATAAATATGAAAATGCTCGGAATTAAATAAAAATGACAATTTTGTTTTTCCTTTCATGTGTTCCCCCGTCGGACGGATTCCTTTTGTTTGTTTTAAGTTTATTTTACACAAAAGTTTAGGTCTTTTATTTATCTATTGAGGCACTACGAAGTCTGCCGGGTCAGCTAGTAATATTATATTTTCTAAATCGAAAGTCACGCGACGCTGTGTTATTTATGAACAGTGAAATTTTTAAGTATAACCCTTTGCCAGGGCCAACAAGAGATGTTATATACCTCTTTTTGTTTTAGCAGTGGTGTTTTTTTTTCCAGGGCGTTTCCTTCCGTCACTCTTCGTCCCAAGCGGATGCCGCGCTGCAGTTCATAGACATCAGAACACGGATGTCGACGCCCACATTGTAACTTGAGGAAGACTCATTTGCATGGTATAACAGCTGGATGGAATAAGCAGTGTAGTTTGTAATCACCTGCGAGCTCATAACAAACTAGTAATATATAATAACTATATAATATAATAATATATATATTCAATTATAGTTATTATATAATATATAATAACTATAATTGAATAATTTTCATAGTGTCGTGGTCTTCGTTAGTACCAAGTAACGCTTTTATTCAACAGAATCTTATACCTTTAAACGAGCAATTCTTGTATATTAATTGTATATATATGATATGAATCTCGGAAACGGCTCCAACGATTTTCATAAAATTTAGTATACAGGGCATTTCGGGGGCGATAAATCGATCTAGCTACGATTTATTTTCAAAAAAATGTTGTTTTATTCGTGTTTTCAATAATTAACTCTTCGCGACATCTATTGGCGAATAATTATACTATTTTTCTTAATTGAGGGCAACTAACCGCCTTAAAGACACAACAAGATGGCGTTATCAAGTCATCATCTAGTTTTACTAAAATGAACAAACAAATGAGACTTACAAAATACAGTTACTCTGTATTTGCGAATGTTCCCACAAAGCGAATCTCTAATAGCAATATGTCAAATGTCAGGGATGCAAGTTAGAACAGAGCTACTAATGTTACAATGTCAAATTGTGAAACATTACAGTGTAGCTTCCCACAGCTTGGAGCGTTGGAAGTCTTGTTTTGTGTCTCTAGGCTTAGATGAAAATTAATAATGGGTCACCTCAATAGATTTCATTTGCATTAAAGCCTTTAATGTATCTGTTTGGAGCTGCAAGAGGATGCGTCCTAGCCTGTATTTCTTTTTAGTTCAGTTTTAAATTCCTCAGCAATATATGAGCCAAGCTGTTGCTTATATATCTAGGCTAAGCTAGAGGTAGATGTATCTCTGGTATTACTGATGTTCGTAAACAACAGGTCATACCATCTGCCGGAAGCCTTTATAGCAGAAACAGCGAGGGCAATGTGAGGGCAACTAATAAAATCTAACCATTATAAAATCCGTTGGCTCTATTCTCTGTATTTTTAAAGTACTTGCACACTTCTTACTGTTGAGTTTGGCGTAAGCTAAATCTGTCCAAAATTAAATCAAAACAGAGTTCAATTAATCACAGCTACTGGTACAATCTCACTTCGTTTCAACTCTTCATGCTTCATAACCTTCAATACGCATAAAATCCAATAAATTTCATTGCGAAAATCAGACATTGTTCTCCACGAGCACAAACGTATTGTTAGTTTGTATATTAGTTGAGTAATTGCAGTTGTAATGCACAATAAACTTGCAACGGAGCTGTGCACACAATAAATTTCTGTTTTACGTCTTTGATTAGCTGCAGCTCGGCTCGCTTTGAGAGTTCAAGCGTTGTTTTGCATGCTTCTACAGTTACCAGTCACCCGTGTGTGCTTTTCTCTGTAGCGATGTTTTGTAAAGTGAATTAAACTACTTGGTACTAAAAATCTCCGATTTGAAACTGAACATTCGCTTAATATTTCGTATTATGAACAAACTAGTTGTACCCGTTTGCTGGGCATTTAAAATTAAATAATAATAAATAAATATTTACTAACAGTCACGCCACGTTAACTGGTCCCGTGATAAGTTCGTAAAGAACTTGTGTTACAGGTACCAGATAACGGAAATAAATGTAAGATTTTTATTATAAACATACATATATTTAAGAACATAACCCTGAAAAAGACATTTATATTTATCATACAAATATCTTCCCTTGGCGGGATTCGAACCCGCGACCCCCTTGAGTAGTGACCATGTCACTTAACACTACACCAGACATTAACTTTATTATTTCTCACCCCCACAAAGATTCTCATCATTAACGGCCCCGCAACTGGTATAGGGAGTCCAACACTCATATAAATATTAGCCTATCCATTACGTACATCTTTTTTCTACATGGATACCAAGTTTCAAGTCAATCGGTTGCATGGTTCAGTAGTTATAATGGAACATCCGTAAAAAAACACTGTAGATTTATATATATGAACAAATAGGGCAGCACTGATTATTTTCATGTGAAGTTGAGAGATGTTCCAACTTGAATGTTTCGATGGCCACTTTACAATTGGACTTCGATAACTCATCTCAAGGTGGGTGGCGGTAATATGATGCCTATAAACGCTGATAAGTACTTAACTGCTTACATACGCTAAGTTTTTAAATCTTACTTACTATTACTGACAGACAGTCTCAGTCGATAATAGTATTTCTCGTTATTAGACAGAAGATACGAGTATTTGCTCACTCCCCATTTACAGTTGTTACAAATTCACCTTATTTTTATTATATCGTTATCTTGAGTACTAATGCTAAATGATGATGTGTTGTAGCTTAAACAGTAGAATAGAGAAGAATAGAGTATAAGTAGAATATAAGTAGAATAGAGAGACAAGAGAAGAAATAGAATACGTACATACTTAAGAAATGTTCGTGATTGACTTCCACGGTGAAGGAATAACATCGTGTAGTAAAAATCAAACTCGCGAAATTATAATTTGCGTAATTACTAGAACGTCTTGTGACTCCACACGGGTAGGTACCAATTACTGCCGTGAAGCAGTAATGCGTTTCGGTTTGAAAGGCGGGGTAGCCGTTGTACTGTTAAAAGTGAGACCTTACAACTCATGTCTCCAGGTGGATAGCGCATTTACGTTATAGATATTTATGGGCTCCGGTAACCACTTAAGATCAGGTGGGCCGTGAGCTCGTTCGCCCATCCAAGCAATAAATAAGGAAAAAAGTCTATAATTCCAATACAGTTATAACGTCATCCTCATGTCTCGAACTGGACTGTGGCATTGTCGCGTGTATGTCGGTTCCGGTATTAAAACCTATCTAAGAAATCATGAAATTAATGACTATATAAAATTTGAAAAATTTATTAAATAAAAAAAATCAGATGTCAAAATATAGATGTCATAATCTTGATTAGGAAATAATAACCCGTGAACTTAACGTAATTGACAACGAAAGAGAATTTCAATATCCAAGTTCTAATTCGTAATAATTTTCTATTACAAAACCGACCTAAAATAATTCCAACAAATTCGTTACACCGCGAGTCTTCGACGCTTATAATGAATGATCTTAAAATATTCGAAGACAATTTGGATTCTTTTTATATTACAATCATTATCAATTTGGCAAGCCTTAATCCAATTATTATTTTAATCTGATTCACAAAGGATTTTTTTTGCGTTAGTGTATTTTGATTTAATAAGTTGAAATAAATTTAAAAGCAACTTAATCCATTTTAAGCTTCTCGTGAGGATATTCATTAAAGAAATTACAGAAGATTTCGATAATTTTCTCTTTACAGGAAAATATTATGATTATTAATCTTTTTCTTGGAAAAACGTCTTCTGCGAAATGCTGACTCTAATCATTTATTATCATAAGATAGCCTGTTTTTTTCCCTTACCTATACTGATAGCCTTGAGAGGCTATATTAGCGTTACCGAACGAGGATAGCCTGTTTTTGTTCTACAGTACGCATCAAGTAGTGAAATTCCTATAATGTAGCCACTCTTTTAACATCCACCAAAGTTTAATTACGCAGTCCTTTGCTTAAGTGTGCAACCTTGATTTGGAATGGACAATAGCCGTAACGAATAACTATCTTCAAATAAAACAAACAAACAAAATATTATATTGACAAAATATTAAAAGTACTGCTACTCTGTCTCTAACAGCAGAACTGATAGTAAAATATATTCTATATATCTAGAAGATTGCACAAAGTGGGAATGAGTTGCTCGCTCCGGGCATTTCAATATTGTAATAATTGTTATGTTATAATACTAATTGTAAAAATGAAAATTAAAAATAAAGAAAACAAGCCCGCTGAATTTCTTGCCAATTCTTCTCAGGACGGAGGCTAGTTCTTGTGAATTGGCGGTAGTTCTTTTGACGTTCAACAAGTATGTACTTTCATTTATGTTGAATAATTTTTTTTTTATTTGATTTGATTTGATTCAAACATTCCATAACAGGAAATGGACATAAATTAAATACATCAAAGCGCAGCGTGACAGAAACATTAAATTGTACATTATTTAAATAAGGTTTTTTTTATGTCCCTCAATGGATACTCCAATGTCTCGTTCGAACTAAATTAAGTTAATGGGATAAGTAGGTTTTCTCAGAAGGAAAATTCTCAAGAACAGCTAAGAAAAACACTTTCCATAAAATAAATCTGTCTATGTCTCGGTAATTTCATTTCAAAAACGGCTTTGAGGAAGGAATGGCCGAAATGTGAAAATTGGCGAGTCAATACAAAATTAAAAGTTATTCATTTTTTAACAAAATTTCTCATTCTACAACCAAAGTAAAAGTAAAGTTTTCTATTTTTATAATCCTTGTGATCCTGCTCGGAGTATATTAAAATTTATACGAATATTGTATTTTTACGTGTGCAAATTTTTAAGTTAATGGATTGTCTTAAAGCTTGTGAAAGGTTTCGTTACATTTACATATAGAGAGAGTTAAAACGTTAATTTTAATAACAGAATGATTTATTTTGGTCACGACCAAAGGTTTATATTTTCAAACTTTTAAATTCTATTTTTCCTTTTTTTTATTACCTTCGTAGGCAGACGAGCGTACGGCCCACCTGATGGTAAGTGGTTACCGTCGCCCATGGACTTCAGCAATGCCAAGAGCAGAGCCAAGCCGCTGCCTACAAAACATAACTGCACTTTTAATTTGAAAAGGTAATTTTTTTTAATACTTTTCATTGAATTTAAGAAGCCTTCAATCCAACTAACAGTTATCAAGCAAACCACTAATTTTAACAAGCCTAAAACCGTTAACACAGCCCCTCGACGACTAACTACACCACAACCCAATTTTAGATCTACGTAATTGCATAATCAGCATGTCAATTATCTAAGAAAAAAATGCACAATAAATCTATCCATCGGTTTTGGAACGCCGGATGACATAGCTACAATGTGATTAATTGTCGCAACTATTGAGGCGAACCCCCCACTGGCATACGAAATCGAATATTCTTAACCGACATCAACGTACGATCAATACAACCTTCTCGATTTAAGATGCCAACAAGAATTTGTTTGTGTATTATGTGGTTTGAAATTCGATTCGTAAATATATATTGTAGCGTTTAAAATAAGAATGAATAAAATAAGAATCGGTTCGAAGGGTGGGGCGGCCGTTGTAACAATACTGAAACCTTAGAACTTATATCTCGAGATGGGTGGCGCATTTACGTTGTAGATGTCTTTAGGCTCCAGTAAGCACTTAACACTAGGTGGGCTGTGAGCTCGTCCACCCATCTAAGCAATAATAAAAAAAAAGAATGTTCATTTGCTTCGTTTTAAAAACAAAACTAGTCAACTCATGTCTATTTTGTATTTTAATATACATTTTCCGCCTTTCAACGTGTAATGTCTTTCAATTATAAAAAAATAAATGTTTTATACTAAACGCAGCTAAGAAATTTTCACTAAAATTATGTTCAATTTAAAAAAAAAAGGAACGTAAATACAGGCTTTAAAAGAGTATCAATTATTAAGTAGTATAGTCTACATTTCTGTAATATCTCCTGAGGTTTATGCGAGTTATAGTCGTTTACGATTTAAATCTAATCTCGCGTTTTGCTATTATATTTATTTGTTAGATTTTATAATGGTTTTTATGAGAAAAAAAAACCCGCGCACGTAATGTATAAAAATTATAAAAACATTGCAATTGAAAGAAAATAATCTACGGACTATCATAATAAAGTAGTAATATGTAAACGAAAACTATAAAATCTTTATATTTTTTTAAATAGTCCCAATGAAGTCCCAAAAAAAAAATGAAATCAACACAGTACAACATTACCTTATAAACTAATAACTCCATGCAACACGAACTAAAAAACTCGCTCTGCGGGTAGTCGTATTAACATGTGCGATATTCGCACATAAAGTTTATTTCACACTTTAACGTTAATTTGGTCGGTCGCTGTAGTTATTAAAAGATAACAGAAGCGTCTAAGTAATTTTTTTGATGTGGTTCCGTATGTTTTTGCAATACACATAGTAGACCTCCGTTCTATGAATTAAATTTGTGACATTTAGTGATCAAGATAAGATTTATGTTAGATCTTGATCATAAAACGTTTATGTTGAATTAACGGTGTATTTATTTGCATCAATTAATTAAGTTACAGACAATTTTAGTGTTGTATTTTTACAAATCATTAGCATAATACTATTTATTACATAATAAAATGTGGGAATTGTTTTCGATTATGTTATGATTGTATTTGATAGATTAAAAAGTGTAACGTGCGTGAGATAAATAGCTTATTTTTTTATTTTCATTAATTTCAGATTTTGCATTCATATTATCTTCATTACAATAACATTTCACATAGAATTAAAAAAAATAGGAACAATTTAGGGATAAAATATAAATAATAAAAATAATAGAACAAAAAATAAATATGAATGTCAAAACTACCTTAACCTAAAGGCTGGATTGGATCCAGAGTGCTCAACATGCACACGCGTTCAGTGTTGCATTATAGGGCAGTCCTTAATAAGCTTTTCATTTTTTATAATGCTGTAGTCGAGCAGATAAGCTCACGGTCAATCTGGTGTTAAATAGCGGAGCCTATAGACATCACAATATAAATGCCCCTGCCCATCTTCAGACATGAGTTGAAGGCCATCCCAGCTTTTAAGCCGGAAAGCATAACTGACTAGATGATGCAGTAATTAGCGGCCCCGACTTTTGCGTCTAGGTTGTGGATTCGATTGCCGCATCCAGCAAACATTCGTGTGATGAACGAGTTCTTTTGCTTAAAAAAAACCATATATAGGTAATTATTTCTTTATTTATAACGGCTACGTACCAGAAATCGACAGCATATTAGTTAAGTACCACGAGTGGGCTTATAATACGCCCGAACACAAAATACATAATTTTTACTTGTGTGCAAGTCCTTATCCCGGTAAACTTGCATGGCACGGTACGAGTATATGACAGTTAATCTAGAAGGTCATGCCTACTTATAAATAACAACTATAATGTAATATATTTTTATTGTTGTTTGCTGCATTGGAGGGAGTCGAATATGCATTAAAATGCCTTTTAAGCGCCCGAGCCTATACTGTTTATGGTGCAGGTATAAATTAGTTCACTTAACATCATCCCGCTCTTCAGGGGGCCACGGAACAGGTTCGATCGTTTAATTTGTAAGTTTTTTTTTTTTACTTTTTTATTATACAAAGTGACTCTGAGTCCTTTGGTCCAACGAGGTGTAACTAAATGTCAGAATTTGTATCGAATCAATGTCCGGTGCGCTGGTTACACCTGCCCGGTTATCTCCAAATCTCTAATTAAGTAATTGTTGGCTTTTAACTATCGCTTTTTATTCGTTGCTGTAAAGTCAATCCTTGTTAATTTTTCGATGTCATAATGAGGTTGTTTTATGGTATCGGCGGTGAATATTAAAAGTTGGTAATGCAGAGATTATTAGAATTAATGGCATTTAAAAATTTTCGTCTCTCAATTACTGGAAGGCAGATGCTTGATCAACTTTTGTTGTACACTTAACTAAGAAATAAGGTATTGTAATTATGAAGGTATTTTTTTATTATCACTTTATTACAATAGATTGAATGTCTCAATTCTGGAGTTAATAATGACTTGAAAAATCTGACAACAATATTTAAAGGAAAATCTAAAAAAATAACGCTAAAAGATAAAATATGATAATTTTAGAATCACAACATGTTAACAAAGTTTGAACTCAATTACAATCTATTAAAATATTCATAGAGTTGAGAGTTAATATTCAGAATGATTTTTAAGTTTTTCACTATGTGTATTTAGACCAATAACGGAGATCAAAAGCAACTAACATTCGTGTTATATTAGGCTTATAAACGACTGGTTGGTGGTATTTACTGGTGGTAGGACCTCTTGTGAGTCCGCACGGTACCACCATCCTACCTGTTTCTGCCGTGAATCAGTAATGCGTTTCGGTTTGAAGGGTGGGGCAGCCGTTGTAACCTTGAGACCTTAGAAATCATATCTCAAGGTGGGTGGTGCATTTACATTGTAAATGTCTATGGACTCCAGTTAGCACATAACACCAAGTGGGCTGTGAGCTCGTCCACCTATCTAAGCAATAAAAATAAACCATTACGTAAATTTGTTGAATGTGTAAATTTTAGCGCTAAACGAAATTGAGGGCGTCAAATATTATAGTTTTAAGTCAAAAGCATTCACATATCGATCGGTATATAAATCGAACCGAGGTCAAATTTTCCATCAAAATAAATTCACAGCATTCAATCTAATGAAACCGCGCACTAACAAAAAATCTTAATAGAATCTTTATTTTAATAACATCTCGTTCACATTGCGAATGGCAGTCCCAATGCTTACGATAAGCTCTGTTGATGATCAATTTGTTTATAATTATTTCACAGATCAACCATCTATGACTTTATTAAAAAGAGTTGAAAAGAAATAGAAAATCTGCATTCTGTACTAAATATACGCAACGGTACGCAACGGCTTGACTATGATCCTAGCATTGCTGATGTCTCACTCACATGTGATCACTCACCATCAAGTAGACGGTATGCTCGTTTAACAAGGCATGGAGAAAAAACAAAAGAAAGTTTGGTCTCTTTTTTGTTTTAAAATAGTAAAACTTGGAATATGCAAATGTTTTTTCGAATAAAAATCGCGTGTGTTCCTACTGTTTCTACAAACATATTTTGCAATATTACTGCATATCCCCGGTGTGTCTCTGAAGCTGTGACACCCCACTGAACTCGTTTAGTTTGAAACAAGCATTGACCGTGTTTTCCGTGCAGTTATCAAATAATCGACCTTATTGATGTATGAGCTACTGTCGGACGATGATTTATAATGGCTTCCGTCTAGGACACCCGTACCTATGCGATGATTTTCAATCACATCCGACATTTGGACGGTTCGTTAGCGCTCGACCCGGCTCGACATCCGAGAATGAAACCTGTCATTTCGGATGTGGCATAGAGTTGTGTTTTAATCAATTTATTTTCTTTCGATTATAAATTATAGCCGAAGAGATTTGAACGCTTTTTCCGTCAAATTAAAGTACATAATTTGAAATACCAAGACCTCGTGCAGATGCTCTAATTTTGAACATAATATAACGTAGCATTTCATTTCTTCATTCTGTATCGTTTTGCTGTATGAGAACTAAGATTTAGGATAGTCACGACTAAGTATTGTATAGGTTAAAATGGTAATATTTTCAACTAAATTAATAATGTGCCCTATGCAAAACAAACAAACTTTACGAAATTCCTTGTATTGTTATATTTTATCGAAAATAATTTCTACTCAATCAATTTACGACATCCATTATATCGTAGATCGAGTTTCCAATACTATCTCATACCGTTGGCAACATCAACAAGTGATACAAACACATGTAAATAAATTGAGATGGGCCTTCCCGCGGTTGGCAGCATCATCTATCAGTAATTCACGTTACATTATCAATCAACCGTCCTATGATTGATGAAATATTCTTGTCGGTAGCCAGATAACTGTCCGCTTCAAAGTTAATTAAGACTTCTACATACGTCGAATTTTCTTTTCTAGTAATGCCTGTTATTGTTTGTTGACTATTTTGTGATTTAATTGCACATCTACAAATCGATAATTCGTTTCGTAGAATATTCCGATTTTAACTGTACTAAATTTGAATGAAAACTTTTTATGATCGGAATTCTTAATTTTAAATGTGTACTACATCTATGTTCAGAGATATAATACAGTTTGAAATGCATAGCTCAAAAGAAAGAAACTTTTCGTCAGTGGTAAGGATAATAAAACCAGTAAATAAACTAAAAACCCGGCGAAAATAAGGAAAAACCAACCTTCATCGTGATTTTGGACATAAATTCCACGACACAGCAATTAGCTTACGACTGGAGATAGAAATAATGGACGTATTATTTTTAAGAGACACCCTGTCTGTACAGCTAGCTACACGTGTCTGTGATACAATCTCTTATCTCTACGTTCGACTTAAAAATCGTGCAACAAGAACGTGGTTTAACTTGTGTGTTGTGAATTAAAATTCAAATAAACAATAACGAGACGCTGTCATTAAGCCGCGAATTAGAAAAATTCAAGATTTTCGTTTTAATGCGATACCTATCTTGAGTCGTAAAATTTTTCTACCGAAATCGTGCACTACCAATCTAAAAATGTTAAATTTAATTTGTGTATTAAATCTTGAGGTCGTGAAATTTCTTATCTTGTCTACGGTTTCAATTGGCAATTAAATGATACGAGGAAAGTATTCGATGGCAGTGGAGCAGCTTTATACAGAGTAAGGAAGCCAAAAGTGCTATTTGTTCCAAATTTGACGTGGTTTTATCACAATTTTATCCCTACCCTGAAAGGTTAGCTTCGGGCGTGGGAAGAGGACGTGGAGTTGGCTCTGTTTGCTGATGACTCGGTTTACTTTGCGTCTTCTCTGTTCCCTTGTGCAGCCATTATGAGGAATCAGAGGCTTTTGGAGCTACTACCCCAGTGGCTGGACCGGTGAAGAGTTGCGATCAATGCGGGAAAGACCGCGGCGTTGCTCTAAGGTTTGGTATGTCTGTCTGTACCAGAGTCGTCCTAAGGAAACTCAGTCTCGGAGGTGTAAATGTCGAGTTTAAGACATCGATCCGGTCACTCGGTTGTGAAGGTCGACCGTTCGTTGAGCATGGTCGCGCACGTCAATCGAATAATTGGTCAGACCCGCGTGGCCACGTTCTTGTTGGCGTTGCTACGGGAGCTTCTTCAACTCCTGACAATCGTGCAGAGTTAAAGAAGCCTCGACGGCTGTGGGGCCAGAGAAGACATATGAGTACCCCCCTCGGGACTGATTGTCAAGCAGCCCCGCTTTCAACACTCGTTCTACCCTTCATTGGTAGCGGTGCTCTACTCTGGAGACCGCGGCTGTACTTAAGTTTCTTTTATTTTTTATTGCTAAGATGGGTGGACGAACTCGCAACCCACCTCGCGTTAAGTGGTTGCCAGAGCCCATAGACATTCTAAGATCTCATTTTTAACAATAGAAAGGCTGCCCGCCCTTCAAACCGAAACGCATTACTGCTTCACGGCAAATAGTCAGGATGGTGGTGCCTACCTGTGCGGACTCACAAGACGTCCTACCACCAGTCAAGTGCAGCCACATTCCACAAGAGGCAATAGACCCCACACACCCGCTGCAGTCCTCTCCCCAACATTATTGTAACAATTCTCTGTTTCAAAAATTGAGGAGAAGGGGAGAGGACTCCAGCGAAGAGTTGCGGCTAAATTCTCTCCCCCGTAGCTAGATTAGGTTAGCTAGGTAGGTTTAGGTGTGGTGTCGGTGGAATGGTACTTTCGCGCTCATGAACATTGCCAGGAGTACAGCCAAGCCGCCGCCTACCATTCAGCACTCTCCATAAGCATCGTTTGAAGAAAGTCATGTCAATCAAATTTCAATCAACATCAAAAATCCACAGAAGGACAAATTTCTGTTGATACTAAAATTACATATTTATTTATTTACCGACAGCAGAAATCCTGGCAATAGTAAATAGTATCCACATCCGTGTCAGACCCGGCAGTCTACAATCCACAATAGATTCGTTCCGACTGAGATCCCGCTTCCATTGTGACGATATCGACTTACTATTTGTATTGAAAGTATTTCGTAACATTCCATTACAGGTTTTATTACCTTTTAAAAATACCGTTAAGTTTAATAAGAAATTATCGATTGGTTTTTGTTCACTTTCTTATCAAGGTAAAGAGATATCTGTGTTGAAAAGTTGACAAAGAAAGTCATAAGTAACACATATTCTGAATAATAAGCTCTGAAGCTTCTGGTCTTTGGACTTTAATAAAATTAATAGTCCAAAATATTAATCTTAGCAATCGTGAATAATGCTTCATATAGATTTAACATTAATATGAGAATACCAGTACGATAACTTATTTCCCATTGGACAAACTTAACAACAGTTCAATTTGAATAATGTATTTAATCGTAATACTGCCTTAAGCACTTACCGGTCTACTAATGGTTATAAGTTGAACTCCGAAGTGTATTAGTGAGAAAGTTGCGGGATGTGGTCGCGATGAAGAGACTCCGACAGGGCTGAACTCTACTTGAAAAAAGAACCGTAATATTTTGACAACTTTACGATTTAACCCAAACACCTGAGCATTGATTGTCCAATGTTTGTTATAGGTTAACCAATTTATTATTATTTTTTTGCAAAGACAAATAAACAAACTCACTGCCTATCATGCGTTAAATTTTGTACGTAGTAAGCTGGAATATAATTGCATTGTTTGGGATCCTTGGGAATCAAAATACAATATGCTCATAGAGTGATTTCAGCGTAAGTTTGCTCGGTACCTGTATAAGAGGTTATGTGGTTATTATCCGTTTTTGTTTCCGTCGCTTTTTGTGTCAGGTATGGTTGGACTGGATACCCTAAACCACAGGCGAAAGTTGCATCTACTCGTACATTAATGTTCTTTATTACAGAATAGAGTCAATAATCCCGTGGCACTACGGCAAATGACACTATTCGTCCCGCAACAGTATGCGCGGGCGGGAGTGCGCCGCTACTACCACTTATTTGCGGCGTTGGCGGGGCTGAGGACCCGTAGAGCTAGGAACTGTCCAACGGCCAGGGCAATTGCGCTGTTAAACGAATTTCTGTCCGAAATCCAGGATGCTGACGTATTTGCCGATAGTTGGGGAATACTTCGAAAATAATTTTATTTTTAGCATAATATTATAATAATACTTAATAATTTCAATGATGTTTTTGTATTAACGAGTCAGTCGTTTTGGTGAAAACTGTAAGCCTGACTTTGTATTGAATGGAATAAATAAATAAATAAATAAATATGTAACCTTACTTCATAGATACCACAACATGATTTCAAATTTCACAAACTGGAATGCACGATGTGTTTAAAGATATACAAGATCGTCGACTGGAATTGTATTAGAAGTTACTTATAAACGGATAGAGAAAATACGTCCCTGCCTCAGTAACGTCCTAAAGCATCCTAGTTGTGACCACATACACCGCTCATACAAGATAGGTTTGCTCAACTGTTCCCACTTGTTCGTAATTACAGAACTCGCTGTTTGCTGTAACATACCGTATGATAAAGTGCGTGGTTGTTTAATAACTTCAACTCGTAATCAACAGCTTTTATGAGATAGCAGTGATAGGGGTTTTAAATGTCATATTTTCCAGGGATATTAAAATTGTTTTATCGTTGAGAACGGCGTTCTACAATAATTAGTTATGTTCCGTTAGCTTTGTTATAGTGTTGTTAGGATCTCGGTATAGAAAAAATAAATTATTATTCTCTCAAAGGGATTTGGACGTATTTAGGTGTTTCTTATTACTGCATTTATTATGCAGTTAAAATTTATGAATTAAATACGAATTAACGAATGCACTGCTCAAATTTGTTTCAATCAAGTTGGTTTTTTTGTTTCCTTTATAGGTAGACGAGCATAGTGAATGTTACATTGACATTAAAATTTGTCTTGCTACATTGAGACATTTTTTTTATTGCTAGATGAGTGGACGAGCTTACAGCCCACCCGGTGTTAACTGGTTACTGGAGCCCATAGACATTTACGACGTAAATGCGCCACCCACCTTGAGATATAAGTTCTAAGGTCTCAAGTATAGTTAGTTATTTGTCTCAGTGCCATTAGAATACGGTTCCTCAGATCTTGTTCTTTAGTACAAAACATGTATTAATTCACAGTAGAAATAGGCAAGATCGTGGCACTTTCCCTTGTTGACAANCGGTGTTAAGTGGTTACTGGAGCCCATAGACATTTACGACGTAAATGCGCCACCCACCTTGAGATATAAGTTCTAAGGTCTCAAGTATAGTTAGTTATTTGTCTCAGTGCCATTAGAATACGGTTCCTCAGATCTTGTTCTTTAGTACAAAACATGTATTAATTCACAGTAGAAATAGGCAAGATCGTGGCACTTTCCCTTGTTGACAAACACAGCCTCAGAACTTAACGAGTGAGTATTGATTGTTTGAGAAACTTTTTTTTTTTGAATGTACATATTCGTTCGCCACCTAATCTAATTTGATGATACTATTATAAGTTAACAGTACAAAAACCTACTACTACGTACTAACACTAACTGTACTAAGTTTCATCACAGTCGCACGAACTGCTTAAGAATCCGAAGAAGACAAATATACTAATATTCAATTTATTTTAATGATATAATATTTGCATCGTAGGCTCAAATAAAGCAGAAGTTTAAAATTAAGATGGAATTAAGCCCATTGATCTAAATAAAAGAAAATAAAAAACGCTTCTTGGACTTACTAAAAAAATAACTAAATAAATCAACCAATTAAAAATATGTATTGAATATAATTGAAATTCTCGACAAAAGCCAAACAGCCTAGCAATTTGCGAAGTCTATAGTGTACAAACTTTTTTAATTTCGTGTTCGAACCAATGAGTTAAAGTAAGAAGCTAAGTTTACTATCTTTACGCTGATCCCTTTTATTACTACAGGTAATATTGAGTTTATCATAGTCTCACATGTGATTATAACTTTAGAATATTGGTTAATTAAAATGGAGAATGAAAACTGCTATGTTGAAAATTGTGTCTCAATGAGAGTGGGTCACTTTATTTAAGAACAAAAACACATAATTTGTGAGTAAGTTGTAATACTTTTATTTCATTGTAAAGTTAACCTATTCCGATTAAGCGTGGGATAAAAAATTCGGCGAATAGCATCGCGGCCATCTTACGCTAAATCACAACATTCTGATGTCAACTGTAAGCGGTTTTTATAAATAGTTCAGTGATAACTAGGCGTCAGAACCTGAAATCCGTTATTCACCTTGATACATGAGTTCTTAGGCTCTATTGTATTATAAGCCATTGTTTTTCTGCAGGAATATGCAGGGCACTGACATCTAGTACTGTGGCTCACAATTTATCCTACCACCAGTGAGGGTAGCAATACAAGATGGTCGCATTTCATATACCAATAAATGTATCAGGCGGATACTTGAAAAAATGATAGCAATACAGCAGAATACCTGGTGCAAACAACAACGAACTTAATGATTTCAAACGGAATAAAGCCCAATTTTGCCCAAAATATAAATCCCCAAAATCCTGTAATGCTAATTCAATATCTTCAAAACATTGTCTTTCATCTTCGAACGGATCGTAATCTTTGTTTCGGAAGATTGGTTACCTGTTTCCCTTTTGTAATTTTAACAAGTTTGTTCGAACAAAAGTTAAAACAAATTAACTTTGAAACGATCGCTAAAATTGTAAAGCCGCAACAATCAAATGTTAAATTGAACAGGCTGTTAAGAAACTGTCTGGAGGCGTATTATGTAATTGATTGTTCTGTAACGCTTTATTGAATTTCAATAATAATGATGATGATACGCATTCTTAGGTGCGTTTGTTGAAATCGTTAAAATTAAATGATATTGATGCTTCCTGAGCGCTATAACATGTCCTTCATCAAAGTTTGCAGACAAAGTATGTCTGACGTACATGAACGACAATTCTCATTACTCGCAATCACATAGTTCGTATGCTCCGCTACTTTCCGAGAGAGATGAATGAATACTATTACATAGAACGATCTAGTATAAAAGTGAAGTCTTAAATTTGAGACATTGTCGCAGTTTTTTGTGTTTTTCCTTAACGTTTTCTTTTGATGTTTTCTCATGAAGTAAAATGTGCACTTCCTAACTATTTTACACAAAACATTTAAAACAAATCGACGGATTGATAACCACTGAATTTTTTTTGTTTCACTAACCACATGAGCCTTGAACAGTTGTGA
This sequence comes from Bombyx mandarina, assembly GCF_003987935.1. The sequence continues at coordinate 320,780 of NW_021011640.1, forward strand.
CAACAATTGGGGAAGATTAAAAAAAATCTAAATTCTCCCTAAACAACACGTAAGGCCATCGAGACCAAAATTTTCATAATTTTAAGGGAAAAGATCGTTAGCGCTTATTTAACACCTGGGATCATCTTACCGTGAAGATGAAAATCCACGTCATACAAATTGCCAGAGACCTCAAAAAACTCATAGTTCTTTCTGTGTGCAAAAAAAACCTTAGTGTAAATAAATAATTATAGAAAAAAACGTGCGTGCGTACAAAGTACACATGTCAGAAGTGAAACTTTTTTGGCGAACTAATTTATAAGTCTTGCTTATATTTATACAAATCTAAAACTTTAGATTTCCGAGACTTAGAGGAAGGGAAAAAGGAAGATATGTTCCCGCTAAAAGTCTGTCAAATGTCAATCTCAAACCTCAGTGTTGACAGTCACATTATGTTTAGATTTCTAAATTGTAAATGATTAATATTTTACCAATTGAATTGACTAATTTAATTTCATGCTTTTTGATTAATGTTCCAAATTCTTTCCATTTCATTTTAATTCCTATTAACATTTTTCACAAAAAAATTATAAAATATTAGGCCGTATAGTATGATACATTTGCCTTTCCAGTTGGAAAAATACAACAACTACTACTATTGACATTTGACAAGTACTTAATTTCAATAGTAGTTTGATGTTACTTCCGTTGCATACCTGCGTGACGTTCTTTAAAAATTTTACCCTCATGCGCCTAAAGAAGTTTCACTTCAAAAAAGGCTGCTAATATTTGAAGCACAAGCTATGTTAGTAAAAGTATTGCGGACATAGATATATATTGTATAAATGGAAGCGTTTAAATTGCACTTAAATTTATTATTTTATTTCGTTGCCATATTTCGTCTGCCATAGCTAGTATATTTTAGTTTCTGCCTGTTTTTAATGCAGTTTCATTTTGTTTTATTTATAGGGGTTAGTGTATCAATGAACTTAAAGTCTAAGCTTGCACCCAGAGCCTACACATTTTAAATTTTCATTACACTTCTCCATATTTTTTTTTGTTTTCAATCTATGCATTAAAATTTAGGTACAGATTCAGATATAGTATATTATTCCTAACAGTAGACGAGTAGACGAGGTGCGGTTGAGATAGCAACTAAATGAAATTCCATGGGGACGCTCACACCTAGATAAAGGATAATTAATTCCATTGCAAATGCCTTTGTTGGAAAATTCAAATAAAACTTATTGATCATTAGTTTTTTTTTTTTTTTTTTTTTTTTTTTTTTTTTTTTTTTTTTTTTTTTTTTTTTTTTTTTATTTTTTTTTTTTTTTTTTTTTTTTTTTTTTTTTTTTTTATTTTTATGATT